>CM046064.1:19485962-19916134 GCA_025215515.1 Schistosoma japonicum | reverse complement strand
GTGTAGTGTAACTATACAACGCAATTCACTTTAAGGAGTGGGGGTGAAATGAAATGACTTAAAGTACTCTCAGAATCATTGGGTGTGTATGTCACGTGATAACCCAGGCACTGTGAAAGCACGAATGCTCACAGGCTTCCAAATATTTGTGAACTTATTTTGAATTCGTAAATGTCTATCCGTTATTATATAAAATAAAATACTATGAAAGCAATTCGTGTTATTTGCAATGGACTTAAAATTAATTTCAAACTGTTATTGGGAAGATATTAATAGAATGGATGAAGTTCTATTCTATAGCATGTTTTAGCATAATTTTAGTGAATCAAGGTCATGTTTACGAAACCGTGAAAGAAATCATGTGAACTGAACAATACTGAATGAAGTGTATAAATGTATCATGCTCTCAACTATAAACAACGACTGTTGTGTATTGAGATTGACAAGGTAACGATGATGACTTACCAAACCATATTCTGTCTGGCAATTTACTAATCATGAAACACCGTCTCTCCAAATCATGTGAGCCCTTTGTACTAAACACCGCGCGTCCACAGTAAAACAGAAGATCACCAACATTTAGAAATGTATTTGTTTGTCTGTTAGGCAGTTGTACATAAGAGTTTCGTATTGCGATATAGTGAGGTAAATCACATGGATCTGAATATAGAAGATTAAAGTGGAGTAAATCAATAGTAAACAACACAACATCAGATTAAATCAATCATAGACAGTGACATACATGATGATTATCTCCTCTTCATTTCATTAATCTAAGAAAATCAGATCAGATACGGAGTTAACTAAATTTATTTTTATGAAACGATTTTAATTATTCAGAACTGATCATCTTCGGATGTGTAGTACTGAGCCCCTGTGATATTTTACTGACTTATTAATAGGTAAGTTCTAATCCCATGCATAGTTGTTGGGCTTCACTAAAATACACATATAGATGGCTTCTTAATTAGTGGATTACCATGTATATATATTAAGCTACATGTCATCAAAATATTCTTAACGAATAGCTACTGAGAAGTAGTTACCTCTGTTATAAGAATGGTCCAATGTTTAAAAATCAAGATCCCAATAAGAAGACTATATAAATAAGCATTGACCTGTTAAATGGTATTAACTCCTCGATGACAATGAACTCTTGTTTGCTGAGGTGTTTATTGGTTGCTAATGAGTGTTCAGTTCATCGACTCTTAAGTTAATATAATTGTAAGTAAAAAGTCTTCTCTTACAGGCAATGAACAAAAGAGATTAGTCGGATACATGTATTCTTATGTTCCTAACTGAAATGAACATTTTCGAGCTGACAAAATTTTGAAGATTCATTTTGAATAAATATTTCATCAAATGACATTTTTCAAGAGACATTTCTACATCTAAATGTCTGTCACAATAGTAAATTTAGATACGAATGTGAATAACTTTAAAGGTTGTTTTCTATTTGGTTTCATACCTACTATTTTTATTCTGATTTATTCTTGATTAGCTAAGTGGTGGATAGTATAATTGACGGTAGAGCTATAATAAATTTTGTCATATTTCAACGTAAACTAAGAAATTCTAAAACTTCTTAAACGTTTACGGGAATCGACAGTTTGATTGGCAAGCGATGTAGTTTTAGTAAACAGTAAGTTATGAGTTTTGTATTATTAACAATATCGTCCTAAAGTTAGATCTTGCAATTCTTTTAAATTCTTGTGATCTGGTTGAAACGATTAAGTTAGGCATACAGTGTAAACTTATGCAACACGAGACCGTAATGGCTTCACTGATAAATGATAACACTGAATTGGAACCACTAAAAGAATTTTCAAAACTACACACATGCATAAAACTCACAAGTGTAGTCAAGTTCAACATATAAACGAGCCATGAATCTGTAAAACTTTGATCTTGAACAGCCTGTTGCAACAGGAATATTGCGTTCATACGGTTTGCATACAACTTCAGCTAAAACTGGATACTTCGTAACTGATTTATGAAGAGATGGATTATATTTTAGTTTAAAAATAGCTGCATACGTTGCACCGAAATATAAACGGCCAGTCTAAAACAAGATAGAAGTATTTTATGATAAGTGTGTGTTACATGGGAACAACAACTAACGTATATGGAGAATCAGGAAGTTTCATTTTGTGACAGTGATCTAATGAGATGCAAGATGTTCAGATCTACTCTACTGCAGTTTAACAGTGTACATTGACATGGTTAACTACCAGATGTTTATCGTCGAATTTTCTAATTACGGGACTAGCGATTCTTTGCTTACTTGACTACATTCTTTTCTCAGTTATCACCATTGTATATTCAAAATAAACTTCTCTCTATCAGATGCTTAAGTGGTTACAAATAGTTAAATTCATGCTAGTAATTTAGGTTCTTTGCTGTTTGTAGCCTATATAAATGTTATTTTCATTTTCTGTAGTGTTAGTAAACTTTTACTTCATTCTGTTGATCCTAAGGTAGTGTAATCTTTTCTCCCTCATGAGGTTAGCAGCATATACATTCGCATCAGTACTGAATTCTTAAGGGTTCACTTGTGGTATTGGAAATGGAATTTGGAACGTAGTACTTTTAAATGTAGATGGGTATGTTTTGGATATATGAGTCTTGATTTATATCTCTCCGTACACGGAAACAAGTCATCCGGTTTACATTAGGTAATTGATTCGAGATTTAATCATTTGCGAAATCTAACATCCTCAAATGAGGTTACACTTCGGATATCTGAATCACACCGACCTCTGGATTATATACTACATAACTTTCATGACAAATACTTGCTTATTCTATTTTGTAAGGTGTTTGACTACTATTACAATACCGCACTTTCATTCTCAGTAGTGTTTGCATTTAGAATAAGCTTAGACCGAAGTCTGTCCAGCTTCGTTATGCACTTAGTGTTCTAGGGTGTCATTATACTTTCGACTACAATACTAGTTTCAATAAGTTAAGAGTAGATTTGTTTTGGAGGTAATGGTTCTAACTAAATCTTTTTTTCCACAAGATTCTGAGAAAATCTTCTTTCATATTATCTAATGTGATTCAATTTGCGGATTGAGCATGTCTTCGTAAGTCGGCTTCAGAAGCCGAAATAACTCATTTTAAATACACTCTTAGAGTTGCATTGTTTTAAAAATAAATCTTCTGGAATCTGGGACAGTTTACCACAATTTATCCAGGAGGTAGATTCATTCTCATTATTTGCATATCACAATGGTAATTTCCTCGCTTCCGATACTTCACTGAAGTGTTCACGCCAACAATTACAGCTTACATCACTAATGAGAACATAGAAACTGTAACTGGGTGAACATTGGTACAACCCAACAATTACTGTAAATCGGTTTGTAGTTAATTTCAGGAAACACTATTATTATTATTATTATTATTATTATTATTATTATTATTATTATTATTATTATTATTATTATTCATATGCAGAGGATTTTTAACTGGAATAGAGTTTGGATCATAATTTGTAAATATAATGAATCAAATGGACTTACAGTGAATTGAACCGATTTGGTTACTGAATTCAATGGATTTGCCAATATTATGTTACTTATACTACCAGTTTTTTTAAACAAACTTATCGACTTGATTTGTGTGCTGAGATAGAAAAATAGCGATTGCCTTTCACACTCCAATCCAATTCCGTTCATCAATTGAACTACAATTTGAAGATAAACTTCATCTCTATGCATTGTAGGAAAAAAGATAAAAACAATAAGTGAAGTGTTGACTCAGAAAAATGCTAAAGTTGATAGGCTGTTAAATAGATTTACGTAGTAACAGAATTATCTATTACCCTGATTACTATTTCGCTTTACTAACTAATAGTATCGGAGTGGCAAGTTAATTTACAAAATCACATTTATTCAGCTCTTTCTATTTGATCGCTTTGTGTACATCGTACAGCTAATGAAAGGGTGAAATATGAACAAAGTAAGAATAACAACATTCATTCATTCTCTTATCCATGGCTTCTTCTAAGTTGCGTTCAGCCTAAAGTTATACTTAGCGATATTGTTGTAGTTAAAGTTGTGCATCCTACAATTATTGGAATGGAGAGTAAAATGATATAGAAGAACATAACACACAAAATAAGCTAGAAGACAACACTGTATATACAAAACAGTTGTTATGATAAAGAGCATTTATATTTTGAATATGAGTCATATAAAAGATGAAGTAATCTCACATATACCAATTATGATAAAACATTGTACAACATTCCAGCATACTGATGATCTCTTATCTTGTCTAGCTACTACAGACACTTGATCAACTGACCTGAATAGATTGTGAAGTGAAGACAGTGTAAGAAGACGTAATGCAAAATCTCGGGCTTCATTAGTAACACCACGTGGACATTTATAGGTAGCCACACTGACCTTGATAGGAACATATCTGAGGTGATACTTGGTAAATGAATAACCAGTACACACACCCCAGTTTCTTCATCATAGCAATCGACGAATCGTGCGACACTATGAGGTTAGTAGAACAATTATTGTTTGTGAATTTAATATTCACTTGCGATATAAGTTTATTCTGAAATCTGTGTCACATGTTTTCAAAATAACTACTTCAAATAAAGTTCCAAGCGTTTTAAGCTCACCTGTCAGGACAGTCACTGAGAGTGGATAATGACAATTGTGATAGTGAAACGTTAATTGAAGGCACTTCTGAACCAGACCTCCAACAATAAACGGATACTATGTCTGAAGTTGTGATATTATTGAATTGACCTATGAATTGTAACGGCCAAGTAGTTCCTTTCTCAACACTTCGGCTGTCACTCAGTTGGATATCCACTGTAATATTAATAGTATTGCGAACGTGAGGTACAATTACGGTTCCTGTCAAATGATAATAATGCATGGAGTACATTAGATTGAATAAAATACCGCTAACAACTTATTTGTGTTTGAATGAATAGCCAGTCATCCATTCAAACATTAGCACCAACTTGATCATACTGACAGAATGTAACATAATTCAAAACCAATGTTTGCAAATAATTACTTTAGTGTATTCATTTCAGTAGTCACTTTTAAAATGTCATTAAATGATGATGACAAATTACAAAGTGTTTCATTATTCTTCAGTTCATGTTTTATTCAATTCTCATAATATTTCACTCATATTGATCTTTACAACTTTAATTACAACAAAAAAGACAATAGTCATGAGGTAATACTTATATGACGTCGAATGTCAAATACATTCATGTTCACACAGAATTATCAGGTTTCTCACTGTCCATTATTGCGTATCCATTTAAAACAATATGAAATTTTTATATAGACGTAAATAAATCTACTTCCCTATGCGAGCTAACATTACATGTCATAGTAGTATTTTGATTACAAGGAAAGGTCCTGGTAACTAATTGATTACAGTAAAGAAGTGTTGAAAGTAACTTGTTTGAATTGGGCATTGTATAGATGAGTGAATAAGTAGAACATTGGCTATTTCATTGAGTAATAGGCATGTGCATACTTTATAGTTCTCCCAAAGTGAGCTCTGGGCTGTGTTCATTGATAAAAACTAACATTTAATTGTATCTGTTAATTGTGATTGGAACAGGAATGATAAATTTAAAATAATTATGTGTATGATGCATATAGTTCGTTCATGTGATCGTGTATTGTTCTTTAACAAACGGTTTGGATTTATACTTAGATCTGCATTGAATCAAACAAATATATATGCTGCGACTGGTGAGTAGCTAGCTGATTGGTTGCATACATAAAGCCACCTGTGAATGTTAAAAATACGAATCATAGAAGCTGAACGTAAATTCGATAACAAACTTACCATTGTTAGTGATTCTTTCAAAATAGATTGTTAATTGGTCCATTTGATCTGTTTGATAAATTGATGAGTATTTATATGAATAAGCAGTCGTCATGGGAAATAAATTACTACCCCAAGTTATTGTGAAACCAATGATTGTCATGATAGTTTCATTAGTACTGTTAGGTCCAGTCCCAATGACTTGTATTGTAGATTTCGGATAGGAAGAATTTAGTGGAAATATATACTGCATATTGATTGTTGTTTTCTGACCTGGTTGTAATGTTAAATTCGTTGGCTTCAATTGAGACGTAATCTGAAAAGTTATTAATATTAACACTGATGTGAAGATGGTTTACTACAATGTTACGTAGTATACATGAGAACGACGAAAAGTGCTGACTTCTGATAAACGTTTCTTCGTGAAATTTTAACAGGAATATCATGTTCAGTAACCTTCCAGTAAAATTCAATTTAGACGAACAACAATTTTTTAATTAATGGTAACAGATTTACATGAGTAACAGAACATGATTCATTGTTTAACACGATACTGATTTGGTTATAACATACATAACGATTCGAAATATATCAAAATGTATTGTTTCCAATATATTTAATGATTACTTTGAAGTTGTAAAGTGGGTAAAGTGGATACATAAATAGTTAAAGATAGACACAGAGAGAGAAGACTTAATTGCCAATATGATGAATAACACAATCTTAGTATTGATAACATGGTTGAATATATTTTAATACTAGTTAATACTTACAGTGGTGTAATCTGTAAAGTTTGGTACGATGCTGATCCCCACACTGTTGGTAGTAAAATTCTTATCACTGCCACTAAGGTTAATAGTTATTGGGAAGGTGTAATTTACTGGTGACGTCACATTGCAATCTACTACTAAATAGAATGAATAGTCCATAATTGTCTACAAAGTTCAAAAAAAAACATAACAATGTTATTGTGGAGTGAAATGTTGAATAATAGAAATGTTAAGTAGCATTAAGTATAATGATTCCAGTGTTGTAAGGATGTCAATATTGCATTCAAAATGTCTTTTCACTTGGTGATTCTTAAATAAAATACATACTTGTCGTTAAGTGAATTAAGAAAACCCATAGAACGTTGTGTTATCATAGAAATCGACTTTGTTTATTGTGTAATTGGTTATATGAGTCAGGGCTTTTCCTACGAAGTAACTTTATTTTACTTCCACCTACTGCTAGGTGTTATGTATTGTGAAAATGTACAATCCCCTTAACGATTGCTAATCACTGTACAGACACGTATGCCCCACGACTACCAGTTCGTAAAACGGAATAGAGGAAAACAACGATTGATGAGCCAAACAGACACTATCGGTTTTATATTTCAATCATGCCTTTATATATACACAAAGTCAGACCGCATCGTCAACCAATTAGAAAACTGATATTAATACAAAATAAGAGTAATAGTGAGTGTGAACTAAGGTAACGTATATGCAGTCAATTAACTATAGTTCATAAATGAGAAATGATATAACAACAGTTAATGTCTTAAACAGGAGTATAGGATGAGGGCAACGTAACAATAATAATGAGAATAAAATGCTTACTTAGTATGCAATTAAAAGTAATGAATTGTTTACAGGAAGAACAGTTCTAGAAGATAATTAATCTTCTTTAAGTGTACGCCATAACACTAGGTCGAGCCAATAATTGCGCTTCGATTACCTTCACAAATCTTAATATACTACAATTTACATCAGCAAGATAGACAGCACACTTGTATAAGCAATAATATTGGGATTAGTAGTGGGTAGTAGCCGAAGAACGACTGACGCTGAATCATGTCACTTAATAATGCGATTATGATCAAATGATTAAAACATGTATATTTTGTATAATTTCAGTGGCCATACTAAAAAATGTAAACACTCGTTTCCCAGTAAAAGCAACTAAAATTTAGGTTCTAAGTTATATGTCATAATTACATTAGGCGATCATGGATTTGTGTATCCAATTGTTAAATCTGCTGAACAGATTTCAATCGCATGATCACATCCAGTATCAAAACACAATTTGTTGTAGAGCAAGTCGGGTTGTATTTAGGTAAAACAGATAAGTTTATGATTGCAAATCTGAGAAGATGAGGTGTTTAGACTCCTATGATGCTTTCAAATTTAAATAAACGGAAAACTTTGTACAAAATAGCAATAAAATACAGATGCATACTGCAAACAACAGACAGTGAGAAGTTGTGTCTAAGGCCAATATGGTGTCTAGAATTCAAAATGATGTGAATGAATATGAATGAAGAAAATTGATACTTGTAAATGATGTTCAACGATAATAAGCAACTACCAAATTTTGGTTGTGTCGAAGTGTCACAAAATTATAACAATTAAACAAGTTCAAAACACGACGTAGTCTACCATTTAATAATAAGTAACATGAATAAACACAAAAAAGGGAATAGTCTACCTAATTGAGACAAGAAGGATTCAACAGTATTTCTTATATGAAAACACTCTTTCTATGTAGAGTTTCATTAAACCACATTATTTGGTTGACTTACTTCATAATCGTTTATATTTATGGTGCATATTGGGCCATAATCCACTTTCATATAACTAAAAATATAGAAAATATATTAATCATTCATTTTGTGATTACGTTATATGAAATACAGGTACAGAATTTGATTTACCACAAATTAAATCAGTTTGGACACAATTAATGGTACCGCTGAATGATATTTTGAGTGCCTGAGCTTGATCGAGATAACTAGAATGAAACTAGTTGTATAGAAGCAAAAGTATGTGGTTTTAAAGATTACCTAACTCTTTTGCATAGACTGCAAGTTCAGAAAGACTATGAGATTGATACTTTGATACATTACAGACTCTATAAGTGATTATTTACTTTAAATGCCCTGAAACATTTCGTTACCATACTTCATTGTGTGTATACTACCCTCTTGTTTATCAAGCATTCAATTAGAATCATCTCACTACCTAGTCAAATACAACTGCACTGTATTTTAGAGACGAATTGCTGTTTATCACTATCAATACTTCAAATCTGTTGATTATAATAGTAACGATGAATCCAAAGAGAGAAATAAAGCACTTTTAATTTCGTAAATAACGAATCGACCCGATTGTATGAGTTACTTCGAGATGATGGATTCATTCATAATGAGTTCAATTAAACCTCTGTTAAATTATTGATTATTTAATCATGAGTACTGAAGGATTGGCTTTCAATGTGTCTTTAATGTAGCGAGTTGTCTAGTATATAATTTACGATATGTAGAAAGGTAGTTGCCATGTTTATAATTCCGTTAAGTTTCACATCAATGTCAAGATGCGAATCTAACATCCACTCAGTCAATAGTACTCCATTGATTGTCTATGATAATATATAATGATGAAACTGGAATAGAAGATAACTACTTTATAAAGTGTTAGACACATCATTACATTGTAAGTATTTCGACTTTTGTAGTATGCGTGATGTCAACTTCGAAAAGACGTAATCGTAGTCCTAAATAATTTAATTTCTAACATCATTTTATCACATCTCATCACATCACCTCTTTTATTGCTCTCTTAGTTATTCCAAATTGACTGACTTGTTAAGATTGAAAACTGAACACTCAATATTCATCAATGGATTCCAAACTCATCATATTCTTGCACTTCATTACTGATGAGACAACGTTTATCAATAAACATTTCAACATTTATTGCTTAGTGAAAGTATAACACTAGATAGCTCCCAACACAAGTTGTCATTATCTAGTACACACAACCACCGTGAAAATCATACCACATATAATCAGTTTATTTAGACAATTCATCTGGATTGTTTCTTTACTTCTTTAAAGTGTTTATTACATGCTTTCCCAAGTGTTTTCGCATCGTTTGTTACAGACCTCTCTAGATTTCGCAAACTCGAAGTGTGCGTAAATCTATATAGAAGTTAACTTAATTTCTATTGCAGATACAACTGTGAGATAGCTGTGAGAAATAAGCAAAGCGAGAGTTTCTCAGTATAAATTAATCATCTGATAAATACAGCACAATTGATCGTGTAAGACAATTAATAGCCAATAAATAAACGAATGAAATAACTTACAAATACCAATTAAAACCAGAAGATATTAAGTTATATTATACCTGTCTACATAAGGTGATGTTCATAGTGTATGAATCTGGCAAAATCACATCTGTACCACTTGAATTAAAAGATATACTTCCACTTGTCAAAACTGTTGTGTCATTTACAATTCGATTAATCCATTGTGTAAAATATGAACAACGTCTTTCTAGCCAATAAAATGTCAGTGTAAATGGAAACTCTACTCCACCACACATTTGAGTATATAAGGTAGTAGGAGCTGTAGTATTTGGTGTAAAAGTCACTGAAAGACTTGTGTTAAATAACTGTAATAAAAAATACCTCTAGTGAGATTCTTCAACTACTATCAAAACATACTTTAATTAGAAATTCAAAACAAACGTTACTTATCTTGGCAAGACACAACTTTTCACATAAACGCGAGCACATAGCCCCTTACTAAAACATGTATTTGTCGACTATATTTATGAAGAAGAAATGTGCGTTCAATTTTCTTAAGTTAAGCTGGTGTCTAAAGTTATTGTGTCCACCGAAATACATTTCCTAGACGTCATATACCACGAAAAATACAACTATCTATTGTTTACACTTGGCTCAGCAATTATCCTGTATTTTCTTCTACGTAAAATCTCACGGAAATTATGTCTCACGTCAATGAAACTTGAGTGAAATATTGGTTGTCATCTCGTCCGTTCATCTTAGTTAACATAATAAACCATTTCTCAGTATCATTGTGTTGTCAAGGTTCTATCCTATAATCTCAAAACTGATTTCACGTTTCGCTTCAGATCACGAATTCACTGATACTCTTTCAAATCCCATTATGTTACAAACCGAGAAATGAGGAATATTTAGTAAAGAGAGTTTTCTTTGCAACGGTTTCATTTTCTACATCTGTTCAGTCGTATATGTATATATTCATGTTTTACATAAGAAGCCTCCACAGGAGCCAGCTAATTTGTAGATGCATATAGACGTGGTCGAAAGTGAAAGTTTATCCTTAACACATCCTGTAATCATGGGATATCAGCGTTTTAAAACAACCTAATAATTAACCTTAACTACCTTGATAATAAAAAAAATAATGTAAATTAGGAGCTTCTATTTGCCAGTCGCTTGTAACTACAACACAGTGGGATCATGTAAAAATATTCTCCATATTGACTTCCTTTAGTCCAAAAAGATATCGGTCATCACACTATCACCACAGTGGTATATACATATTCCCTAATAACTTTTAGCAAATAATTTACCTCCATTTTACCATTAAAACAATTCACTGCTTTCTGATGGACAATTAATTTCTTATTTCGGAGCACGTCATTATTTTGTAATCCCTGAAGCTGTAGAATTGTTTGCAGTCACAGAGGAAATAACATAAAACAGTGAGTCTCATTCTAGATTCTCAAATTTATCAACATAATCATTTTTAGGAAACCGAATTGTAATGACTTAACAATCTAATATTTTAAATCGTGTTAAGTAATCTAGATTCTAGATTATGATACTGACTGGGTGATATGGATTATAGACATCTATTTACGATGATGAATAATTAATACAATCGGATTCAGACTTTATTTAAAGACGTCTACAGAACGACAATATGTCTGATTAACACAGAATCTGTTACATGTGGACAAATATTTTCTGAAGCTACGTTGTGTGTGAGGGATTTTCCTAGGTAATTAGCTCATGCTTTAATAATAGATATAGTTGTCATTATAGAGTTGTCAGTAATAAACCAACTTCTGAAGTTACATTGTTAATGCAGTAAAACAACACTGAATCTGATGAAATTGTATACCGATTGCACTGATTAATGTAAATTAGTCGACTAACAAGATTATCACGATATCATTTAAAATTGAATGAAAGTGAGTTAGTATTTTGACTTACAGCTGGAGCAGTGGTAGTGAATATGTAGTTGCCAAAAGAAGAGAGGGAATTAATTGTCAAACTGTAAGTAAGATTCACCAGTGGTGTGGTATTATTTGGAATAAAGAATGGGATGTAGTAATTTATCTCATTTGATGCTGAAGAAGTTTTGTCAGTTTCAATTCCTATTAAAGCATGGTAATCAGATTGCAAGTTAGTGCAAATTTGAAAGTTTTAATTTTGACAACTACAATTTCCTGATATCAACATACATCTACACATGTGAACATAGTTGTAGGAACGCTATGCTTGTGGGATCACCAGATGAAAATTGCATATGAAATAGCATTTTGTACACTAGACATAATTCACTCATGAGAATATGATCATTAGTTTTTTTAGAAAGCTGAAGGAATGTTCATTAGAAAGTGGTGGTGGTGGTGGTGATTGAGAGTTAGATGTGTATGGTGGGATTACGAGGGAATAAATCTGAAATAAGATGGTTGTATTCCGTTCATCTAGTCAGTTTTGCCTGGTAAACGATGAGGAAAAGTAAGTCGTCTATTACTATTAACTTCGATATATCCACTGGTAGACAAGAACAAGCAAGAATAATCGGAAGAAGACTAGCCTCATCAACTAGTTTTGAACGATCAACATTGAAATAAAACTGTGTATGGTCAACCTTTCTGCAATTCAAAGGTGTATACCATTCGAAGTTTCTTCTGTATTATATCGAATGTGGGGGTTTGAAACCGAATGTTTTCAATGCACTACATGATGCATAGGTAAGGTTCCAATTGATTCGGTGCCACTTTGAAATCAATGCTTACATTGAAAAATTAAAAGTTTTCTTTTCTTTATTTCAAGGTTAGAGACATGAGACAAGCAAACGAATAACAGCAAGAAACGCCCTGATGTGTGAAATTCAGTTGATGGAGATGTTATATGCATAGTTAGTTGCTCATCGCGATTGAAGGATTCATCTATGATGTGGAAATCTGTTTTGCTTTATAACCGCTAATCGGCAAGCGGAAGACACTTGTGTGCCAGTTCTACAAATATCTGACTGTCATTAGTCAATATCTATCAATTAACTTCAATCACAAAAATATTCAACTAGTTTGTTTGTACATGTAAATATCTACATAGGACTTCCTCATTGGACTACTCGAACATCAAAGTTATTTGATGTGGTACAAATTACGAATTTCACCAAACTATAATTACGTACTGATTAGTGATCAATTTCGAGAGATAATTTCGGAGTTTTAGTAAGAAGTTATGACCAGTGAAGTTTAGCCATGTCTAATATGTGAAGTAGTTACCTACCAATGTTGTTGAATGATGGTAGCGCAGTATCTCAAATTCACTAAAGTTAAAAATGTGAAACAGTGAATATCAAATCAGAGGTTTGAAGAGTGAACGCTCTTCAAGAGGTGTGGCGTCCATGGTGCGATCACTGCCAAGATCGTGGATGCCTACTGCCGAAGATTCCTTTATTAGAATAACGGATTTACTTAGCTCTTTCTAGTTTTCAGTAGTAGTCTAACAACAGACAGTAATTGGCGTAAATTAAAGCGAATATATGTGAGTAGTCATAAATATTTCATTGTATTCGTATTTATTTCCGTTCAAATGTTTGAGTAGCCTGACGAATGTAGTTAATCTATCTGCAGTGTATCAATAATTGCAATCTTATTGTGCATATAATTTATACAAAACTTAATGTGTATATTTGATGAAATAGAGGATCGAATAGAAAACCATTGATATAGACACTTCACATCGATTGTGTCACGTGTGTTGTAATGAAGGTCAATGAAACAATGTGAAGTGTGCTGAAACTTGGTTGTATAGTCTGATAAACAGGAATGCTTATTATAATGCATATGTGTATGAATTAGTAAAGAAAGATAACTATCACAACAAATCAAATATACACCTATATAGTAGTAATCTCTGTAGTAATTATTACCACCAACTTCATTCACTAATTCATACACATACATTATGATTATACTAAGCACAATGGTTCAACTGTTCTGAAATGCATTTCACTTATTAACTAATAAAATGATATGACACTGTTAACCTTAAGGGATAATCCTTACAAAAGTAAACAATTAACTACAATATCCTGCTGTTGTGGGATTGATTATTTATCTTGATACGGCATCAAATACACATTAATGAGTAATCGAATTAAGATCTAAACTGAACCTATCAGTAATGAGTTCAACACGGAGTTGTAGGTTGTGTTGGATTTCCCAATTACCAACCAACTGCAATATTTTCATATCTAATAATGAAGACTAAATTTTTGATAAGTAGGTTGAAGAATTATTTGTTCAAATTTGTCTTCACAGACTTTTCATACGTATTTAGAAATGATACAACAGCGAACTGAGGTATAGATTCGAATATGCATACAAATTGATGAGGAAGAAGTTTGAAGATTTCGTTGACGTAATACAATGACTACATTTAGTATAGCTGATGTGTATCCCTGCCAAATTTACCATTCGTAGATGAAATATATGGTAATAATAGTGATAATAATAATAATAATATTTAATATAAGTTGATAATAATGAAATGGTGAATGGATTGCAAACAAACCTTCATAATAGCCCCTATCGACAGTGATATAGACTGTATTATTCAACGAACCAGAAGTTATGTTTACATATGACAATGACAAACATTGGCTGAGAAGTATCGGTGGGACAAATATATAATCTGGAGGAGAACCAGGTGCATAAAGCTGGAAATATATTGTCTGTGGTACCTTAGGTTTCAGAGTTAGAGTTAGCTTTAGTGTTGTCATAATGTTTGGTACAATTTCATTTTTGACTGTTGGGATATTCAAAGAAACTAAGTCCACTTTTGGAGATTGGCTTAATGACTTAAAAACAGACAAAATATTACTTTTTACGATATTGCAAAATATCATATAAATTATTATTATTATTATTATTATTATTATTATTATTATTAATGAACTTTCTAGTAATAACACTGTTTCTCAAATTTCGATCACTTGTACACAGAATTGTACAGTTAGTTAATAAAACTGAATATCCTGATTTTGGTAGAATTCTTTTCGTGAAACATCCTTGAAACAGTCATGATGAGGATTACACATACTCTTAACAATTGACTTAAGAAGAAACTGAAAATTATTTGTTCTTTGCAATTGGTCGTAAATGAGAGTTTTCAATGTCGAATCCATATGTGTGATGAGTAGCCCAGATATCTAATCTCTGATGAGTACTGCTGTTAATCAATGCAAATGAAACAATATTTTAATTGGGTATTGTGGAGAGTATCGAATGTTAATTTGATTTCATGAACTGGTCTTAAGTAGACAACCACTGATAACAAAACAACTGTCCAGTACTTCCTGTTGATTAATAGTTGCTTAATTCAGACCAATTCGTGATATCAAACAAACAAGATTTTATTTAAGATGACAATCACCAGTGATATTGATAGATACAGTACTCAGTTCTAAATAACTCCTGATAATCAGTAGGATTCAATATCCTTGACTAAACAGTTCTAAAATTACAGAATTGTAAAGTGTTGGTTGTTCGAAAATGCTCATTTCAAACGATTTTTAGTTCATGAACCGGATAATAATAATCAACACTGTGAAGTGGATTGTCTAAAAGAACTATAATTGGACGAGATAAATTAAACTGCTGTGAAGTTTCGATACAACTATCATATCTGCATGTTCGTATAAGTGAGTATTTGTTTCCTTTGAAATTCCTTTGGCATGATTCCTTCTGACTTTTCATGTGTTGTATGCACATATATAGGGATGCCATCAGACAGAAAGTAATATTTTTCATATATCACTATATGGTGAAGCGCTAATAGCCATAAATGATTGGAAAGACAGTTTTATTGTTACAGTTTACTACTCGTTAAATATTCGCATCATACACTAAACATAAAATTAGACTAAATGATTTCAAATTAACTTAACCCTGGTTGAATATTAAACTCAATTTAATTCTGATTCTCATCAACGTGTTTTTCTTATGATACATTTTTAGTTTCAGATGAATGTGTCAATCTGTCAGAAAAGTCGATCAGTGTGAGTAGGATCAGATGTTCACTTTAAGCATCGTGAGTTTTCTTTAATTGAACATGTTATAACACCACATATAATCAGGAATCACAATCTTTAGAATCTAGTTTTTTGTCTACTGAGCACAGTAAATATGATATTTGCCTTTATGAAATTGCAAAGTTTTCCATAGACTTATTAATCTATTGTTGTATCTATTCCTGTTCTCAAGTTACTGTGATTTTACTATGAATTTTCTGCCTCAAAATACAGTCTTTACTTTGGTTTGTACTCTTTCTTATGTTTTCGTCTATCACTTGACACATAAAATCATTTGTTTTAATGCAATGAATGACTCAGTCTGGAGTCGGATCAGGTTCACTAATCGTTAGTGTTTTCTTCTCATTCTAACTCTCGAAAGGTTCTGACTAGCCTTGACTTGTGCTAACTAAATGGTGTTCACGTATCTCAGGTAGTGGTTTATGACACGAATACACTGGTTTATCCGACTAAGGTAGTAAACATTAACTTTGTCACCTACGATGGTTAGTGGAGATTCATTCAACAGAAAATCGACGACATCTAGGCTGGAACACATTTATGTACAATGTCACGACAGAATACCAATAGCTAATAAATATCATCTCACTGACTTAATAACATAGTGCTTGTCACAAATACTGGATATTCTGTTTTCCATACTGTTTAGGGTTGTTGTAAGACACTTCAAATGAACCACATATCCAAACGAAAACTATATTTTTCACTTGATTCATTTGGTTTTCTAAGTAACATCAAATAACCGAAAATAAAAATCATCTCTGAATGTAGCGAAAATGTGCAATCAATTATGTAATTAATTTGTATGGCTGTTATGAATATACGTCGTGTATAACTACATGTATTTCTTGTTGACACGCATATATTTCATTGCCAACCACGTTTATAGAAGACCTAATGCAACGAGCATGTGGAAGTTTAGATTAGTTGATGTATAATATTCACTTCGAAATGAAAATCAACTTAACTGAACGATGAGATTGTTTATGTTTGTTTATACAGATGTGTCAAATTGTGAATAAATAATTACTGAAGTAGGTGTTTAGATTTGTATTCGTGTCTACTTGTGACATGATAAATGGGTGTATGCGTATAGTGTTGCATAAAGCATACTTTTGCAAATCTATCACTGATAGATCTCTGTTGCTACGGTACAGTAAAATGTTTATATTGCTGTAACCAAACTCTGAAGCAAAATTAAGGAAAAGACATATAAAATATACTTTCATACCGGCTCAAGGAAATATTTAGATTGAGGTGTCATATTTAATGTGTTTGTATAATTAAGTGATCCACAGATAACTGTAGATGTGATAACAAACTGCTTTGTGGTGATTGGGATTATTGAATATCGTATTGCTATATCACATTGACCATCGGAACATGTTTCATTAGCGTACACTGAGGTAATATTCATTGTCGCTGAATCGCTGTAGCAAACGAAGTGTTATTAAAAAATCATATTAATAATAATAAGCTATTACATTTTATACTGTTATGTGATTGCAATTTCTGATTGCCAATTCATGTTATTTAGAAAGTGACCAGTAACTATTAAATCTAACTACAAAGGATTATGTGAAGAAATTAAGGGTCCTCACTTATTATCGATTGTTAATGACATACAACGAATGGAAAAGGTTCAGTGGCATCTTTGAGACCTCCACTGTTACTGATTGTTTTACGACAATTTATCTATTATAATATTTTACAGAAATGTAAAATGTACCGTCTGTATCGAATATTGTGCGACTCAAAGAATGTTAATACGTGGTGCTATCGGGTACATTTGAAATAGTATTTCATTAAGATAAATTGTATTTCTTGATGAAGGAATTCACAGCATTTGCATGAGTAGTTTGGACAACTAATAAACTAAATCACTACCATGTTGTGAACTACACATTTAGGTCTACTGACGAATAGTGTGGGATTTTCTGCAGAAATAGTTTCCAAAATGTTAAAGTTCTATTAAGATTACTGTAACGTGAATATTTTCGTCATGATAAATTAAAAAGGCGTTTAAGTAAATGCTACCAATATCGGAAGCGATAGTAGCAGAAATACATAACACTCTGATTGGAAAATATCCAAAAATGTTCATGAGGGCTGGTGCGAACAAATTTGCATTAATCATCATATTCATCCATCAATAGTTGACAAGAAGAAAGAAAGTAGTTCATATAATTGCATTCATAGGAGATGTGATAGAAGAGACACTAATAACTAAACTAAGAGACGTCACAAGTAACGATTCGCTTCTGTAATGTGGACTCATGCAAGGCATTAATTTCAACGGAGTTATGACACTCCAAGAGCTGGGTATCATGTTTCAGGTTTACAATCCGCTGACATTCCTCAGAAACAGACTGTAAGTTTATATGAGAATCAGCTTCGATTCTGGTGCGGACATCGGCATCTTCTGGCGACTTCAAACCGCAAACAAATACAGGACATCTGCAGTCATCTCGGACAGTCAAAATCGCTCACATTGGGAATTCACAAAGCTGGCATAAGTCAAATAGTCATCGTTAGGTTTTTTGACTAGTTGCAAGCAACTGTATTGAGTATGAAAAAGAGATGACCTTTCCCCAAACATGCGTGTCAGGCACTCAACTGTGTCTGAAAACTGTAGGTCGGTCGGCTTCTTCGGAAGGATATAATTACAGTATTTCTCATGCGCAGATACATCAAGCTTCCGAAGTAACAGTCTGAGTTTCGAGCCTTCATTCTAATCTTAGCAATCATTAATAATTAAGTCTTCATATCGTCTAAACCAGGCTTCGAAGGTTACTCCATTTTCTGGATCATAAACAAACTGTGATATTGAATTTGCAATTGCTTCTGACGTCATAACAGAATTTTTGGAGCTTGACTTTTGTGAGACTAATAAACTCTTAACCATAAGCTCGATAATAGTATTTTGTTGTTGTAGCAACAGCTTAATGTCCTCCATTATCAAGTATGAAACCTCCAACAATGAGGAAAATCTGAATTCAGTTTTCAGTCACCGTCGACGCTCCAATATCAGACGTAGGATCTTCGTTTTAAATACCCATCGCCACTGTTGTATCTGAACAGGGATGGCCGATATTATCGATCTTGTTATCTGAAGCGCTATATCCTACAGCTAGCACCCAGCCTTCGCTTAATCTATTGCTCAGGCACAATAATCCGACTGATTTATCAAGAAGCCAACTAGTCACTCACACACATGTATTACAACAACAACAACAATAAACCAATAATATACAAGACATATATATAAGGCCTAGCCGTTGACTCATATGTCTATCATACTATATCAACCAATCACATCTTCTTTCAGATATGTCAGAACCATCAGTGAGTTCGTTGATGCGTACTACTAGGGATTCCATCCCACTAGGATAAAACAGCTGTTCAGTGCCTCCTAGTTTTTAATAGCTGTTTAACCTAGATAAATTCGGCACTTCCAATTCAAGTTATAAATAGCCTGATTCATGTAAAATGTTGAACACCTCGAGGTTTCTTATCAACTGCATACAGTCTAAATTTATAAATAATATTGTTTTAGGAGTTAAATATTTAGCAAACTTTATTTATTGAAATTGTGATAATATTAAACAGTTGTTTTGCCGTGGTATAAAACTACTTAGTGGTTAACATCTACGACCCCACCAAGAATGTAATTCATCATTTTTAGCTCTGACAGTGAATACGCAACCATCACTATAATTAGGACAGCCTATTATGGTTTCTATTTCGGTTCCGAACGTTCTTGTCGACAGGAAATACTTATTTGCTTAAATGGTGTTCTAAAACATCACTATGTTTGTGTTGAGATATCATACTTTATTGATAATAAATGACAGGTAATTCAATTGAAAGTGTCCTTCATTAAATGTAGGGACAATTCGAGAATACTTTTCTTGGCATGCATACAAATGCAGTTTATGTTATAAATGAACAATGAACATGGTTTATTATCATTACTTACTCTGTAACTGGAAAAGAATACGCTACAGGTGCCACAGTTTTCAACAAGTATCCAATTGTTTGGATTTTTTGTCTGATTATTTTTGCTTCACTCGTATTTACTTGTAACAGGAAAACGACTGGCAGATACACAAAGTCATCAACGAATTTTACACGAACTTCCACAACAGTACTATAATTCACAATCGGTTGTGAGTTTTGAGGTTCTACTTTCTTGATAGTAATTGTCGGAACTTTGGAGGGCTGTATTCAAGAAGTGATCATTAGTGATAATGAGACGAGTTAATTATTATAAATTTGCAAGATTAATTATAATGTAAGTTTGCATTCAAGTATAACTTTCATAGGTTTGAAAGTAGAGAAACAAAAAGTTCAACAAACAGAATACATTCCTATACAATTTTGATTAACTTGCATTCGAACTAAGTTGATGGCATTTGAGTAATTACTAGTCAATTTAATCATATGATAAAATCTACATAAGTCTTTCATGTGACTTGCAACTTTGAACTGCTTAAATCCGAAACCATGATGTGGTGGTGATCACCACGGTAATTTCTACTGTTCTCCTGCTGAGATATAAACATTAGTTTATCAGTAACAGCCGTAGTAGTAAGCCTTGTTATTGTTGCATAATCAATTATAACATTCCTATTGACAGGTCATAGGATTTGTTGATTAGTCCATTAGACAGTGATCATATTTTACTTATGACACTTTAATTCCGATATCGCTAGAACTGCGGTGATATACAAATATTTTTCCTTCTACAGGTAAATTTTGTAGATAAATGAACAAAAGAATAGTGGAATCATTCTGTCATTCATTTATTTGGATGACCAACTAAGTTGCTTGCAAACGAGAAAAGTAAGTAAAAAGAACAAGCAAAGTAACAAGTATAATGTGATTTTCCTGTGAATTTCACATCTCAGTTATTCATCATCCACTGATATTTTTCTGGAGTGTAAAACCATAAGAACAGTCATGGTTTACTTCGTCTTTGTGGTATAAAACAACTACAATAACTTCCAAGATAAAGTACAATCCTTCTCAATGTCAGTACGTTAAGTAGCATAATGTGACTTTTTCCATTTGACATGTTTATTCTACAGTTTAAAATTGATTAGTCTTGAATAACTGTTAATTATTCTTTTAATAGAGACACTAAATCATTAGATGATTGAAATCCAGTTATCTAATAGCTAGAATATGCCAAATATATCATTTTTATCATAAACACTTTAACTAACTATCAATTCATTTGAGATCATATGGTCAAAACTTCATGATTGTATCTGGAAATAGTGCTAAATATTTGTTATGTTGGACGACTAAAGAACAGTAAGCAAGTTGCAGAACTGTGTTTTAGGATACTATTTCAATTATATTAACAGTAGGTGGTGTAGACATTTCATTTATATTATTGTCACGTCCCCATCACATTCATCTTCCCGTACAGTATATTTACTGTTAGTATATTGTCTCTTATTATAAACTACAGTTAATTAACTATATACACGTTACCTCTATTCACTGTCACAATCTCCTTTGTTTCATTTTAGTGTAATGCTTTTATTGGTTCACTGTGTAGTCTGATTTTGTGTATATATAATGAATGTTTGGAATACAGTGCGACTTGTCTGGTTTATTTATCGTCTTGTGTTCTTTATATTTCGGCTTGGGACTGAGTGGGCATTGAGCAAACGTGCAGTGTCCAGCTAGGCAATCAATGGTGTTTGTTATCGTGACGTCGTGATTAAAAGTTCGCATGCATCAATAATCATAAATTTTTGCAGTTATAACACTGGTCTTCACTGTATTAATTTTTCCTGTCTGGTTAATCAATATTCTAATAGCCACGGAATTGAAACTTCATTCGTTAACAATATTACTTCAATTTCTTGAGTCATGTTTATCATATTAGTCTGATATTATGATCTACATTTGATGCTTTTCTTACAATGAAATTAACTTTGTCATATGAACGTTAACTTGAAAAGGTTGTATTGACTTATCAATCCGATACAGAAGTATCGCGATATACAGTATATTGAAATTAAACCATAATGATCTTAATAAATCAGTGTAGAGAATAACATAAATAACATTAAACCTTTTAATTAGTTCCCATAATGAAATATGGTTTACATGCACTAACAAATAAAAATCAGAATTAGGCTTACAGGAATAATGGATGGTGGTTTCATAATTGAGAACACTGTAAGATATACGTCTAGTGTATCTACGAACACTGTCTCTGTAAACAGATGGAATAGCATTCGAAATGTATTAAGTGGAGCGTCGTTACTTAGTTTCACACAACACTGAAAATTATAAATGACATCCCATGTATTTTTGTTTTGAAATACACCAAGTGGTGTAAAGGCTGAATATCTTCTACCGGAGTCTAATAAGTAATCCGATATTAATCTTATCTGTAGTGTTTGAAAAATAAAATAAACCAGAAAGGCGAAAATTAAAATGTTTGTTTACAATAAGGTTACCGAATGCGTAGTATTATTTTCAAGAAAGTTGGAAAATTTATTCTCCCTCCTCCCTCCTTGTTAGATTTTAATCTAAATGAAATACAAACTTCACCATGAATATTACCAGTGTAGGTTTTCCAGGATCATTGCTAAGGTTAGACATGATCACTTCAAATGAATTGAAATTTTTGACGTTTAATGGCTAGTGGTGAGCCACTTCTTTAGATAATAAATAATTAACAATTAAATCAACGTAAGTTTCAATGATACAGTGGAACAAACAAAGCATTTAGTAAGATCAATAAATAAATTTATTCGTGTTGAAGTCATGTAGTTTGGATCAAAGTAATTCAAAGTGTGACATATTTGTGCATATTTATGAACAATGAGTGGATATAAAAGACGTGATTTGTGGATTGAGAGAATCGTGATTCACTGCAATTCATTTGTCCTATCATGAAAAGATTGCAAACTAACAGTAGTTAAACCCTGACATTTCATTAACCAGCCTAAAAATAGTGTGTCATTGTGCTCGTCTACATTTTCAAAAGCGAATTACATTTGTAATGAAAAAGTATTGATCAGGTTTGAAAATATTCTCAGAAAAGGCATCCACAGAAGGTTATCTACATATATAAGCCAAATGCATAATCTGACAACATATGGTTCTATACGAGCCATAAGTCGCTTTTCACAATCGGAGACAGTGGAGATTCCATTGTCGCTCAGTTACTTTGTTTGTATGCAATCCCTTTGAAAGCAGATAAAGTTTGAGTCAGGCCTAGTTTTAGGGATTTCATGATTAAACATAGTCCAGATAATGCATGATTATCCACTAGTAAGCCATTAGTAAAATCTAGACATGTATCAACTGAAACAAATGTATGTAAAGACAAAATATTATCGCTTGCCATTGTATCATTTCCATTAACTATGAATTTTGATATTTGTGATTTAAATTTTGGTGTATTTTGACAATGCTGTGTAGACTTTACTGCAATTGTGTCAATATGTTACTCAAGTAAGTAGGCAGGGAATAACCTTAAGTGTTAGTAAAGTCATTTATGTACTCATTTAGATAAAAAGTTCATGAATTCTTTATAAACCATAGAAACGGAAAGTCGTACATGATTTGGGATATAAAAAAGACCACATTTGTGGTTCCTTAACATATTTCGATGCATCCGCTGTCATTGTATATTTACGCATGTTATTAAGCATGTTTTATCAACCAGTAAGATTGACTTTTAAAGGGGTTAGTTAACAATCTGACCATGCTACATTAAATAGTTCAGGATAAAGGTCAAATTCATTGCACATGCACCACGCACACTATTCACAACCTACTGTATACAGCTGAACAAATATGAAAATAGACATTTGATGCATATTATCATGTTCATATTTAAAATTTATTTCATCAGAAGATTATCGAAGCCGCTTCACTCGTTTAGAAGCATAAACACTTGAAGTTATTTTAGATCGATGAATAGTGAATGAAGATGAAAAATTGCACAAATTTCATATCTAAAAGAGGCCATAATATTAGTGAGAAGGCTGTTTTGTCCAAAGTTATCGAAACTTTATGTCAGTGTTATGATTTTGATTTGTTATATGCTACATGTATCGACTGATCATTAAAATGTAATTGGAATCTTGTCCAAAATGATATTAAACATAAGAAGATAGAAAATCATTAGTTTTGTTGGGTGGTAAGGAAGAATAACTATTATTATTATTACTTTTGATCGATAAGCAGACGTAGAACTAAAAGTCTTATACCATATTGACTGAAGTTCCAATTACGCTCTTAGCAAGAAGATAGTCTACCTACCAGTGTGTAGGTGTAAAGTTATCACATGGATCCAAACAAAAATGACAAACAATAAAAATTCATCACTAGAAATTATTAAATGGGAATGAAGGGTTTATCATTTCTACAGGTAATTAGTAGACGGATTAATGAGTGAATTGATGCTTCCGTTAGGGATTATGACCAATTGCTACATGAAGCTAATAACCACTTCTGAAATACTCACCGCTGATACACTGATCCTGATAGTTACGCAAAATTCAATTACAAAGTGTTAAGTAATAGAGATATGATAAGTCGAATATCCTGATCACGTTCTTCAACTTGTTTAATGATTATTATGCAGAAAACAAAAAGTGTTTAGTAATCAAAAACACATGCAGTATTTAGACGTCACTATCCTATGGGTCTGTTTTTTTTTTAATGTACAACATATCCCTGTAATAATGATCTTCGGTATGAAACGAAATGTAATACCAGCTAGTGAAGCCACCTTCATTGTCACTGCACAATAAGGATAGCTTATTAGAAAAGGTATCAAAAATAATTCCTCATGAAATATCGAGTACAGTTTGATTGAATGGTTGTCAAATCAAGTCAAGTTTATGAATGTGGTTTCTAATGTGTGCTGTATAATGCATTCAAATTTCATTAACTGGAAAAATGTTTGTACATACGTGGAATTCTTATGAGAAGTCTAGTGATGATATATACTCGTAGAGTACAGTCAGCACTAAATCAATTATTCAGATTAACAGTGAAGAACAGAACATGATTTGATTATTCTATATGTTAAGGAGAAAGGGTATCAAAACAGTATTTATACATTAAAATTAAACAAACAACTGAGTGTACATTGTTCTTGTTGTTGTTTCCAGTAATGGACAAGTTGAGAGAGAATTTATAAATGACTACATTCAATCGAGTAGTCTATTTATCATTAGATGCCAAAGTGAAACTAGTTGTTTACCAACTCGATTCTTAAGATTATTTAGATTCGCACATTTCTGAAGAACTTCAGATGTCAGTCTTTCTTAGTAACAATCTGATATGCCGAGCACCTAAAGAAGATTGATTATCTTCGAGAGCTATCTATCTGTAAACTATTTCATTATTTCTGGTTAGATGCAAGATGAACGTTTTATTTCCATTATTATAACGTTGCCCTTCCTCTATCCTCCCATTTGATATACTAAATGTTAGTATATCATTTCTCATTCAAGAACAACCGTTAATTGATTGTGTATAAGTTACTCCACTTCACACTCACTATTACTCCCATTTCGTAGAAACGTTAGTTTCCTAAATAGTTAACGGTGTGGTCTAGTTGCTGTAGATTCAAAGGAATGTTTGGAAATATAATACGATTCTGATTCTGTTTGGTTGGTCTATCGTCTTGTGTTCTTTATTCCGGCTTGGGACTGAGTGGACATCGGTCAGACGTGCAGTGACCAGCTAGAAACTCTCATTGATGCTCGTTATTGTGACTTCGTGCTCACAAGGTCGCATCAGCTATTTGGTCATAGGAATCGATAATGTCAACCCCTTTACAGTGTCACAACACAATCAAACCATTTATGAAGCAATCAGTTGTATCCTACTCATTTAGTGCTATATGGTACCATCGACTACCTATTTTCGGACTTCTCATGTTTGCTGAGAAATATGTTCTAAAAATTACTTGATTTTTTCATTCTCATATTCAACAGACATGCTGTCTCGCCTACATATATAGCACTACAATTCGTTTATTTGATCTCATAGATGTAATTCCGTTGGTCCACCATTGATAACACATCCTTAAGTTTCAACAATGTTGATTTATAATTAAAGACGGTTGTAAGGTAACTGATCATCCTCAGCTTAAATATTACTAAACCTAACTTAATCTCATTGTCTGTTTTGTGTGACATTATGATGAACTATGTTTATTGAGTTATTAGTAAGCGTTATTTTTGTTGACAACCTACATCTCTTTAGACATACTCACTTTATCATGAAATGTAAGCGTAAGGCATGAAAGGAATCCTTCGCTGAATAAATTTGTTTTATGATAAAGTATATGTTAGCGTGTATCTAAAAATCTTTAGTGTGTCCGCTTACATTTTATTGCGTGCTTTACTTAATAGGTTGTACAGAAACACTAGTCTAGAATATAGTCGACTACAGAACCGGACTACAAGCAGTATGATGTGGATTATGCCGTAAAACGGCATTTCTGCTCAGAATATGATTAACAACTCTTACAATTAGAATGCTTACACTTAGTAGACAATTACGGTACCTACAGGTGTAACAGGATAGAGTACTGCTTTGTCGATTAGAGGAGTTGGGTGCTTATATGTGTGCAAAGTCAACAGCCGTCTGAATTTCTTTCGCCTAGAGTGTATTCGAGTTGATCAGGATGCTTTAGTCTTTTCTAGTCATCGCTTTTTGTGTTAGACCAATAAGGCGTTTCATTAGTGACAATAGTCCATCATGAAAATTTAGCTATTTACCGACTACCATGAAGCCTATCAAGGTTCGTGAGTCAATAAATACATTTGTCAACCTAGCTGTAACAAGCTGAACTCAGTTTTATGTAATGGTTATGTAGCGTGGGTTTTCTTTGTTCTTAATTCTGAATCATTACTTCTGTCATTCTTATGTTCTGAGCTTTAGTAAACCTGTCCTATATTATCTGTGATATTTTTGTGTCATTTATAGAGTCCTATTCTTATGATTTTCTCAGTTTTCTCTTCCAATATATGCGTGCATTAGCTCATAAGTATACATCTGTAGAAGAATCTTTCATCCTCCCACAATGGTTCTCTTTCTATTAAGATATACTTTCATAAAAGCGATCATGTAATATTGGTCAGTGGGACTGTGTGCATGACGGTAGTAGTGAGAGTTCGGGGACAGTGACATTTGGTTAATGCATTATTCAGTTCATTTTGTTCACCTTCATGTCAGCATCATTCATGTAACGTAATGAATAATGTAGAATGTGGTGTCCAGATACCAGGTGTTTGTGATTCACGGTTTCCATTTCATTTGCCAGAACTACATACAGTCTACTTTCTACTACTTCCAAAATAACTAAAGTTAGAATCTAGTTCTTAAAGAAGTCGATAAATATGAATAATACCTAAGTAAAATGTGATCAGCCGTAGCATCTGCTCATTTTGTGAATTGCAGTACATTAGCGTAAGTCACAATGCAAATAAACTATTGATCAAATACAAGTATACTAAGGCTGCATCAAAAAATCAAACATTCTGTCGTTATTCACACTTCGCAGTAAATGAAATGACTGCAAATCTACAGAAATAGAGTTCGTTCTCTCTTTTATTGACTGGTTTAATAACTAATGAAGAATAAAATATATTTGTTACACATCGAACTTACTTTTCTGGTTATGTTCCCATCCTGTAGCATATAATCCACAGAACAAAATTCTAGACTTCTTTTCTCGAAAATACGTCCATACAAAAAATAGTACGCTGATGTTTTGGGTTTCATTGTCATTTCGATATTAAAAATTCGTAACTTTTCGACTTCATCCAAAATTGGAGTATCCTTTACTGTAATGAAGTTTTTTCCCGGCTATTTGTTTAAAGAGGAGAGTTTAACATAATATTTATAAACAACTTACCATATTATTACCTCCATATCTAACAACTTGACTTTCACAATAGTTCACCGTAGAATTCTTTCCTGTTGGTGAGATTTTCGCCTCAAACTTAGCGACTGTCAAACTTGCCTTATATATCTGGACAAAAACTGTTAGACGGACCGACCGATTAGATATTGGCAAAGTAGTATCATAAACTCCTGAAAGAGATTAGAAATGTTAAATAAGTGTCTTGTACAATAGCATGAAGATTGTCAGTCACAATAGCCTGAAGCCGTGTTACTCGAAATGTTACAAAAATATGATCATTTGATAATGAATGATCGTTATTGGATAGTCATGGTGAATCTAACAAATTGTCGATCTGGAACAGTAAACCGATATTAGTTATCTTTAATAGAATACTGTTTAAGAACATGAGAGTTAAGTTTACATCAATATCATAAATAATTCTGGAGTTTTCCCGGTTTTGTAAGGGGAGTACGTCAGTTCGCAACACTGTTATTTGAAAGCAATCTGTATTATTGGATGAGTAATCTATGATATTTTCAGTATTCCAGTTTTGCTTCTTGTTTATCTAAAAGTGATATTTCCAAAGACATCCTATTGAACTCATATTATTTTCTGAGATGGAAGTGACTAATACATGGACTGAAGACAGCTAATATGTTACCTGTGTTTAATAAGACTAGGCATGGTAACATATTTTATTGATTTTGACGGTTCTTATGTGTTATAATCTACAGGTTGCGTCAATCACAGTC
Source organism: Schistosoma japonicum (assembly GCA_025215515.1). NCBI lineage: Eukaryota > Metazoa > Platyhelminthes > Trematoda > Strigeidida > Schistosomatidae > Schistosoma > Schistosoma japonicum. The sequence goes on along the minus strand of CM046064.1, from coordinate 19,887,504 downwards.
ACATGCCCTTTACACTTGACTCAACCAAAAAGCCTGTGTAAAAATAAAGTTGTGCATACCTTATAGGTATATATAAGTACATGTGGACACTCCGTTAACTATCAGTTTGAAATCGCATGCGACTTTCGATCAAAACATCTATTATCTCTCGAAAATAGCCATATTTAAACAACGACGCATTATCGTAAGACACGTCTATTGACAAACTTAACTGAGTTACGTGTACTAGTTTGTTCAGAATCAATAACTTAAGACGCGATCTCGAAAATCAATCTGACGTTAAATATGAAGCTTTTCTGTCGTGTTGTTATAACACCACCAGCTAGTGGTCATTCATTTGACGTCATTTCATTTACTGACTTATTGAAAAAAAGTGCAAACTGTAGAATGTTACTTAAAATGTGAAAGCAAGGTACAGTTACTTATTAACGGAGCATATCCATAGGAAAAATTAACAAACAGGAGTAACAAGACAAGTTCAAAGAAGTAAATCATCAATTGTTTTAGTGATGAGCTTTATGCGAACAAGTAATTATTGAAAATAATAGGGAATTGTCTTCTGTGATTTTGACGTCTACATAAGTTCTTTCATATTCATTCCCTTTGAATAGATGTTATTGTATTATGAAAATAACATTGTTATTAGTTATGAAACAGTAGTTTATGTAAAACAGATTGTTCACCATACAACTGTGAGCATATACGCCTTATATCTCATAAAAGTCTGTAATTTGTGAAATTATTTGTACTGGTAACTTACCTAAATTTTGTAGATTTGAAACGCTTACATATCCAAATGTAGTTAATATATTCGTGTAAGTAACAAGTTGTTGTGTATCTATTTTATAGCCTTCTGGATAGGCAGAGAATGTTGTTGGCATCGTTAAGTATATATGACCAATTGAAGCACTATATTCATCTGTACTAAATGTGAACTATGAAACAATTCATTAGAAACAACTAATGAGTATATTCGAATCTAAAATTCGAAAATACGAATACTCGTGGTTCTCAATGTTCAGTGAGAATCAATTTGTAAAGGTGAAATGTTAATATCTAGTACATTTATTCAATATCACACAACTACTTCAATCGCCCTTAGATATATGAAATTTGTTTTTAAATAAGGAAGCTACACTATATCTTAATGGTATTGAGATTATTTTCGACTGACTAGCATGAACTACTATCATCCACTTACTGTATATTCTAATGAGATTTAATCTGCTAACTTATTCGAAGTAAACTGGTGAAGAATATTCTTCTGCCTACGTCTCACTCGTACTGATAATCGAAGTTAAGTCATGAATATTGTATAGTTTCTGGTGTTGCTTCTATCAATATATTGATCTTGTCGATTAAAATAACCTACATGAATTGTGAGCCAATAAGAAGATAAAAAGCGCTTCTAACGACATTTGAAATCGTGATTCAAATGGATACCCACAAACAAAAACAATCTTGTTGAAGATACAAAACACTTGTGATATCACATTAGGCAATCAATTCGAGTGATATGTTGTTTCTCAATATTACTGAATTTCCATTTTCCATGTTCCTATCTAACTCGTACTGACAATAGCAGCCCAGTGGAGAATCTCGTTTATAAAATGGATGGGTGAAAATTAATTAAAGACCTGAGGATTTCTTTGAAATAAAATTCATTGTACATCTATTGAATGTATTATTAATATCTCACTCATATAAAGTATGTATTTACAAGGTTATCTGATGCTACATCTATATCTGAGGAATCGATATCTAAAAATAGAATCATCTTATTCAAGTTATTGCGTCTACCTAATCAAATGTGCACAACTGAGATAATATAAATGAGGTTGTCTTTTAATTGTACTCAACGATTTAATTTTTCTCAATTTCTAAGTAAAATTGGACACCAATGTATTTTTCAGTCTGGATTGCATGAGTATTCTAGACGTGTATAACTGAAGTTGTTTGTTTAATATGTGCATGATGGAATTCAACTTTTCACAACCATCAAATTGTGTAGATATGAATGTAGAATTTATTGTCTTACTTTTCAACATGTTTGTAAGTCTTACTTTGATTATCTCAGACTTAGTGCTCCCTTTGTGAGTTTTAAAAAATTAACTGACAGACAGTAGATTCTTCATTTCGTCTATCTAGTGTTATCGATCCATCAATACTACCCTTGTATTTGTTATTTGATGTCTGTTTATTATAGATTACACCAAAAGACCGAAACGATCTATCTTAACCTAAGTGAGTCGAAGGCCTGTTATATTATGTCAAGTGAGATTAGTTATACCAATGACGCTGGTGTTTGCGAGTTCTTGTTTAGACAAGTAGCTGATAATAAACCAGCAACTGCATAATAGATCACTATGTCTATGAGAAAAATGGCCCTTCAGTGTTTATGTTACTTGTGCTTTCTTATCCAGCACCAAGTATAGAAGCCATCACTTATCAGCTAGTGATGAAACTAAACTGTCTACCGCTCACAGTGATAGGTGGTTGGAGGCGACCTGTAATAAGAGCTGTACCTAGAATTCGTGCTAGCTGACACACATTAGCAAGTGATGCTTAGAATATTGACAACAACTCATTTTCACTATGGGATTTGAACAACCTCCCCTCTCTCAAATGTCTGAAGTCATAGTCTGAGATGTTAGAACAGATTTAAACCTCAGCTGGGCATCTGAAGGACTGAAATATTTACATTGATCGATGACAGAATAGAAGCCAAGTTACTTAGTTTAGTACTTAATGCTGGTCGGATTATACTGGTAAAGTTACACTCTCACCACTATTTTAAGTGAATCGACATCAGTAGCATTATGTTTTGATGTTAAGTTGTTGGAGGGGGGGTAAAGTAAATGTATGTTCATAGGATTGATAAGTGACAGTCGGACAGTATGAATTCATTTTGATTTACAGTTTGTGTGGTACACAAGTTGAAATATGTTTCTAATCAGAATGTGAATATAATTATTTTGATTAGTTACATGGATCATTACTTGGGAAATGTGCAAATATATCCATGAAGTAAAACAAAGCATCCATTAACTAACTATGATGTCAAAATGTATCGATGAGTTATAGAGTTCTATAAACGACTATGATAGAATAAGAGACATACGGCAGACAGTTACAACAACTCAACTTAACTTACGTAGTTGATGATATTTAACGAAATGGAAATACTGGTAATTTGTTAATTATCAGCGAATGTTGTAGCATGTTTGTTAAGCAAATTCAATAAGATCTGAATAGTTATTATTTCACATTATTCATTACATGTTATTTGTGGTAGTATTATCAGACTTATTAAATTTCAAGTAGACTATTTAAATGAAATCAGCTCTATATAGACTACTAGCCATAACATAAATGCTACTACTTAATTTTATCTTAAATCCTCCTACTGAAATCGAATGGTTGCTGTTCAAAAATAACTTATTTCTGGTGACATTTATTACTGCGAATTGGATTACATCCATCCCTGTTCTAAGATTACGGTATTTGCTAAAGGAAATGCCTGGACAAATCATCCCAGTTACTAACATTTAACATGAATCATGAAGGAGATTGAAAGTGTGTAAAATGTGAAATATGATGAGTATGTTACAGGTGCTACTAATTAGCAAGCTCAATTAGTTACATAAGAAACATCTGCAAAGGTGACAACAAGCAATCTGATTTATTTGTCTTTATAAACAGTGGATTTTATTAGTTATCGAAAGTTGGTTCTTTTACCAATGAATGGATGGTGGATTAAAAGTCCACCCAGCATAACAACACTGTCCAACTCTCCATAACTTGTTATCTGAAGCTACTAAAATTGATCTGACAAGCTTATTGTAACACATGTCGTAACATAGTAACTTAGACGGTAACAAATCAAAATGATCTATAGATGTCATCCAACCGACTCCTCATACATAATTAAGAAGAAACTTCAGGTACTCGAATGATAACAATTTATCATTTTCTGGTCAGTCAATTAGTTAACATATCTCACGGTATAAAGGTTTATTAGATTCTCCATGATGGTGTGGAAATATGTTATAACCGTAGATTGGCTAGAACAACATTGTCTAGACATGACCATTAGTTAGGTCATTTATTCACTAACCTACGAATAATCATGTTATGGTAGCCTAGAGAACATAAATCCATTCACTTTCTAAGTCTAAACGGTAGAAAATTAGAAGTCAGAAATGAAATACAATCACACTCAGCTACACCAGTTTCGTTCACGTCACTATCAGCAACTTACACATTTAGTATTTCTGATATCTACTTAAGTAAAACAATAATTTACGACAACAGATATAACTAGATTGTTTTCAATCAGATCATCATCAGGTTGCACACGAAATTACACCAACATTAATATGAAAATATGAAAAGTGCTAAACTAATCATGGCAATTAATGAACACAATAGGATAGATGCATTACATAACTAAACATAGTAATAAGTGAATGGTGAAATTGATGGTAAGAGGAATAATTATTTCACTACAGGAAGTAGATTAAAGCTAATTGGAATAATAACGGCAATAGAAAGTGTATAAATAGTTAGTTTAAAGGAGGTGATGATGGTAAACGAAAGGGGAGGATGAGGAAAATACAACAGTGGGCAGGATTCAACATGCCATTTATTAGGTCACATTCGGTTAGAGAAGAGATAGGCGTGATGATTCTCGTTATAGTGATTATAAGACTCATACATTCCTGTATTCTATATTTGTATTCTCATTTGCATGATCACTTGTGCCCTTAGTCATGCAATGGTGGGTCCTTGAAAGTGTGATTGCTTGGATGTCTGTCTATCTCTCTACCTACTTTCCAGATTCGTACACTAATTCGACCTTCACATAAACTCACTTCTTCTCCACCTTCACCTCCTATCTTTATCTATATTTAGGAAAATCGCATTCGTCATAAGCTGAACTATTCGTGAGATTTCTGTATGACCACTTGTGTTTGTATTTCTACTTAATGGAACACACTGGTGAGTAAAATTTGTGGTAATTTTGTCATATTTTAACATTCTTCTAACCCTAACTGTGGTGATTGCGGTCCAATGAAAAAATACTTTGTAACAACTCATCTTATTGGCTGGACTCTTAAACTGACCTACCAAAAAATGAATATACATGAACGTAGACGATGTATCTAAGAAAAGTCCTACTGGCGGTAAGTTTTTGTTTGTTGTCAACACGAGGTTTTAAAACCGACACGGAAAAGGCATTTTTAACTAACCTGTTCTTAGTTGCTCTTAAGAATGCAGTAAAATAATAATTGGAAACACTATGATAGGGATGTCAGTAATTTTACTGAATCCATAGACTAGGGTTATTAGTTCTAATCCCTAAAGCTTTTGGTACGTACAATAAACGTATTCGGACCGAATTAGGGGATTGTGGTGGTATACAGTGTATTACAGTGAGTGATTTAGTTTTCTTAATCATAAGACCACTATCTACTAAATGAGCTAATGTCGAGCTAGATATATACTTTGTCGGACCTTTAACAAACTGTAGTGGAAAGTGTTCATTCACTGGTTGAATAAGTTGCCTGGTAGAACTACTTGTGTAGTGTTCAAGATTGAAGTCAGTAAATCACTACATGTACACATGAAAAGTATATTCTTCTAACTTATTTTTGTGTTTGGATGAAAACTACTTATCAACTAGAAAAATGAAAAGCCAAGTTTTGTTATGTGAAGGAGCCTTTTTACCGCCCTCATAATTCTATCTTTATGGACAACGTTAGCAACATCTCCCTTGAATAGTAGTTTCATGAATAGAAATTTCTTACTGGCAGTTCATGTTTTCGACATTTCGTTCCCGATTTCCATGTATTTCGTCCAAGATGTTTTCCGGTACTCTAGTTCGGTCACCATATTACTAATGAATTCTTATTGCTGTTGTATAATGTCCTCCGAGAAGGTCGTTTTTCCTCTGTTAGTAAGATATTTGTGTCGGATGAGTGTGAAGCTATGAAAATCATATGGTTTGCAAAATCATGAACAAATTAGCTAATTTACATACAAAGAAACTGTTACAGCTTGATAACGGAGCATTGTATCACAATGGTCAATAAGTCAACATTAAACTTCCCTTTAGGATGATATGAAAATTGAATAGTTATGAGCTTACTAGTTATTACGACAAAACTACAAATTAATCTCTTCCCGAAGTATCGTATTCTACCTTAGAATTCCTTCCGTGTTCACCGCCTTTCCAAGAAGTAAAAATTAACAATGAACTACATCATAGAATAGAAGTATTCAATCAGGTTTGATTATGTGACGCTACTATTAGTTAGGCCTTTGTTTGTAAACTCATTGTAATGACGAAATATTAATCATGAAACATTCGCTCAAACGTACTGTTACATATAATCAAAAGAAATTTCGTCGATAATTATATGAGTATTTCAATCATTACTTACCACATAATCTCCAATAGGTCTACTTATGAAGTAGTCCACAGAGTATTCATAAACACCGCCTATATTGACTAGTTTGGGACAATTCGAAAAATTAACTGCATCATATTGGACTGGACAACTCGAAGATACTATCATGAAAAGCTCTGCAGTAACTTTTGGAGTTAGTAATGCCTCCAGTTTGAACGTTAAATTGGTGCCCACTGGCGGAGCTGGAATCTCAGGAAAAAGGCCAACTTTAAACCTAATCTTTAAACTAAAATCATCTTTTTTATTAGCAGGAGTTGATGAAACACCGATCTGACATGTCATTGAGAACTTTGAAGGCTGTAGAAAACAATAATTAACAGAGTTAATTTTGGCGTGCGAAATTTTCGAAAGACGTTCGGTTACGTATCTGTGATCTATCATCTGAAAGACTAGTTAAAAACTTACAAAACTTGTCAAACTGTTTTATTTTCACTGCAACGCAATAAACTAAATTTGTCTAAATAATAGATGGTAATGAATTTTTGAGTTGTGAAATGTGGTATTTTAGTATGTATTTCCTCAGGTCACTAAATTTGCCGCCTGTACTTCACATATGTACCGATACATAAGTAAAATTCGATTTGGCATAATAAATGTATCAATTATAGGAGAGTAGAACATTTGTTGGTTCCTTCTTCATCAACTAACATATACACCTAGAAACTTCCACATTTTCTCTCGTGATTTCACACTTTGTGGATGTATTCCAATTCCCCCCCCCCCGTGTGTTTGTAGAAATTCCATCTATTATTATTTGCTTAGTTATGCGTGAATTTTTCTCTCTTCCACTTTTATTTGTAAATTTATTCCGTTTGTGCTTGAATTTCGGTCGTCTACTCATACTGAACATTTTGTACTAATATTATTGATGGAATAACACAGATGAAGAGAATTGACAGATGTAGGTGATTCAGAAAGGAGAATCAGGTTGAACTAATAGTTAATCAAACACCAACAGAATTGAACAATTGATTAAAAAGTAGTATTGTCGAGAAAGTTATTTGATTCAAGGAAAATTCAGTAGCATTTCCAACGTGTGTATATTTTACGTTTGAGATGATTAACATTTCATTAAACTCTGCATACATGTTAGCATGAATTTAAAAATGATACTAGTCATTTGACAGAATTGGCTTCCTCAACGTTTTTCTTGTGTGCACACTTTCAATATCATCATGTGTTTTGATTACACGAAGGTGGCAACAGTAGTTCTTCTACCAATCTTCAATAAAAGCAAGAAATACATTTTCGTACCTATCAGTGTACTGATCATATTAACAAGTTGGTGTTAAATTGTACTATGAATTATAACATGAATTGAACGAATACCCATTTGCAACGATAAAGCTGTCGATTAGCTGCTTTTCCATTATCAATCAATCAGTCAATGCCTGTCACGCCATGTGAAGCATAGGCCGCCTATCAGCCTTCTCCAACTAACTCTGTCCTAGGCTTTCCTTCCCAGTTCTTCCCAAGTTCTGTTCATCCTCTTCATGTTTCTCTCCACTTCCCAACGCAATGTATTCTTGGGTCTTCCTCTTTTCCTTAGGTCTTCAGAATTTCAAGTTAGTGCTTGTCTTGTGATGCAGTTTAATGGTTTTCTCAATGTGTGCCCTATCCACTTCCAGCGTCTTTTCCTAGTTTTTTCTCGGTTAGATTGTATATGATTTGTTCTATGACACAGAAGGTTGTTGTTGATGGTATCCGGCCAACGAGTCGGAAGTATCTTAAGCAGACAGTTGTCTATAAATACTTGTATCTTTAGAATGATGCTTTTCGTAGTTCTCCAGATTTCAGCTCCATACAACAGAACTGTCTTCAAATTTATATGGAAAATTCTAACTTTAATGTTGAATGACAGTTGGTTTGAGATCCTGATGTTTTTAAGTTGTAAGAATGCTGTCCTTACTTTGCTGATCCGCCTCTTCTTATCTACATCAAACCCCCTCCTTGCTTATCAATGAGGCTGCCTAAGTATGTAAAGGTTTCTACATCTTCCAGAATTTCTCCGTAAAGTGAAATTGGGCTAGTATTGGTTGTTTTGTATCAGAGGATCTTGCTTTTCCCTTCGCGTATGTTGAGACCTACTGCTACTGAGGCTGCAGCTACATTGATCGTTTTAATCTGCGTTCGTTGGTGTTTGTGGGATAGGAGAGTTAGATCATCTACATAGTCCAAGTTATCTGGTTGCACTGATGTTGTTCAATGTATCCCGAGATTGCCTTGGGATGTTGCAGTTTTCATGATCCAGTCAACCACCAGCAGGAAAAGTAAGGGTGACAGTAAGCAGCCTTGTCTGACACCGGTCTTCACTTAGAATGAATCTGTGAGGTGACCTCCATGCACGATTTTACAATGTAGTCCGTCGTAATAATTCCGTGGGATATTGACTATCTTTTGAAGTACGCCATAATGTCGTAAATGGCCCCATAATGTTCTCCTATCCACGCTGTCAAATGCTCTTTCGCAGTAGAGGGATTGATATAAAGTGGTGAATTTTATTAACTTGATTGTTAAACAATGAACCGTATAGTAGCGATTTGGTCGATACACGATCGGTCTTTACGGTAACCAGCCTGTCGATCTCAAAGTTGAGCGTAGACTGGGTCTTTTATTTGGTTTAATAACACTTTGTTGAAGACTTTTCCTGGTACTGGAAGTAGAGTGATGCTTCTGTAGTTCTCACAATTGTTAAGATCTTTCTTTGGTATCTTGATGAGATACGCTTCTTTCCAATCTCTTGGCACTTGTTCTTCCTCCTAACTTTTCCTGAAGTGAATGTGGAGTATCTTCGCAGTTGCTTCTATATCTGACTTCAGTGCACCAGCTGGTATGATGTCTGGCCCTGCTGACTTGCCACTATTAATATGTCGGATGGCCATTTTGTAATACCACTGCTTCAGTTGTCCAGGGCTTCTTCAGCTTCAGTTTCATTTTAGCCACCATCAAATGGTGATCCGAAGTTATGTCAGCTCCTCACCTTGCTCTTATGTCTTCCACGGCCCTTCTAAATTTCTTAATAATACAGATGTGGTCGGTTTGGTTATCCGTAATGTGGTCCGGTGAAACCCATGTATCTTTGTGTATATATTTGTGGGAGAATACGGTGTCACCTATAATCATTTTGTTGAAGGCACATAGGTTTACAAACCTCTCACCGTTTTCGTTTATTTCTCCCAGTCCATATCGTCCCATGATGTCTTCATATTCGGTGTTGTCCATTCCAACCTTGGCGTTGAAGTCTTCCATCAAAATGGTCAGGTGCTTGGCTGAGCATTTATCGATGATTGGGTATAGCCTTGGATAGAACTGATCTTTGTCATCTTTGTGGCTGTCGTTGGTGGGTGCATAGCACGGGATGACATTCATTGTAATCCCTTCCTTCTTCGTCTTGAAGGATGCTTTGATGATTCTAGGTCCATGAGGTACCCATCTTATAAGGGCCTTCCATAGTTCTTTGGACAACATTGGTACTAATCCTTGTGTGTGTGGGGCGTTCTCTTCTTCATGGCCGAAGTATAAAACACTTCTCCTGAGTATAATTTTTGCTGTCCAGCTCGTAGCCAATGGGTTTCGCTTATCCCAGGTATGTTCAGGTTGTATCTTTTCAATATTTTTGCAGATATTTTCATACTTCTCCCTGTCTTCCACACCATGTGAACATTCCATGTGCCTATATTAATGGTTGCTCTGATTGTCAGTGGGGGGGGGGCATCGACCTTGTGGCTGCTGGAGAAACTCGGCTTTCACCATCAGGCGTCATTAGAGACCTTCCACCAGCCAGGGCAGAGTTAATGTGGTTATAAAGGTTTTAACTGGTTAGCCTTTTTTTAGCAAGGTTGTTTTACAGAATGGGGTTGCTAACCCCATGACCAACCCGGTATAAGGCAACTCAATAGAACTCAAATCAAATTAATGAATTTCCAACAGCACCGTTATTATTTAAAGATAAACATATACAACTATACGTTAATTTAAAGTGTTGTGTATAGGAACATTAAAATATTTGAAAAATTTCACTATCCACATAATGTAGTTTCAGTGCAGATTAAAAACAACTTTGGAAAAATGCTTCAGACAACGCAGCCAACATTCATTAGGTAAAATCAGGATATTCTGCAGAACTGACACTCGCCTCCCTTACTTTTCATACATACATTTATAATACATATAAACAAATTAGTAAATTAAAATAAATTATGTTTGTAAACGATCTCGGAGAGCAAAATTAATAAAAATTCAAACGGTTCACCAGGTAGGTCGGTCCGAGCTTCATCTTGGAAATAATCAAGAATAAAAAATTATGCGATACAAATGTAAACATTAGGTAAAGTGCCATTTTGGTTGTTAATCGTATGGTGAATATGGGCATACTACATGAGTCATTTTAAGTGGATCGACCTGACTATTTGAACGTTGGAAATCTTATTAATTTTATTCACTTGCGTACATTCGGTGACCAAGTTTGAGAAACTCTTTGTTTCATTGTGGAGGAAAATTCCCAAGAGAAAACTGAGGGTTTCAGGTTAGGGTCGCTAATAGGGCTCATTTTTGTTTATATATTAATATGCTGAGTTGAACAATAGAAGCCAAAAATATGTTGCAGAAGATATATTGATAATGAGCTTAGTGTTAATAATAATACGAATCACGCTTCTCAGTGGTTCTGCCACTTCATGATGTACATGCAAACAGTAAATTAACTGTGAAATTAAAACACAATAACGAATTCGACTAAATAGACTTGATGATAAAGCAGAAAGTTAACAGAACGACTGAAAAAGCATATCTATAATGGAAATATGGACGGGATGACACTTAAACGCTATCTTATGTCCTATTATTTACAATTGGTACTTTGAGAAAACCTCATTCAATAGAGCTAAAAGGTTGTGTTTAACAAATTAAACAGGGGACGAGTTTGTGCAAATTCAAAATCGTCTTTTAAAATATGGCTACTCAACAAAAATTATTATGAAGCACGGATGAGCTGAAAGAATGTCCCAAAAACACAACTGTTAAGAAAGCACCTGTCTTACATTCAAATGGGATGAGATTTCTATTAGAACTGACAAAGAAATTAAGGTAAAACTAAAATGAACTTCCCTGTAGCTCAACTGTTCTCTGTATATAGTACTAAGTGTTCTCTAAACTATTCAAAAGCAAGTTTATTACCGTTCTGAAGTTTCTTTCAAATGTGTTTATTAATTTAAAAGTATGTGTGGCAGTAACTGCTCAGAACGGACTGAAATATGGGAATCAATAAGGCTTTTTAAATACATTCTTAGAAACGTGTGCTTGAAAAGTAGTGAAGTATACATAAGTACGATAATTAGGCACTTATTCGAAATCGATGTATAATTGATGTCATAAAAGCCTTTAAAATAGCTATTAGAGAGAGAATATCGTACTTGCTAAGATTTAAAGAAGTCGTTGTCATCAAACACTTTCGACTTGGCCTTTGTGCACAAAAAAGAGTAGTGAGCCTGCTTAAGCCACATCAAAACAATAATATTGGTATAATGTTGTCTATTGTATAACCTGTTTATTTTTCTTTATCATCATCCCCTCTTGACAATGAATTTATGTATTCACAGTGATTAAGCCATTACTCATTTGTTAGAAGGTTATGCCATTAAGCCTCATAATGTGTATTCATGTTATCATGCACTATTATTACATAACTCATTTTCAAAAATATAAATATTCTGCAGTTTTAAGTATTATGTCATATTTTTGGTGTTATCTTATTTTATTTACTTTATCATTTTGAACTCAAAATCACTGACTTTCATATGGAAGGATCTATCAAAATGGCATTGTTCGTTGTAGTTTAGGTAGTTCGTAGATGTAGAAGTATAATGAATTCATATTATCCTGAGAATCTTGTTGTTCTTACTTTGATCATATTCATAATAGTTAATAGAAATGTTGTGACATTGAAATTTATAAATCTACATTCAACTACTTACCGATGAATAATTATTCACATTTGTGAAATCACTAAACTTGATCGAGTAGTTACTTGCTAGATTTGTGCCGTTGTAATAAGCAGACAAATATTCTATGTAGCCATAAATGACATTATTTAAAGATGGACCGTATACATTGATGATGAAACTGTTATTTCCAGGTGGAAGGTTAAATGTGGAGTCAACAAACCATGTATCGAAAAGGCAATAATTTGGATAGCCTTTAGTATATGCCTTAGAAAATGTGATGTTAATATTGTTCGGTGGTGTAATGGCCTATGCGATATAAGAAGAACATGTATTCATATCACGAAAATTATCAAAAAAACAATTAGTTTAACAGAGAAACGATCTCATTGTTATCCTATTTAACGTTGCTGGATATAGTTTTGTACAGTTCTAATTCGGTTTTTATCATTCAATAACTGTACATTTACTCATGAACTTTACAATAAAAACCTTATCATTACATACTACATAGTACAATTTTAAATATTTATGAATGAATGTACATACGTGAAACACAACATTATTAATATGCGATTTCAAGAATAATCGGTTTGATCTATGTGGAATACTGGAAATTCCCGTTTCTTTGATTAGTCATTACACTGAGATGCTAACTTAGTAATTTCTATCCGAATTTAGTGATTCCAATTGCTGTAACTTTCACTAAGTCAAATTATGATGCCAACGACTATGAATTCCATCACGTCGTCATTTATGTCAATGTATCAACTTCGGTGGTGAATTTCTCCATATTGATTATATGAATAAATAACTAACTTCATTTGCCAACGTTAAAGTGGACAGTAACATCATGTTAGTAAAACATTGTTATTATCGACGAATGTTTTTTTTATGAATGTATGTTTCAGTTAAAGTAGAAAGTTGATCTATTACAGTTCATCCCGAACACATCGAAACTCATTTAGTTTTAAAAATAACTACTTATAACCTCTCTTAATAAACCATATTTCATTGATATGTGATTTCATATTAAATGAACAAACAACATAATTTAAAACATTATTTACTCAAATAGAAGCTTGTCGTTCAGCTTTATTGTCTACATTCTTGAGGGTAAACAAAAATATTTGAATTTTTAATTCTTATGGTTCCCATCCCACCGCGACTCTTCCCACTTCAACCTTTTAGTAGGTTATAAAGAAGACTAATTAGTTGATATTAAGAAGCTATTATTCCTCCTCAAATCTAACATCTCTCCTTCAGTCATTACGTTTCTACTTCATGATATAGTAGACTAGGTGATCACTTCGTAAAGGAACACTTATTGGATTGTAACATGTCAGTTGAGAGTTTCATGCACATATTTTCCAAAGACTCCATAACTTTGGTTCTTATCTTCTATATACGGTGAATAATTAGCTTTAAATATCACTTCACAGTTATTATCCTTGATTTGAAGAGGAAGAGTTGTAGAATGTTACACAAACTTAAATGACGAATCACATAAGCTCGAATCCTACCGACTATAAAATAATCGGTATTAGATGGTAGTCAGCACGAAACTGTAAAAATAAACAAATGTCTTACCCTCCTGTCAAAAGAAACTCCACTACCTGTTGTTTCGTCAGAATAACTTTCATCAATGAAAATGTTAACTACAGCCTTATCAGATATGTTTGATGGAGTGTCTGAATTGGTAACAGTTACTTGGAAGGTGAATGAACGACTATTATTGATTACACCATAGCAACTGTTCACTCTCAGGATACCAGTCGTCAAATCAACAGCGATCGGTAGGCAGTCTGAGGCAGGATCAATATTGAACTGAACACCTCCACACAATGCTGTTGATGAATTTTCATCATCTAAGTGAAGACGACCAATATAACTTCCATTTGTCCAGTTCATTAACTTCATTTCAAAGGTAAAAACATTTTGAGTGAATTTGGGTATTCTATGAACTAAAACAGTGAATTGGAATTTCATAATGAAAGGAAGCAATACATAGTTGGAAATAATATGAAACAATAAGCCTTAAGTAATGGAATAAAGTGTTTTAATGGAATTTTATCCTCAATGTACTTCAAAGTCATAGAAATAGAACCTAAGAAGGGAAGAATTCCAAAAACAATAAATATTTGCATCATATGTAAAAGACTAATACATAGTAAAATGTGGTACCGCTTTCCATATGTTAATGCGATAAGCAACATTATGAGATGCTTTACTACTAAACTTTGAAGTAACCATATGACCTCGATATGGAATCATTTCACTGTCACGTGACAACGGTGTTTTCATTATTTATTAATTTCGACTTATCCTTTAGAATTCATTTAAAAGAAGATTCCATGATTTTAAAGTGAAGTCACAAATCGGAATGTCGACATGTATGGAATGAGAAGAATAATAACATTTTTACAACATTTTGATGGTTGGTATAGTATAAAATATTACTTCACCATTGCTTAATCTAAACGAAAGTGTTTTGTAAACGGATTTCCAAAGACCAGATGTAGAGTTAAATAGCTCTAAGTCTAATACGTAAACTTCAAAGTCATTCAACAAAGTGTACAATTTATAAAACAAACAGAAACGCATTAACTTACACCACTCATCACAAGTTTCACCGGTCCAACAGGTGTCACACACACACATGCCACTGTTACATTTACCATTGACACAGGTCCTAAATAGACAATGAAGCGGTCATTACTTCATGTAAACAATTTGGAAACAGCATAAAATATGTTCAATATATTTTAAAATGATAGTTGTAGCTCAAGAAACAGGTATATTCATAGGGAGAAGGTGACTAGCAGAATACTATGAAAACAACTTGATCTTAGATAAATGATTACATAACATACTTACGGTGAGTTGGTTTCACATGTTGCATTCAACTGTCCGAATAGTCCACAAGTTACTGAATAGGCGAAATTGAATAATTATTTATTAACTTACAGAAGATATCAAGTAGTATAATAACTAAATATCTTGAATATGCGTGATGAGGTATCATTGTTTAATTTTGTGAAAAAGTGTATGCAACATGAATGAAATGAAACTTCCTTTTATTTTACCCATTTTATACATTTCACTTACTCACCACTTTAATTATTATCAAACTGAATTCACATAGATGGTTACAAATGTCCTAAGTTTTCATCAAATCAAGATACAGTATTTTTGTGATGTAGTAATTCCTCAAAGGCATCCATCATAAGTGTACCATATTTATCAATTCAGTATCTAGACAACAGAAGAATAGACATGTTTCATAATGTTTTAATTAGAGAAGGGCTGGTGTTGAGATCAGGGAACCTTTCACTACATGTATTATACAGTAATTCCCATTCACTTAAACAATTATCTCATAATACATAATGAATGTAAATGAAGTGTTTTCACAAAAGGTAAGTTATAGTTTATATGCAGTTAATTTAAGGTCAAGATATGAAGTGAATAGATAACATGGATTAGCCTGCAGCAATTTTCCATTGTGCATTTGTTATTTTACTAATAATACTATGGGTTGACTGATTAGCCATTGCATCATATACACTATTGTATTGTTCTGTCCTAATAAATTGTTAGTAACATAGTAATTTACTAAAATGTAATAAAACAAAGGGGAAAATTAAAATGAGAGATAAAGTTTTAGGTGGCAGATGAATTGTACACTTATCAAGATGTAGTTAAGAGTTGGATGCAAACAATAATGTTTATCCGTTATTCTTATCTGTATGCTTCGTTGAGAAATGTGGTTTCCAATCAACGTACAGTGTATTTAGTATTCCACATATAACTGTATCTGTCTTAGGAATGCTGTTTATCACCGTTCGGTGTGTTATGTCGCATACTATCATTATCGAATATAATCCTCAGATAGTTAATAAAAATATCTGATTAATTGTATAATAGTTTCATTGGTGTAGAAGATCACTGAAAAATAAGTGTTACTTTGTTTATCATGAACAGTTGCTTATTGTTTTGTGATAACAATTGATTCATAGGCTTATCTTCTGAAGGTATATAATGTTCATCGGTTGGTCACTGGCAAGTTTCTGTTCACGTTTCACATCTCTGAAATGCAAGATATTTGTTAACGTGACTGTCAAACATGATTATTAAGTCGAGATATATTACGAGAAAACCATTTATCAATAATTCATAAATATGTAAAACTATAATTATGATGTGACACCGTTTAGCTGAAAGCATTTTCATCATATCGTTTATTTTATGTCCCTGTATTTCATACATCAACATGATTAAAACCGATTCAGCTATGAATGAGTAGTAGATACTGATCCATTAGGTCATTTTCGAACCGATGTAATAAGCTTGATAATCGGTCTTACACACTGTTCTTTACAATAGTCCAATTTCCACAAAGATTGTTTCTGAATACACTGTACATCTTATTTTGAGGTAGCTAACTGAATATTTTCCAGTAGTAACACTGAAGACTGTAACAAGGTTTCATATTATCCACGATGTTTGGTTAAACCATATATTACTTATTAAAAAAATGTGGATACCTGTCCGAATGAATTCTAATCGCACTTTAATCACATAACAACATTCGAGGTATATAGTTCATGAAGAGAGAGTTATTCATCTAGATAGTCTACGGATTATAATGAATTTTTGCACTACGTTCAATCGAAATTACTAGTGGCTGGGTTTAGTAATTGAAAACTGTAGTTAAGCTGATCTACTGCAAGACTGCTTAAATGGATAAATGACTTTTTCGTAAAGTTAACACACCAGATATTTTAGCAGTTTAATCACCCTGAACAAATTGCATTACTTTCGAGGATCCATAATACGCCAATTATCAAACATTTTGTATAGCAGTAGAAATAATCTTCAAAGCAGTGTGGTTTTTGCCAACAACATTGTCTGTTGTTGACTGAGAATATGAATGGCAAGCTTCATCAAACATGTCAGTTATTTAGATGATCCTCATTTAACAGATTATGAAGAATGGACATATTTGTGTATGTTTTAGGCAAGCTGTCGAATTCAATAAATTTAAAATAGTCCAGTTGCAATGTATGATGTATTTATGACATTAAATATGAAAGAATGTGAAAATTAAGTACTCACTACATGACTTACCAACCAATGGAAAACAGCAATTGGACATATTTGATGAAATTGTGATCATGTGAATATGTTCAGAGGAATAAATATCAACAGTTGAGTTCAGCACATGTTCATGAGTTTATTAATGGGAATTTAAGGGAAGCACAATTTAGTTACTTTTCATTATTAAACTTCATTCTAGTTACAATTTGATCTGAAAGTTTAATAACATTTGAAAAATGTTTCAACTTACTGATCAAGTGCCCTGATCAAAAGTAATACAATTCAATTATTTGCACAGAATAAAATGAATTTATTTCATTTCATTTGATTATCGACATCTGGGCACACCCTACAGTATTATGCAAGGCAAAATGTAATCAAAGTGTAACTTACTTATATTAGTTAGTTGGGTTGGATAATAGGTGGAAAATATTTCATCAAGGCGTAGAGAACATCATATCCAAATAACCTTGAAGAGAATGAACAGAACATTGCAAATGTATACGAAATGTAGAAGAATGTTCTCTAAAATCGGTCACTGTAATAACAAAAGGATTACAAAACCTAAACTAAGTGATTTAATGGGTGGCAGGTTGATGTGGTTTGAAGTAGGCTAAATTTGAAATGCTGGAGGATGATGTGATAACACTTTCCTCTTGAACACATAAATCCAGTTTAAAATGTTTAATTGCAACAGCCTCGGGGAATATTAAAGGACTCAAGAATGTTTGTCATTTAAACATTTTGAAATACCTCAGGTAATCGACTATATATCCTCCATCACTCAGGTGCCTGGAAATCGCGCTGTTAAAAAGTTTCATTTCTTTTAAATGAAGACTGTATGAGCCATTTAAACTCTAATCAATATTACGACTGTAAGTATGTTACGGTTTGTTCACATTTTGATTTTATAATATTATAGAGTGTATCTTGCTAATGAGAACCAATGGAAATAGTTAATCTTGCTCTTTTCAAGTGAGAAAAGAAACAAAATGTATGAAATAATGAAGTTAACTGTGAAGAATGTAGTGTAAGAGTTACTAATAAAGTAAGTGGTTTGGAAGTAAATTGTAGTGTATCTAAATATTCCCGTTCTCAGTGATTGCTTATATAGTTGATGTTTACCAACTGGTAAAGCGGCATACGACAATTTTAAAATCAGTCCGTTTTCTGTTAACTTGTTTTGAAATGACTTAAAATCATCAATACATTAAACTACAGTAAATCAGAAGAAAAATCTAGATTAGTTTTACATTATCGTGAAATATGTGTTTGTTGCAGGTCAGAGTTTACCTCGAAGATCTTTTATTCGACCAAACTGAAGTGGTTATGTGGAGATATGTATTACGTCTACTTGCTTATATTCGTCACAGAAGGATGTCTGTTAGGTACCAGTGATAACTAGGGGGCACTGGACAATTGTTTTTTTTTTTTCCTGGAGTGGAATTCCGTAGCTGTGCACATTGAATCTACAGCCTTTGGGGTGTCGAATGCTTTAATACATCAACATTACTAGAATTCAATTCATTGATGAATGAGTGGTAGATACTGATCATTTCAGTCATTTCCGAACCGATGTAATAAGCCTGATAATAGATCTTACACACTGATTGCTCAACATTTGGATCTCCACAGAGATTGTTATTGAATACATTATGCATTTTATTATTAAGTTACCTAACTGAAAATCTTCCAAAGGCTCAGTTTAACTATTTTTGCAACTAACTTTTTGTTAACATTTACGAATGACATCTATAAGAAAATGTCATCTTAAATGACAAATCCGATATATCTCATGTTAAATGGTAGCCTTTTATTAATTGAAAACTATTGCGTATGCATTCATAGGCACCTTAAATAGTACCCGATACAAAAGGAACGGAAATAATCATGCTCGATTCGACCAGCTGGAAGACTTCTTTAGGTCTCATACACAAATTATGTGAAACGACTAACTGTGTATTGAAACTAAACACAAATTGATGAATTTCTGTTCTTCGCTCCGTCTTCGATGTACTCCTACGCACTGGATTCAAATGTTCAGGGACTGGAGCAAAATAACTGAAACACAGTAGATATAAGAAATCGGTTTGTTTCTGCGGGAGCAACATGAGTTGGTAACTTTTGGAGAGAGCTTGGTTAGTCCACCTGGAGAGAGGTCATACGTCATTCCTGGCAATCAAATTAAAAAACACTGGAGACTGGATAAGTTGTCAGCGTGATGCCAATTTTTTGCATTCTGTAGTTGGGATACACACCTCTTTATCGTATAATATTATCCTATGTGTAAAGAAATTGACTAACAATAAATTAACAAAATAATGCGTGATATCTGAAGTTTTGTTGTGGATGGTAAGTTCATACTTATTTAAGTAGTAAACTGTTGCTAAGGTTTTCGAGTTATTGGTGACACCTAGATAACCGCTAACGAACGTAAGACCAGCAACACAGTAACAGGAAGCTAAGCTATTCCGCAGCGCCCCAGCCCAGCTAACTAGAGTAAGAAGTCCAAAGACAGCAAGAAGCGTTTATTCCACAGGCAGCCTGTCAGACGACATCATCACACACAACTCATGCGTATATATACAAAAATAGAGAGCGTCCTTGGAATATCATAGCGTACTAAAATAAACAACGAACCAATAAGATTTAGTGTCTTACCAAGTGGGAAACACGAACTGAAGGTGAGAAGGGGAATTTTTGCGCGAAAACAGGAAATTCAAGTTTACACAATAAAATCACAAAAATAACAGGTTTGCCTAGTGAGTTTTGGGGATCTAACATCCCCAACACTGTTTGACTTAATGTTTAGAAGTACCTTATAACTTACGCTTAAATTACACGTCTATGTTATTGTTCATCTTCCTCACTCTACTATTCTACCAATATCATATTTGCAATTCATCATTTGAAGTCGGAATAAATTACCATCAAAATAACTTTCCGTATTTCATTACGTAGGTACATTATCTTTTACAGTCGGTTGTGGAACCAATAAATGAAATTAAAATAAACCACTTTTTTCATCATCCATTTAGATTTAATGATGCTCAGTTGATTTTCAACTTATCAGATCTCATAAAAATGAGTGATATGTATATTTGTAAAATTCCAATAAGTAGCAATTAAAATTTCTGACTTTTCGAGGCTGAATGTAAGTTGCTTCTTCAGAGAAAAATGAATAACCGAATTGAATTAAAATGAGACTAAATAATGCAATGGAACGAATGAAACTAAGTTCGTACAATCAAAATGCTAATATGATCGTGTCACATCAAGTCATTTGGGTAAAGGTAGTTTGAGTGAGCAATGTGTGCATATACTAGTGTGATGTGAAAGGAAAATATGTGAATATGTGAGAATGAAATTGTATACATGTTCATATGACTGAAGTTCAGAAGATCTCAATATTAAATTGCTAAGGAAATCTCTACCCATCATACAAATTCATTTACACTTCAACCAATCACTAAATTTATACAACTTAATAAAATTGTTGCTGTGTGCTTAGCTCGAATCCTTTATTCATTCGTTATCATCATCGAAATATTTGTCTAACTCTCTCATCAATCTACATGTTACTGCTTACAGACCTGTCGCTATCAAGGACATTTGATTTATTTGAAACCGATGTGACACTCATCTATGTATTTCATTTACGTTACTCTAGAAGATCTAGTATTTATATTCGAGCCCATATCAAAACATTTTGTCTATTCTCTTGCTAAGTATTATGTAATCAATTAAGTTTATATTGTCGTGTTCTAATTCATTCACCAATGATTACTGAAAAGTAGTCACTTTGTCTACATCACTGTTTTATTAATTATTTGCAACCATCCTGATTTGACACATCACTTGATTAGTATTGCAGTTATTCTGGTTGCAAATTATGCATATACTAAAGTAGAGCCTTAGTGAAAAACCATGTTATAAATTTCCACACTGACCTGTTGTTTTCAATAAATGCTTTACCGGGATTTTTCATGAAACTGTTGTTAAGTTAAGTTTGGCTGAGTTTCGATAGATGAAATTCAGCTAATCAATAGACGCGTGACTGCTAGGTCGGACCACAAAGAAGTGTAACAAACTTTCAGAACTGTGTTTGAGAACACTATTTTATTTATTCGAACTGTCTGTAATGTAAATATTTTATTTCTATTATTGTTTTGCTCCGCTTGCCCTATCCTCCCGTTTAGCATAATTGCTGTTATGAAACTGTCTCTTATTATGGACTACAGTAAATTAGTTGTGTACAAGTTGTTCTCATTCACTACCACTATTCCCCTCGTTCTGTATTCATGTTAATTTTCTTATTGGTTTGCTGTGTGGTCTGATTTTATGTATATATAAAAGAATGTGTGAAATATAATATGATTCGATTCTGTCTGGCTGATCTATTGGTTCGCATTCTTCTTATTTCTGCTTGGGACTAAGTGGACACAGGGCAGGGGCCCAATTACCAACTAGACACTAGTAAATTGGCTCTCGGTCACCCACCTCCCAATTTTCTCGCATCATAATAGTAACATCATTTCGTCGATCGAATAATACATGATCAAATGTATTCAGCCTTCCATCAGTTTGCCCGAGATCGTAGTCCCTGGCAGGAGGAAGAACACTTAAGTGATGAGGCAACTAGTCCATGTAGCTTTCATTCGATTGCAAGCACTTGTTTATACATATATTAATTTACGAAAAGGAAACTATTAGCTGTGTAAACTTTGAAACGTTTTGGTGATAGCTACTCATCTAGATACTTGCCAAACCTGGTACCTGCGAGCACCTTGTTCGACTATTGTTAGCTCTGAATGAATTGCCGATGCCTAGCAGTAAAATCATTTTAATGTTACTAAAGTTCAGCAATTTCTAAGTGCAATAACAACAACTTAGTTGTTGTCACCATTATAAAACACTAGCTACGGTGTCAATTCTTAATTAATGACGTGGGGCCATGGAATGAAAGCTGTATATCCAACATCAGTGGATCCACGCTAACTACCTGGTTGGTTTACTACAGATTGTACAAATGATTGGTTTGAGACTTTATCAATACGTGGAGACTCCACTCCGGTTTATTACTAAACTCTTCATAAAAGGGTGATGATCTTCCCCAATCAGAAGTCATTGTTGGTTGTTTCTCTATGGACATATATTTCATGTAGATTTCTTCCTAAACTGTTACCTTTGATTTTAAGCGTCTTTCTTTTTTTCATTTCCTAACAATATTATGAGGTGCAAATATTTGCATAGCAGATTTGTATCAAATTTGTGTTTTGACAAATGATTAATGATTTGTACGACCTTGATTTGATAAACTATTTCTGGTAGGGAGGAGGGGTCGGAAAAAAACAGAAAACCATTCTGTGGTCGCCAGTAGGCCATCAATTAGTGGTAAGCCTGAAGACTGCTTTACCCTTTTAAGTATCCTATCATATTTTCAAACAAATAGAATAATTCAAGTCATAATCTCGTTACTACCTGTTTGATGATTACTTCACACTGAAGTTTGACTTTAGCTAACTGAACAAAACTACAGGAATTACAATATACGCACACTACCTACCCATCTAGTAAGATTCTATTTGAACATGGCTCGTAATAAAGCTAAAATTCCAATCTTAATAACCTATCTTCCCATCCCCTCAGACACACTAAATCAATCTTCGTGCTGATGCCTTTTACCACCGAAACACAGCTGAGCGTTAATCATACACCACTTGTTAAGGCTATTGGTCTTGGTGATTTAAACAATAACAACTGACTCTGAAACCACAGTTGATGACATCAAATCAGTAAAATATAATCCATTTTATCTGACCTAGTCCCTATACCCAACTTATCTGGAGGATAGGATAGCATGAAAACATAAAAGGCAGAGCGAACAGAAACAATCTTAGATTTTGTCGTAGAAGAAGTTATACAGGGATCCGCTTCGTCTCACGAAACTATCATCTGCATTGTCCGTAAGAATTTCCAACTCTCAAAGGTAAATGTGACTCTAATGAGGGCTTATAGTCTGTCGCATATTTTGTGTGAATGTAACTAAGCGTGAATAAAAGACTGATAAACTAGCTATAACATTTCATTATACCTTACATCTGCGCTAGATTCTAGGTGCTTTGTAAAATTAGTAAATTAGATTGAATCCAATATTGAATTCAAGAACTTATTAATAGTTGCTGATGAAACACCTGCACAACGTAGTTCCCCCAACCGTTTCAATGTCGTTGTTCCTAATATAGAAGGACCCAAATTATAATTGGCTACTTAAAATAACCTGACCAATACAAAAAGCTACACAACGCCCCTTAGCGATAGTAACACATTACAAAATTCATCAACCTCCTAACCTATATATATACTCTCGACCTTGCCCATCATAAACACAGATAACTTGCTTAACAAAGAGAATATTGTCTCCATCCGACGATATCATACACAGCTGCACCAAAACATTTTTACTGTTTAACACCCGACCTTATGTAATAGACTCCCTCCCCACCAAAAGTTTTCATTGAGATAAATTCTAAACTGAATTCAATAACCTACTTAGTAGTCATCTGTCGGATAAAAGCTTGTGACCTATTTAACCTTCCAGAAATTAATAATGATATTTATAAACATATCTCAATTCTATCTAAACTATTTGAAACATGCCACACTTCGCAGTTATCTCGCCACATATTTAATAGTGCATATTCCCATTTTATTTTGGTTTTCCATCTTCCTTATCAGTAATACAATCATTCGTAACTTTACCGACACTTTCGCAGTTTGACTGTTTAATTATTATGGTGATCCAATAAAGTTACTCAAACTGTATTTGTCTTCCAAATATTTATTGATTTTTTTATTATCACATATTAAAAGTTTGTATTCCCATCTTATTCCGGTTTTCTCACCAAAATCATATATAGACGTAAATGCAAAGATACTTCACGTTCTCTTAATACAAATTTGGTAAAAAGAATAAGTACCAACAAGTTGGAAAGAAGAATGCTTTATCGAAGTACTAAAGAAGAGAAGTCTGGGAACTGCAGTAACATCACTCTAAATGCAATACCCGGGAAAGTCTTCAACGGAGTTTTGTTTAACCAAATAAAAGACCCAGTAAACAACCGATTTTGAAATCAACAGGCTAGATTCCGTAAGGATCAGTGGTGCATCGACTGAACGGCGACACTACGATTCATTGTTGAATAATCAATTAATTGGAACTCGCCACTATACATCAACCTTCCTGGCTAGAAGAAAGTTTTTATAGCTAAGAATGTTATCAATGTTGGCAGTGTAGATGAGAGAACATTAAATAGTTTTTCTCAACACTACAGTGTACACGAAAAGACAGTTAATATTATTAGGAATTCTTATAACAAACTCCGCTGAAAAATCATAAACGGAAGGCAGCTCACAGATTAAATGCAAATGAAAACTGGTGTCATTGCAAACCAATACCTTATATCACCGACCATGGAATCGAGAACCGTGTCCAAAGAACATCAGAAGGGTTAATAGAATTTAAAGAACAATGATCAATTAATGAAATTACGTCCAGATAAAGGCGCTGGTGTTGTCTTGATGAGCACACCTGACTACATTGCCAAGATGAAGACTATCTTAAGTGACCAAGCAAGATTCAAAGTTGCTAAATGAAACAAAGACTTGACACATTCCACAGAGAAATGAATCACCAATTTACTAAGGGAACATCTAAAGAAGAAACTAATTGATAACAAGGCTTACATAAATCTAAAACCTACAGGATCTCGACTGCCGTACATGTATGGTCTACCCAAAGTGTATACACAAAACACCCCACTTAGACCTATAATGTCAATGATAAATTCACCTCATCATTAGGTGGCTCGATGGTTAGCAGAGAAGCTGAAGTGTATTCGTCATCGTCTGTCTACGTTCTCCCTGAAAGACTGCTTCCATTTCGTTGAAACATTGGATAAAATGGACTTTTTCGGTAAGTCTTGGGCTTCCTTTGATATAACATCCTTACTTACCAATATACCACTTCTCGAAACGATTGATATTGTGAAGAACAGCAATTGGGTAAGCAATATTTATTTGGCGAAAACAGAGTAGGGTCATAAAATAATACATACCATACTTTCAAGCATTAATTTGCACATCCTCTGCGTTGTCTGCACTGTATCGTTTCTCAGCCTGCTTCTCTTAGTTGTTCTCGATTGTCCTCTGTGTTTCAATCCTGTTTCACTTCTTGTCCTCTCGCAACTCGTCTTGTCTGCCGTTTACTGATTCTTCCCAATTTACTTTGACGCTCTGCTACCTACTACTTATTGATGACTTATAAGTAGTATCCACCACACTCGCCCCTCCATTAAACTGCTGTGCTCGTATGCGCGCTGACCTTCTTGCCTCTGCGGTCGCTGGTTGTTTCTGCGTATTCGCTCCATCATTCCAACACATCCATCTTTGCAATTGACTTATGTTTACACGCTTCTCTTTGTTGTCATTCTTGATGGTGTATACCGGTCCACGACTAGCGATGACTGTATACGGGCCCTCCCATTTGGGGAGTACTTTCTTCGAGCCTAGTCCACTACCCGTTATGCTCCTCCGTCCTCTACACTTCACCAGATCTCCTACTGAAAAGTGTCTAAGCTGATTCCCATGATGCTGTTCTGATCGTTTAACGTCCATATCCTGTTTCCGTCATATGTTTTCCACCGCTTGTTTCCGCTCTTCCTTCCATTTCCTATCATTCCACTTTTGTGGCTGAGGCCAGGCGATGTTGTTGCCTGGCAGTCGTGGTCTCCTTCCGTACATCAGCTGGAATGACGACTTCTTTGTTGTTCCTTGATTCGAGGCTCGATGTGCTAATAATATCATCGGTAATTCCGTCTCCCAGTCACCCCCCTTTGCTGCCAACCACTCTTTTAGAGTGTGATTATTTCGTTCAGTTAGTCCGTTGGTCTGAGGATGATAGGGTGTTGTTCTGACTCTTTTGATACCTAACTGCCCAAGGCGAGATGTGAACTCCTCACTCTCGAAACATGGACCCTGGTCGGTCAATATCATTCTCGGGACGCCGTGGTCGGCCACGATGTGCCGCATCACTGCTTCGGTCACCGTCTTTCCTCGTTGATCAGGAGTCGCCACAGCCTCTACCCAACGCGTAGCATGCTCGGTCATCACCAACACGTACTGGTTACCGCTCGATGTCTGGGGAAATGGGCCCATTACGTCCACTGACCACAGATCGCCTACTGTCGTTACGGGAATGGGCTGTAACGAAGTGCGTATGCATTTATACCCTTTCATTAACTGACATTGGGGGCAGGCGAGAACGTATCTCATCACGTCTTCTTGCATTCCTGGCCAGTAAGCACTCTGTCTCAGGAGGTCAGTGGTTCTTGCGACACCTGTGTGTGCTAATTGGTGGCATTCGCTGATTAGTTCATGTCGTAATGGCTTTGGAATTACAGGTATCCAGCTTCCATCATTGTCTTTCCATGTTAACACTCCAGCTGCATTTAATCTTAATCTGTCCTTTTGGCTTAACAACGTCTTTACCTCTCTGCTAAAGTGCACTGATTCGTCATCCACTGCTTCAGTTAACGCTCGTCTCACCGTCCTAAGAGTTGGGTCTGCTTTCTGGCAACGAAGTAGTCTTTCTAGGTCTGTTCGCACTCTGTTGACTCCACAGGCTACTTCCGGTAAGCTAGCGTCCTCACACGGTCTTGATAGGTAGTCAGCTATTACGTTTCGGCTTCCTGGTATGTGACCAATCGTGAAGTCATATTCTTGCAGGCGTAGTGTCCATCGTGACAATTTTCCTCGGGGGTCTCTTGCCGTCTTCAACCACTGTAATGGCTTGTGGTCGGTCTCAATGTGAAATGGCTGGCCTAGCAGATACGGTCACCACTTATCAACTGCCCAAACGATCGCTAGACACTCTTTCTCGATGGTCGAGTACTTCTATTCCGTTGGTGTTAAAACGCGGCTGGCATATTCCACTACGCCGTCATCCTGCCGAAGTACTGCACCAATGCCAAAATCACTGGCATCTGTGGCCACTGTGAACTGTTTTCCACGGACCGGAAGTCTCAATGTCATCTGCTTTGCGTTTAATAGCTGCTTGATCCGATCAAAGGTTTTCTGAGCCTCCTCTGTCCATATAAATTTTCCACTGCTTAGTAGTTTATATAGTGGTGCGGCGATCTCATTAAAGTTCTTTATAAAGCGGCTGTAGAATGCTGCTCTTCCTATAAACTGCCTGAGTTTCCTTTTCGAAGTGGGTGCCGTTATGTTCTGGATCGTCAAAATTTTCTCGGGTAATGGCTTCATTTCACCATCTCCTACTTTATACCCCAGCAGTGTGACATTACATTTGGCTATCTGTGACTTCTTCTTATTGATGCGCAACCCAAATTCCTCGATTCGTTTGAGTACTGCTTCTAGATGTCTT
The DNA here is from genome assembly GCA_025215515.1 of Schistosoma japonicum. NCBI lineage: Eukaryota > Metazoa > Platyhelminthes > Trematoda > Strigeidida > Schistosomatidae > Schistosoma > Schistosoma japonicum. The sequence goes on along the minus strand of CM046064.1, from coordinate 19,859,548 downwards.
GCGTGGTCTCTCTCTGTTTTACTGTAAACCACCAAATCGTCCCCGTACACCTCCAAATTCTCTAGATTTCGTAACAATAAGTTCATTAATCTTCTAAACGTGAACGGCGCTCCCGCCAGCCCAAATGGCATTCTTCTAAACTGGTACTGTTTGTGACCCACAGTGAAGGCTGTCTTGTACCTGTCATCCGCTTTTATCGGTAGCTGCCAATACCCTGACCTGAGGTCCAGTACAGTAAACAACTTTGCTTGTTGTAAACGATCCAGTGTTTCGGCTACAGTTGGCATTGGGCATGGCTTCAACTCAGTTATGCTGTTTAGCTCTCTGAAATCGACGCAGAATCTGTATTTTCCATTGGATTTCTTTACTAGCAGCACAGGTGAGTTGTAACGGCTATCAGCCTCTTCAATTATTCCGTCCCGCAACATCTCTTCCACTTGACGATTTACTTCCGTCTCTAGATGAACTGGTATTCGGCGTGTGTGGAATGTTGTCTTCTTACGACTGTTTACGGGGATTTCATGCGTCACCTTATCACAATAACCATAGGCCTCTCCGTCGTCGGTGAACAGACTTCCGTACTTTGCTATTACCTTATTGATATTTTCTATGTTCACTTGCGGTAGGATCGCGGCTTGTGTCTTAGCTATCTGGCTGTTCTCATGCATGCTAAAATGCCCGTACTTAGTATTTACTGTCTTGTTCTTTGTGTCGATGACCGCCTCCACCTCTCTAAGGAAGTCTGCCCCCAGTATTGTTTGCTGTATGTCTTTAGTTACTACAAATGGATATCGTACGACGCGATCTCCGACTTCGACACAACAGTCTGACACTCCTAAAATTTTCAGTGCATGCCCGCTCACTGTTTGTACTGCAAGTGAACACGCCCTGATCTACCGACACAATCCTACATCTATTAAGGATATAGCCGCGCCTGTATCAACTAGACAAACCAGTACTCTTCCATTTATACGAACTCTTGTATACAACGCACCCTTGTTAACCAACCCCACAACCCGGAAAGACGTTTCGAAAAGAGAAAGCTGTGTATAACGTTTAACATGTCTAAATCGTCGTTTCCCCGGGCAGTTTCTTCTGTAATGTCCAAACTCTCCACACTGAAAGCACCTACTTCCCCTTTCCGCACGGATTCGCACCGCCGCGACTTTCTCCTCCAGCTCGGCGATCCGTTTCTCCATAGGCGCCGTTCTGCTGTCTTCGGTTAACGAAGACACCGAAGTGCTCACTAGCTGTCTGCACATTCGAGCCATCTCCATCACGTTCAATGGCTGCACGGCATGCGCCAGTCGAAGCTGTCTCGCTACGTCACCAGGGACACACTCCAAGAACTGGGATGTCAGGAGCTGCTGTCTCGATTCGTCGTCCAACGATGGCAACCCGCGACGCAGCAAACTCGTCAGAGTGGTGGCCAACACCGACGGATCGCCATCCGGGGCCAGACGCACGGCCCTGAACTTCTGCAACGCCAACTCCCTATCCGCTGGACTGTCGAATTCAGACACCAACCTGGCCACCACCTCCTCCCACGTAGCCCCGCCGTCAGCCAGCTCCACGTCGTCGAGCACCGCCTTCGCACGACCCCGCAGCAGGGTACCGAGGACCGTCACCTTCGCCTTCTGTCCTAGGACGCCAACCAGCTCTGCGACGGCTTCGAATTGTCGAAGGAATGCCCCGATATCTCCGTCCTCGAACTCCTGTGGCCACGGAATCTTCATCTCGTACCGAGACAGCGACACCAATTGTGGAGAACAGCAATTGGGTAAGCAATATTTATTTGGCGAAAACAGAGTAGGTCATAAAATAATACATACCATACTTTCAAGCATTAATTTGCACATCCTCTGCGTTGTCTGCACTGTATCGTTTCTCAGCCTGCTTCTCTTAGTTGTTCTCGATTGTCCTCTGTGTTTCAATCCTGTTTCACTTCTTGTCCTCTCGCAACTCGTCTTGTCTGCCGTTTACTGATTCTTCCCAATTTACTTTGACGCTCTGCTACCTACTACTTATTGATGACTTATAAGTAGTATCCACCACAATATTATATGCCGATATTCTGACCTACTTCCTCTACCAGTGACTGAATTTAAACGACTATTACTTCTGTGCACAAAGGACATCCAGTTTCGGTTCGATAACAAGATATATCTTCATGTCGATGGTGTTGCAATGAGTAGTCCATTAGGTCCTATCGTAGCAGATACTTTTATAGCTAATCTTGAAAACACAAAACTGAAAAAATTGATTGAGGAAATGACGCATTATTCAAGGAACGTAGATGATATCTTTATCGTATGCAGTAATAAACAACATGCTAATTACTTATTGAAAATTTTCAATCAAGCACATAAAGATATTCAATTTACTATGGAGTTAAAAAAAGACAATAAATTTCATTTCCTGAATATTGCCATGCAACGTCGAGAAGATGGTTCAGTGCGACGGTTGATCTACAGAAAAACGACGTGGAATGGATTGTTCTTAAATTTTAACAGCTTCTGTCCAATCCATTACAAAATAGCATTAGTGTAAACAATGTTTCTCAGAGCCAAAAAGATATGTACTTTAGCTGTGGTAGATTTAGAACTCACTAACATTAAACAGTATCTAAAAAAGAATGGCTACTCAGAAAAATTTATTGATAAATACAGTGAACAAAAGCCTGATAAACTAAATGAAACCACAGTCCACAAGAAGCCTGTTTTCATTCAACTCGATTTTAAAGGTGACGATATTGTTGAAACAATCAGAAGACTTAACTCAGCTTTAAAGAGAATTGATTGTGCTGCAAAACTGGTTTTATCATACATAACAACATGTTCACTGAAACAATCAAAAACCGACAGATATCGTTCTCATGTTACCGCCAACTGTCTGTATAAATTTACGTGTATCTGAAGTAGCAGTTACATTGGCCGAACAGAAAGGAAGGCCTACCTACGCTTTAATGAATATGCTCCAACAAATCTATGATTCACAGGAATAAAGACATTCAAAGTTCAATCGCTAAACATCTGATTAACACAGGATCGTCTTTTAGATGATCGAATTCAACTCTCGTGTTGAATTATTATCATCATCAACAACCTACCTTGTAAGATAACAAATTAACTTTCATTTGAGAAAGAAATTCAAAAAAAAAGGATGGAGGTTGGTGGGACACATTAAAAAGCCATCGAAATTCGTCACAAAACAAGCACTAACTTGAAATCCTCAAGGCCAAAGAAAAAGAGGATGACCGAAGAACACATTATTTTTGGAATTCGAGGTGGACATCAAAAGAATGAACAAAACTTGAAAGGACTAGAAAGAAAGGCCCAGTATATATATGGCTGGGGAGTGCTTTTTGGTTGCCTAAGCTTCATGATGGTTAACTGGTATCGATTGATCGACTAATCAAGTGATGCCAACTTACTAGGATTTCGACTGTAGTCGACTAAGGCTCACCTTAATCTTACCTGAGTTTATTTACTACTAAAGTCTTCTAACGACATGTTGGCTGCTGACTAGTCCAACACTTGATAAATGACATATATATGAGTTGACAGCTTGAAAAATATTCAGTAAACATTAAATTTAATATGCAGTACCTGTCTATCAAATGAAAAGAAAGTGTTAAAGTGGCTTGAACAATACTTAGCTTACATAGGGACGTTTTACATAACCTAAACCCCTACTTTTGAACTGAAAAAAAACTGCTGTAATAACAAGAAATAATTCAGTTTCACTAAGAAATCATCAACACGAAACGTGTGGAAAAGTGCCTAACCAAGTAAACATTTGATAGTTATATTAAGTCTTGTTACCTACGTCAACATCTATCCAGTTTTTCTTGTTCCTTCTTATTACCCAATTACTTACACCGCTAGTGCCTTACTGTTCTCACTCATTACCATCGCTTATTCTCGAAGTAACCTGTATAGTAGACTATTATGAGGTAAAAAATCTATTATGCTTTAGTTGATGTATGAGACCAAATTATTGTTATAGCCCTGGTGCAAACGTGGTCACAATAACAACACCAATGATTGCCTAGCTAGTCCATGTACGTCTGCCCAATGCCAACTTAGTCCTAAGCCGGAAATAAGAAAAAATAAAGTTAAAGAACCAATCGGATGGGATCAAATCTTACTTCAAATATTCCTTCACCTGTTCACTCAGTCAGCCAATTAAAAAACTTACATTAATACAAAATAAGGGTAATAGAACTGTAAACTGGATCAACGTATACCAATCAATTAACAGTAGTTAATAAATGAAAAATAATAAACTAGCAGTTAATGCGATAATCAGGAAGATAGGGCACGAGGAACTGAATAATAGCAGAAATAAAATGTTTCCACTGTATGCAACCAAAAAGTTAAAGTAATCTACGGAAAAAGTTTTTGAAAATAATTGTTATTCTTTAATTGTGCTGCATATTATGAACAGTAACTGTCGTAGAAATGTATCAACTAATCCAGATAGAGTAAACGAAACGATCTACTGTAACAACTACTCTCCTGTAATGAATCATGACAGCTAGACTGCCTAACAGTGGTCCAACATTTAATGCCAGTAATAAATTCAACTGTATACTCAGAAACAAGGACTTATGCGATAAATAGCAGTGGGATACTTTATTTACTGTCATTGAATTATAAGTTATATCATTAAACATCTACCACTTGTACAAGCATAGGAGCTCAGCAGGGAACTGCTCATCTCTACTCAGGGTTTTTCTATACTTGCCAAGCATGTTGATTAGTGAATTACTCAGCTACCCGCAGTTAGAAAGATTTCAGTCATTGGAGTTAAACCCGATAAACCCTGGTCAGAAAGGAAAGTTGTAGCGTAAGTGGGATATTCATGAGAAAATTGTTGTGTACCTCGTAGCCTACCCTGAAGCGCGAGAACCCTATTCATTATAGCATCGATTTAAACATGATTTGACTCCAAAGGGAGTGTAGTGTTGGATCGGGGGAAAATCTAACTCTATCAAACGCATCGTCATTCGTCTTAAATGCTCAATGAACGTAATATTGTTTGACAAAGAGAAAGGAACAGTGCTCAAGAAAAGTATTAATTAATCTGATTGATAAGGTAAAGCCTGCAAGGATGAGTTGTTTGGTTTTGTGTACTCTCTTCTTAAATACAGCGTAACTCATATTTAGCATGGTATTTATTATAAAGTTTGGCCACCAAAGTTGGGGTGGCTCAGGCTAATGAAGTTATTAGGGAGTGAGACTTATGCCTAACTTCGCTTAGATCAACCTAGGTCAATAGTTAAGTACATAATAAAAACCATTGTAGCTATAAATAATGCCCAAAATAAATAGTTGCATAGGCTCTCGACATTGATGCTGACCATTTTTGTTTTAGCGGACACAACTAGTTGAAGGCGTGCGGTCACGCATCACTACCAGATCACGACTCGAACCACCGTGGGTAGCATCTCTCTCTAGTTTGCCAGCCTAGACGTTGCTATCCTATTGAAGCTCTGTTTACGATCAAATATAATTTCTCTTCCATCCTTCAGTGCCTTCTGATTTCTTCTCATTTGTAAGAGTGGGTCCAATCGATGAAAGTGGCTCTGGTTGTCCGAAAAGTGTAACATGATCATATACTCGGGCACACTTCACTATCATACCAATTTCTATAATGCCACAAAAATGAGTTTCGAATGCAAGGTCGAAATCAGAAAATATGTTCGGCCAAATTAAAATAATATAGTGTGACCCTGGTGACTATCAATCAGTGCGTACACATTTGCTCCTCGATTACCAGTCTCGAATTCGGATTGAAGAACACAAGTTAAGTAAGCCAACTAGGCAGAAATCATACTGTATTACGAACACTCGTTTATATACACACAGAATTAGACCACACATCGCATCAGTAGGGGGAATAACATCTATACAAAACAGTAACAATAATGACTAGGGATTGAGGGCACAGGCACATAATTAATTGATCGCAACCCCTGAATAAAAAAATTATATGACAACGGTTCATTAATCTTATCGGAGGTTGGGGTTGTGGGAATTTGACAATAGTAGAAATAAAATAATCGATTAAAACATACTCAAGATAAATAAAACAGTCTTCAGAAAGCAGTTTAGAAAGCTAGTTACTCTTCTTGAATCTCTCGATATAACGCTACTCTGGTCATTCATGGGGTTCAGAGCTAAAGCATGACACACCAAATAAGCGCCATGCTCGTGACATGCGGCAGTGGAGGTAGCCATCTCGAAAACTTGGAGAAAGTTATGTAACTGCCTCCGGTGTTATCACTCTATTTCATCTGTCACACCTCACTAATATCAACTCCACTCGACTAATAGCAATGGCCTTCGGGAACCGAGAAAACCTTAACATGACGCTACAGGCATGGTTTAGAGAGAAACAATGTCTACTGGACCAAATTTGATATTGTGAGGGTAGACTTAGACAGTCCCATTCAGAAGCAAGCAGACAAAATGGCTGTAAAACCTTAATCTTTTGTTTTCAATTGACAACTTTCCACCAATAGCCCAGCAGACACAGATAATGAGGGACTGCAGACCATTACACTGAAAGAAGAAACCTAACAGGGCCAGTTTCCTAGAAACCAACCATTACATCTCCCAATATTGAGTATGATATCTAGGATTACCTCCGGGATCATCCTGCTGCAACCATATTTAGCGAAACCTACGTCTAAATGTTTTTGTAGCTTTGTAAAGAAATTGAGAAATAAGATAACCAAACTCCGTCGTTTGTGTACTTACCTGAGACTCCAAATCCCGATCACGACAGAAAGATTGTCACAATCAGAAGTTATTAACAAGGAGGTCAACTTTGAGGGTATATTATTCAGATAGAAAAGAAGCACACCAAGGGTGGGGGTGTTGTAATCTACATTAATAGCTAACTTGACGCCAGCATTTCCCCACAGCCTTGATCTTGCCGATCTCGTAGAGTCCATTGGGTGCTGTTTAAGACTGAGCGACATAAAATTCTTAATTATGAGGGGGTACATGACGGTTCTCCACCAGCAGACCCAGTAATAAGCAGCATATCCCCCCCCCAGATGTTATCGGTTATCTCACACTATCGGTAGATCCAGATAATCATTACTAACGAATTCAACACATTGTTACTAGGGGCAAAGTCAGAGGGGTGGTTAAATAGGCAGTTAGGGACAAACGTAAAATGCGGAGATCCGTTCAAGCGCATAAGAAGTGTCGTGAAACGGAGTCGTGACGAGGTACCATCATAGTTAGACTATTTAGCAACAAGCTACCAACTTCTGGTAAAAAAATGTTCACGCACATGCACCACTATGAAATATTGACCGCCGGCGAGTGGCTACCGTGGAGCGAATACCTCCCTTCTGTGCGTCGTGTAAAGGCAAGCTATGTAGCCATGAAAGAGCAACTACAGCATACCACGTAGCCGTGGAAATGGTTACGTCTGTTTACAGTTGATAATTTGAAAGGGATAAAACATCATCTTGGGTAGCAATATCTAATAATGTCCACATGGTAACTAGCTGAATAAGCCTCTTAGCTGTAAACGGCCACAGCACAGGTACTCCAGGACAAAAGAAGAGCTTGGCATAAATGTAAGATTTCTCGAATAGGCGAAACGCGACACCTACTTAGCTTTACACAACAGATGTGGTACCAGTAACAAGGATAACAAGAGATCATATCCAGCAGACCCGTCAAAAATATTACATGAAAATCCGGAGTACTTGTATCGGCCGAATGCACTGCGCAAACCGACAAGTCAAGAAGCTTTAACCACCAAGAGTCCTAGAGGAGAAAATTTCATCACCCGAAAGATGACAGAGACTTTCGCAGCACAATACACAAAACAATTGAGTCAAAATTAATGTAATCCGGTCCATAACGCCTTCACAGACACAGGCGCTACCGTAGGCCATGTCTGTAGAATCAATCCCTGGCACACTTGACTGTCGTACGAAGACAAAGAGAAAAAAACAGCGCTCAGAATGGGCATTAAATAATCTGTGTCATGAGACTCGCCGAAACAGAGCGTGTGTTGGCGTGCTTGTAGCTCTTATTATCATTATCATATTCTAAATACACCTAAACTACTAACCATTTTTACAATAATCAAAGATTGTGGCCACCAAAACTAGGGTGGGCCAAACAAACGGAGTCTCTGGGTGGTGTAACCAAGGTACGTTAATCAGTTGTGTCGCATCACTTATTACGTAACAGGGATTGGGTTAAGTGAACGATTGTATAAATAAGCTAGCTCAGTTAATGAACGAAACTATTAAGCTTATTTATATATGTCTAGGCTACAATAGGGTCATTCCTAAAAAGACTGAAGGCTCTTTGTTGACGAAAGTTTCCAGGTTACGAAAACGCTTACCCTGATGTGATAAAGTAATGCCCAGAAGCAATACGTGCACCTGTCTGTAATTCCTCCAAGCACTTCTTGGATAGCAAACAAATGCCGAATGTATTAATAAAAGCCACGATTTTCCCCAATATTCAAGTAAAGGACATATAAGACCTACCCTATTATGGTTCTTTTGAATTAATTCAAATACTATCATAAGTATTATAAAGCTTTATAAACGAACAAATATATAAGTTTCTAAACGAATACCAAATACTGTACAATCCGTAATACGTCTCTGAGGAGGATGGATTACGTTTCACAAAAGCATTCCTCTCATGGACAAGCCAATAAAACCAAAAACTTCTTGTTGACACAATATTCTATAACTTCACTAGGGTATTTAACACAGTGCTTCGTAAAACCTTACTGGGGAAGATTTAAATTATAGGCTCCCTACTCATGACTGCAAAGCTATTTACAAGACTGAGAATCCTTAACCGAAAGAGCATAGAATATGATCAGGTTTGGAATAAACATCATCAGGAGGCTTACAAGAAGTTTCCTCGGGGCGCTTGCTTCTACTTTTCGTCATTAGTGACCTCGACAAAGAACTCACATCATCAGCGCTGGTCCATGCTGACGGCATGAAGATATAGAAGGCCATTAACTATTGCCTCGATATGCAAACACACTGACAAGACCCGCCTCAGCTATATCGTTGACAACAGCGAATTGACCTCTGATTTAACACTAAAATGTCGTGTCATATGATTTCGTATCGCAGAAATAAGGAAGCATCACTGCTGTTTTTATGGAAATCGGCTTTTGATCAGCACAACAAAGCAAGATCTAGGTCTCACTCCATCTCATTTTATGCGAGCTATAGTTAACAGGAAGTCGCAACCGAAGCCTATGCTACGCTTCACTTAGTCCGAAGGTAACTAGGGCTGCTTATACCTTAACGTCTAATCACCTATGAGACCTATATCAGACCATGTCTCGCGGCATACAACATAATGGCTTCTTCAATCCCTAAACGGGACGCGAACCTGTTGGAAAAGGTGTAGATATGAGCTTCAAACTAGATCATAGAACTTTATCTAAAGAGCGAACTACTCTATCTTGGCCTATTCTCCCTTAGCTACAGAAAAACGAGATCGATTTGATGATGGTTTACAAAATCCATTGGCCCATTTAACTTATCAAACCAACCTTTGATTACTGTCACATTTTGTTTTTCTCATCTTTCTTTCTCTTTTTATCACTTTATTAGCTAACTGACTGTTCAGAGACGTGATAAAAGCTAAGTATCCCATACTCACTGCCCTAAAACACACATTCACTCACTCTTAAATGAAATCAGCCCATAAATCAACTGATACATTTGAAGGTTTTGGGCAGTCGAAGAGTTATAATTTCTTACTGCATTCTATCAAAGATCGAATAACAACTGGTGGAACAGATCAGACGCTAATCAAGAAGACACAGAACACATGTGATGGTAATATGTATTTTGAAATTCAATAAGCGCGCACACTTTTGTACAACACAGCTACTGTTTTATGCAAAAACAACAGACCCCCTAACCTCACCTCAATATTAAGACACGAGCGCGAAGAAATTAACTGATTTAAAGTAGCTTTTCGTAAAAACATTTTATATCTGAAAAATTAATTTGAGCCAAATGACATAGTCTGAATAACTTAATAAATTTCCGCCTAGTTCGAAGTTTGTGAGAACTACGCGCGCTGGGTGACCTGAAATTAAACACAGCTATACTGTAATTGATGGAGGTCCAAAGGTCTATTACAGAATCCTCCGTGGATTCTGATTCTACATCTGTCAGGGTGGCTGTTAGGTAGAAACTTCTTGTATTTTTTAACTTTCTAGGATCCGACCTCAGAGCGCTAAGGAGAAAGCCGGAATGAATCACATATGTACTACAGTTGCTCCAAACGAACCTCAGATAATTATTGGAAAAGATGCGACATTTACTTATGATCACGTTTTCAATATGAATTCGTGTCAGGATCACATTTTCCAAACTTTGGCGAAACCTTTGATTGATGGGTTTGCTACTCTTGTTGTAATCTAATTATTTAGCTGTATGGATGGATATAATGCAACCATTATAGCTTATGGCCAGGTATGTTTTGTTTTCATCTAATTGCGCAGACGGGTTCCGGCAAGACGTATACTATGGGTACTGGTTTTGATTTTAGCTGCAATCATACGGATGCTGGTATCGTCCCTCGTGCTGTGCAATATTTATTTACCAGTGTCGCAAGGCGTCGAGCAGAAGCTGCTGCAAAGCAGCAACCAGTCCCTGAGTTTAAGGTCGTGGCACAGTTTTTAGAGGTAAGTCTGTCTCTATGTTTTGCGAATACGATTTTTCCACATAATTTATCATTCCTGTTTTTGACCTCTGTTTGCGTTTTCATGAAATATTTGTAGTTTGATAAACTCTAGAAACCTAATCGCAACCTAAAATGTTTCCAGCGAAGGGTTCTGTGGAATTTTTCTTACTAAAACATTTGATCGTATTGTCTTAATTACAAGTCTTTTAGTAGTATATATATATTTAAAAGACTAAGAAGTAAGTATGGCTGTTTCTCGCTCCCAACTCTGAGTTAAAGCTTCGGCAATGTACCAGTTAGTCATAGATAATATGGGGACTGGCTGGTGTACATAAGTCCAAGTAACCATACCACCACGGTGAGACCAAATATTCAAGAATAACACAACAGTAGAATACAACAGGGAAAAATAAAACGGTGTGTGCGAAGGAATAAGGAGACTTGTAATCTAAAAAAATGAGTGGGTACACTAATCAATTCCGAGCCGTTCCCAGCTACATACAGATGAAAGTGCGTAACTATCAGTTATTCATAGAGGGCAGCCACATATGACAATTAATAATTTGCTTTTTGAAGTTACTCGATGGGTAATTAGAATATAAAGTTAAGAGGTTAATGTGCTATCGTGGCTGTACACCGTTATCAGTAATTAGTTACAGTTAGCGGCGCTATAAGAGCGATATACTTAATCCACTGTATGGACTCTTAAATATCGCTGATCATATGATGCCAATCTTTAAAGCCATTGAATTTTTCTTAGCTGTTCGTCATCTTTGTCAGTTTCTCCGTAACTTATCTAAATTAGTCTTAAATCATGTTCATAGTATTTTAGCATCACTGTACACATTTGTACTGATAGACTTGTTTTAACTTAAGTTTTAAAGAGATTCAGTCATTCATTAATCGTCTTGTTTTCCTATTATTGCATTGTCCTGAATATTGCTCTATCGCATATTTCATACTAAAAGAGAGTTCGTAGTTATTAGCATTTATGTTGCTAAAAAGTTTTGTTTTTAAGTTTTTGAATCATTTGGTAGTGTAAAATGCTTTTTGTTTACTTTAGCTTTATAATGAAGAGTTGGTTGACTTGCTGGATTCTGAAAAGGTAAGTTATTGCTGTAATAAATTATGATGTCATTAGGGAAACAGTAAACCTACAGTTCTTTGCTTTCATTGAACTTTATAATACTCGTTTTCACTAATATTCTATCAACTAGCTCATATTTTAATATACTAGATGGGTACTGTTTTATATAGCTCATGTTCACATAGCCTCGTCACAGGTGGTCGTCCTGTTTGATGGTATTAAAACTCACATCTCTTTATCTAACATATCTTTAAGCACTCAATTAATAGTCCATGTATCAGTCCATGTGATTCCTAAGAATCTTAGGTTCCTACATGGTTAATAAAGTCTTTTTATTTAAATCCCACATTTATTGCGGTAAGTAATTATAAATAAACTTGTTTAGTTCACAGATATTCCATGATATTATTTTCTGTTGCTATAGTTAGTATATCTGTCCCGTGAATTTGGCTATTTTAGATTCGAAAGTCTCATCTAAGATTACATGAAAATGCACAGGGTGATATATATTTGACCGGCGTATCTACTAGGCTCGTATCAAGTTTAGATGACGTAAGTTTTGTTATTTAATTGCATTTATACTTATTTTTTCCAATTGTGTAGTTAACTTTCAGAGCATTCAATAGTAATTATATTCGTTTTCATTGAAATCTGCTACCTAATAATCTTGGCAACGACCGTATAACTATTACTTCATAGGTGCTTCAAATCCCCGTTGGTTTCAGACGTTAGATAGTATCATTAATCCTCACTCATTGAATGAATCATAGTCTATTCCATCAATGTTCAGGTGGCTTTTACAGTCCATTATCACTTTTACTTGTTTTTGTCACTAGTTTTTCTCAATTACATAGTTACAGTAAAGCAAGATTCCTCTTTTTTAGGACATTTTAGTTTGAAAATTTACTAAAAGTGTACAGAATTGTTTTTATTCCTAATAAAGTAAAAACGTATGGTGTAAAAAATTTGCTTAATAAGTATCTCGTGCTACTTTATTTTCAGACTCTGAAATGTCTTCGTGATGGCTCGCTAATCAGAAGTACAGCCAGTACTAATATGAATACACAATCCTCTCGTTCACACGCTATATTTACATTGCACATTAGGCAACAAAGATTACTAAAGTATGAAGAGGTGAGTTCAAATGTCACTTTTGATTCCGATGTTTAAAATAACTCACTTTCGAAGTTTAATTTAGTGTGCTTGTCTATGTTCTCTATGAGTGACATTAGCTGGCTGTCCAAACGGAAGTATACGGAGTGAGGCTGGAATTCGCAACATACAGACAGATACAACGCAGAACTTCGTACGTACGTACATCAGTCCAGGTTGCTATACCATATCAGCACAGAGACGCGACTGTCAGTTCAAATCTAAGAGTGATAGCGATAGTGGAAGTATTAGCAGTAATGCAGAAGATTAGGGAGTGAAGATATGATTCGAAAAGTATAATTCAGTAAGATAAATTTAAAAGGAGAAAGATAGAGAATTCAGAAGGTTAGATTTTGAGAGAACACAAAGAGTGGATGCACCTGCGCCATTGCAAACGATTCTGAGCCATGTCGTTCAAGGTCTCTAACCATTGATGACTTTCGTCTCGCAGACCCCAACCACTCAGCCTACATCTACCAACATGACTCAGTCCACTTGTCAGTGACTTCATCGATTTCTGCCATGTTTTGGTTTGGCCGCCTCTAGCTTTCTTCCAACCTATTCCTACACCGCAAAACATGGCTCGTCGAGGCAGTCGGTAGTTAGACATGCGTAACACATGTCCCAACCACCTCAACTGATGAAGTTTCAATACTTCATCTTTTGATTTGCCCTCCTTTCCTAGAACCCGTTTCCTAACGACAGCATTGCTCACTCGGTTGTCCCAAATTCGCATCATATTGGTTAGAAGCTTTTTGGACTCATTATTATGGCCATTTGGTTTAGTAAATTTGTAGCTAAACAGCTGTTAATGAATAGGTGAAACTACTAGACCTTTTCATTTTCGTTTCATGACGATATAATTTATGTAAACGTCCTATGATCGTCTTACTAGTTCACGGCTTTGTAAGGAACCTATTTCCACTGTTATTAACGCCATTTTCCAAAGATTTCCGAATATCACTCTCCGTATCTAGCTTCGAAATTTCGTTATTGTTTTCTTTGAGTCATTTAGTTTCATATTCATTTTTCATGTAATTGTATCTGATCTTTATGTAACTGTGTTAGCGGATGTTTTATGCTTATGATGTGGTATGAGTTATTTTAAAAATTTTTTAGTATTTCTTGGTTTAGATCCTTGACTTAATTCTTTTGTTGATTTCAATCAACTTTTTTTAAAAATGACATAGGATTCTAGTGGACAAAAAAAAGATATTCTATCAGACGCAGATGTTGATCCTGATTCTACGGTTACTGATCAAGTACCTGAATATGAAACACTAACTGCTAAGTTCCACTTCGTCGACCTTGCTGGCAGCGAACGCCTCAAGCGAACTGGTGCTACTGGTGATCGTGCCAAAGAGGGCATATCAATTAATCGTGGTTTAGTAAGTAATATATTCATTTCCAGTTCGCTTTTTAATAGTTAATATATGGATTGCTTTTTGTCTTTACGACTAATTTATCAGCTTAGACGTTATTCTTCCGAAACTTGATTAACTTAATGTGATATTAGTATGTTGTGGCTTATATGCTCATACAAACTTGTGAATGTAGTTCTTAACTTTGTATTAATTGACTGTGTTACACAGCTTTTTAAATCTAACTATAAATGAGCATTTCCTAAACTATTATTTCTACTCATGAAGTAGTAATTAGTGGCATGTTTAGTTAAATCTTTTTTCTATGGGCAATGTGCCTTAAATCCTACCTATTCTATTATCATTTTAGTCACTTTGTATGTTTAGCACTCGACCGTTAAATGTTTTGTGTCTAGTCTAAAAGTACGTTAGTTACTAAAAGAGTACATAGGTTAGAGTGTAGTATGATCTGGTAGTGAGAAGAATCAAATTGTTATCATTAGATAAAAATAGCTGAAATAATCGGCTAGACTAAAGTTGCTTATATGTTCTAGCTTTATTCTCGTTAAAATTACCCCGTCCCTTCCTAGAAATCTCTAATCTAGCAATCAAATGACTAGAAAATTCAGGGGCATTTCAAGATGAACAAAGCGTCAGGAAACTTGTTACAGGTAAAACTCGTGAATACTTATTGACTTCAGGGTGTTCTTAATGATCATTCGATAATAATGCAAGATGCGGAATGCTGAGTTCAAGTTTACCCAGACTATGTGGAAATTTTCAAATAGGCGATAATGAATACCAGATTTTGGTTGACTGTAGTCAAATTTTCAGCATACACGTATTGGTTTGGTTTTATGAGTTCTAACAAGAAGTGAGAAAAGTGTAATATCCAGGTATATAATGATTTAAAGTGATTAATTTGTAGGTGGTTATCCGATGGATAGTTTCTCTTTTTGTTTCGTCTACTTACGGCATTGCTATCAAATTACTTTTCTATTATATTTTTAACTTTAATTTAACCGCATACACTATTTGAAGTGTAACGTTTTTTATTCTTTTAGTGTTAATTTCTTAATTTTTCAAATTAATCTATTACTCTGATTCCAAACTCTTTCACTGGTGGTACATCATGATCTATTTTTCATTACTACTTTCCTTATATTTGCTTTGACCTTCAACTCTTATAAATTAATGATATCGTTTATCAGTTTAAGTAAGTAAATACTCATTTGATTTATATTAATCAATAACCTGATAATGAATGGTTAGTTTATCCACCTTATTTTTTTCGGTCTAATTATTTTATCTTAAACGACCAAGTGCACCGAGGGTTTGCTTTAACGATGATTTATAGGTAAAACATCACATTTATGTGCTTTTATGAAATGATTGAATGCATTTTATATCTGTTGAAGTGAGCAATTCCATCGTTGAGTTTATAACACCTTTGTCTCTTATATAAGTCCACCTAACAGTGTGTAGTATCCCAAACACCTTGAGTACAATGTAGGCATGCTTAAAATGCGTTTCTCTTCTTCCAAATGCAAAATATTACTTCACGACTGGTTTAAATTATTGCCTGGATTAATTGTAGGGAAAAATGTAGCTGAGTACATTGATCCTTTCATTTATCTTGTAAGTCTCATCATTCCTGGTTTGCCGGTGCCTTATGAAATCTCTGCTCGGGTTGATTATAGTTGCTTAGCTTTACCAACTTGCTTATGTGAGATATCCGTCTCTCAGCGGAAGAGGAAGTATGCTGTACAGACTACCTATTTGGGATTCACATGATAATCGCTATTGATGGCTGGAGACTGGATATTATGGCTCAACATCGGTCACAGTTGTGCTAGTGTACTCTTTGTTTCTTAGATAATAAATTCCGTTATTCTTTTATACACCCTTTTGTTGCATTCGTTTCTGTTGAACTAGGTTGTAGCATTATTTTGGCTTCAATTCGATCTCGTTGTGCTAATTTAGTGTTGCAATTTAGACTGATGCACATATGCGGTAGGTTTTACGTTGTACACTACTGAGTGACCCATGTAGCACCTTGTCACCGTATATTTAGAAAGTAAGGATTTCATTAATCTCGACTTTTATTTACTTCATTACTTAAAATATCAGTTAAATTGTTATGTTAATTCAACCCATCATGACTTGGGTTTGAATCAAATTAACGGGTGAAACAGGGAGTAAAATTTAAATCTTGCATTCCATTCTAACTACTTTCGTTTACCCAACCGAGTAGCTTTCATAACAGTAGATTTAGCATAAAGCTTAATGCATGAGTATGTAGCTGTTTACTGGATTAAGCAAACTATTTTACATCATCAATTTTCTGAGTCTAAAATGCCTTTGTTATCCATAAATTTTATCGTTTCACAGAGACTTTGAATGCGTTAATTTGCATTTTTCAATGATTCGCTGCCTTTATTGTTTTGATCATATTCCTATCTGTATCAAGGAGGTTAGCCTATCATTTACATTCTATTAGTATTTTCGTCGAAGTAAAAGAATGTATTTTAGAGATCGATATTATGGTAATGTCGGTATTTTTTGTTTTGTATTCTCGTAGGCATTCTCTTCTCCTTGTTTGTTTGAATCTCTTATTCACTCAGTTGTTTATATTTGTTTATCAGCTTGCCCTCGGTAATGTTATATCTGCTTTGGGTGATAAAGCAAAACGTGGTTGTCATGTGCCTTATCGTGATTCCAAATTAACTCGTTTACTCCAAGATTCTCTCGGTGGAAATTCTCGCACAATTATGATCGCGTGTATTAGCCCATCTGACTGTGATTTTTTAGAAACTTTGAACACCCTTAAATATGCAAACCGTGCACGTAATATACGTAATCGTGTCACTATGAACCAAGATAAAACAAGTAAACAGCTGGCTACCTTACGTGCTCAATTGGCTGCTTTGGAGGATGAATTAAATGAATACAGACAAGTGAGTTTACTTGTTCAAGCTACAGATTTTTATTCACTTTTGTCAAGTTCCGTAAGATAATCGATGTATTTATGTATAAATGTAGCATAATATTGAAATGATAGATCAATTTAATCTTTCAGCTGCGAAATATGTTTAGTTATGGGGAACAGCTTTTTATTACTTTCATCATTCGTATTTAAACATAACTTAGTTTTCCATCGTTGTTGAATTATGTATTTGATCGTTTTTGAGGGTAAATTACTCCTAAAGTCTTGTTTGTAAAATAATTATCTTCCTTTCTGGTTGTCCTTTTTATGTTATTTGCTGTCGAGCTTTTTTCACACGCTTTTATTTCCTACTTAACTTTCTAGACTTTGATAAGCTTAGTTAAAATTTCTTGTGCTTCCTTTTTTAAGGGGAGACGACTTGCAGTAAATAATAATTCTGAAAATCCTAGTGATCTGTCACGAGAAATTGACATGCTACAGTCGGAAAATGACAAACTTCATCTTCGTGTTAAAGCATTGGCTGTCACTGTAGACGCCTTGAAAGTAAGTTCAAACTGTGTCTTTAAGTCAATTAAAAGTGGTATTCTTTTTCAAACAAGCAATTCATATGATCATGCACTACCTTATGTTGAAGGAGAATATTTTTGTTTGACTTACAATCATGGAGTCATCCATCCAGATCTGTAATGGCGGAATAAGTCAAGTCTACTAAGAGGGGCATGATGTAGAAAATCATGATTATGCGTTTATCATTATTACAGTCAGTTTGAATACTCTAAGTTAATTGAGAGTTTATAAATAAAGTTTATGTAGGGAATAACGGCAAGTTACACACTGGTGGAATCAGTTATTCTCAGAACCTAGTATTCTGGATTGCAGTCGTAAAATGACACATTGAGAGCTTAGTATTAGCAGTGATTGAAATCTGTTGCACTAACTAACAATTGAATCATAAAAACAGATCAGGAATATATCCAAATATCTGAATATTAAAAATGCCCATTTATAATTGTCATAAATATGTCTACTCTTAGAATATAGGGATGAAAAACACCAATGGCTAGCAGAGAACATAAAGATCAAATTAACATCGGGTGGATTTTTTAGGTTCTACCTCTATCAATTTTTCACTTGGTCACCCATGCAGATCATTGTATAGTCTGACTACTTTGAAATTTGCATTCAGTAATCTCGTAACCAACATATTTATGTTACGTGCAATTATGATAAGAATATATTTAACGTTACTAGTTAATCTTTATTTATGAGTTAAAAATATGTAGTACTTTTTTATTTTGGAAGTTTAAATTGGGCAGATGGTTTCAGAATAATTGTTTTAGACATAACATTCAATAATGGCTTTTAGAAATCCACCGTTCATCGACAAAATGAAAATTTTTCAACAAAGAGCTGTTAGTTGGTTAGTAATTGAAATTAATATCAGATAAAGTTTAAGGTATGAGGACACAGAACGATGAAAAGATTCAAGGAAATATATAAAATTGTATATTTTCAATTAATTACATTTTTAATAAATTAGGAATACTAATACATCCACAGAGTAATTCACTTCCTTCATTTTTCCACTAGTGATTGTGACTAATTGTTTATGGGTACTTTTTCCTAGTATAATTCATTTAGCAGACTAATATTTTCAATAATAGTTCATATTCATTTTTCTTGTCTCACTCATATGTGCAACTTTACAGTCTACTACTGTCCTGTGTTTGGTAGATTTTTAGATGGATAATGTTAATTGTCTGATTCATATTTTTGTAGGTACGAAACGCACAACTACTTGCTGATCAAGAGACGTGTTCCTGGGCTACATTAAAGTTTAAATTATTTGGCGCGACCCATGATGATGACGAATCGAATGAACAAATTAGAAAACAAGAGCCTGGTGATAGGTTATCATCAGTCGGTATTATTTCTGCTGATGCTGAAGATTTCCGTCATCTTGTTGAAAAGTATACTATCGAAGTAGAAGAATTGCGGTATGCTTTGGAGACTTTATATATTACTGATAATTAAAATTATGACTGTCTATTTGAAAATTTTGTTGCGCGTTCGTAAGTTAAAATAAATGAATGTAGCATCCTCTATATGTTCAAACCAGCCATTTTCTTTTCACCAGTCTTTAGGTTTAAATTATATTCTTCTTGTTTGTTCAAATATGAAACATCTTAAACTCGTAATCTTTTGTTTCCTAGTATTCTATCTTCATTATTTTAACAAAAAGTATTAGCACAGTGAATCAAATCAGTGTACATAGTTTTATTGCTTTCATACTCTTGTTCTAAAGCTTTATTTCTGATTCTTCAACTTCGATCTTCATGAATCTTCCGTCATCCGCTATGGAGGTTTTCTAGTTATTTCAAAATAACTTACATGTTACGTAAACTCCACTCTAAATACACATTTTTATATTAGGTTGGTGACCATTTCTTACCTCTTTCCTTTAAGTGTTAACTAATTATATTCCACCTGATGTATTTGTGCGCTATCAGCTCTATGGAATTGTTCTAAATTTTTTACAAGATTAGTGGTATTTGGAACCAACGGTCTCACTGTTCAGTAGATCAGTAAATAAATAGTTAAAGCGTCCAGGTTTCAACCTCTTAGATGGAAGTTTGAATCTCTTCTTTTTTTTTATTTTGAGTAACGTGCTAGTGTTATCATTAGCCTTTACACGTAGAGATTCAGAATCTACACTTAGTAAATGAGTTGTGATAGTTGTTAGAACTATAATTACGTATCGTATAGCTTATTCTGAACTTGCTTTGTAGTTATTTTCAGTTGGTAGTTGGTTTTAATAACTAAATTGACCTGTCTTCTTCAAAACGGTAAAAATAAATAGTTTTGAAAATGTTATAGTCGTATTTTATTATTTTAATTGTTTGTTGACTTGTTTAAATTTTAATAAAATGTGTATTTTCCTTTAGCACCAAATTGACAGAAGCTGAAGCACTAGTTGAATTTAGTCAGCGTCCATATATACATGCTTCACCAGCTCAAATCGCTCGCTTATCGGGACGTCGGTATGTATCGAATTCAATAAATAGTTTCTCAAAAATTGATTCAATTTTTACACCAAATCGTGTTGCCCTTACAAACAATGAATTTCCGGATCTTGATTCAAGCATGTTGGCTGCTGCTGAAGCTGGATTGTCAGCAGCGACTACGTACTTTGATAGTGAAGTACAGTTTGATGCCAACACTACTAAATCTGGCTATTCTCACAGACAACGTAAGCGGCGACGCAAAAAGAGGCAAATGATCAATGCACAAAGTGAGGAACGTGAACCTCTTAAGTCGAAAAGTAAGTGGTTCTGTTCTCTTCCAATGTTACTAGCTTTATTCTAGTTTTACTTTGAAATAGATAGTATTTAATTGACAAACGTGGTTGCAGCATGTTCAAAGCTTTTTACTTTTTACACCAAAGACTTTAATGCTGTTTTATATTTTTCGGTATGAGCGACTGAGGTTATCTTAATTTTTTATCTCACAATTATTTTCGACTCTAATTTAACTTATTAATTAGTTTATTCATAAACAATATCAGACTTCATCATCGAAGCATATCTATTACTTAAACCACTAGCTTCTATTATTAGTTTGCATCTGTATATTCATAACTCTATTCCTAAAATTACTATAAAGATATTGCCATATTTTGTTTCTTGCATACAGCTACTTCGCTCAATTTTTAAAGGATGTATTGCATTTTCTTGTTATTTATGATAACAAAGTTGTGCATAACAACCTGTTAATACTTAATTTTAGAAGTTCTATGAAAGTATACCTAATTTTTTCTCTATCGACTGTAATGATAGTTTGTGATGTTTTCTTACTGTTTTGTAGTCAATAATGTCGACATTCATTCTGATGTGGAACACTGTAAAAGCGTGGATTTCCAGAAAAAAAGATTGCAGGCTTTTTTATCCAATGACTCAGATGGAGCTGTAGTTGATAATGATGACGATGAAGATCGTGAAAATAAAATGTCTGAAACGTTGGTTGGTGTGTCCGTTGAGGTAGATAGTCATTTATAATTGAATAATATACACTAATCATCATATTCTATCATTATATTTATTGTTTTCTACTTGATAGCAAGTATATATATAAGCGATTCATATATATATGGCCTTCGATGATTTGTTATTAGAAATAAAGATTTCACGATTTTAGTGATTTTCTGTGTCTGATATCTGTGATTATAAATGCAGTTACTGTTACATTCTGTTTCGAAGCACTGTTCGACAGCAACGTAATTGTTTTATCCCAGAACATGTGTCACATAATTAATACAACAGTTCATACTGTCTCTGAGCCGTTTAAAAAGTTTTGGATTTCCTAACTGAGGCACTAATAATTACAGACTACTATCGAGAACTGAAAATTAATTTCAGTGACTTCCTTTTAATTTTCTTTAGATCTTGAGGTGTGTCATTTAATAATTTACATTCTTCTATTCTGTCTGTTTTTACTTTTGGGGTATATTTCATGTAGTAATTTTTGGTGCATTACTGCTAATTATTTGATTTTTTCAGTTATTCGCTTTTGTTTTCTAATTAATGCTTGGGATTCGAATCAGAAATTACTGTATTTATGATGCAGTTACATGTTGTTAAAGTTATTATATGGTCCGCTTTTGTGTCGTTATCCTACTTAACTCTAATATCAGGTTCTTAATTTTAATAATGTTAGTCTACTGTTGTAGCACAACCCATCATCCTGATACTAGTGATTTTTATAGTCTCGATATTGCTCACCGAAAAATTGCTTATTGTTTCCAGAGCAGTGCACTAATATAACTTAGCGGTCCAATCGAAAAATATATTTGCATAATAATAGTTTTTCTCTAAAAGATCATACGTTAAAATTAGATTGAATAAATTCTCTTCCAGAGCTGGAAATTTTGTTATTTCTTTTGTTCATTGAATTATAACAGTTATGTGTAACCTTTTTAAAATTCGCCTTTATTTTCAGAATGACAGTAATAATATGGGCGATAAAACACTTTTAGACAACGCTAGTTTATCTAGCAATGATTCGAAATACAAACAATGTAATAAGATGAATAATATTTCGGAATTCAGCGATTCTTGTTCAGATACTGACGTAGAGGGTAAATTATTTTAACTAACCTTTCTTTGTATGTATTATATGTATATTTGTACCATCAAAACTCAATGAAAGATGGCGCATAATTCATTTTTTCTTAATAGCTTTTGTTTCATAACAATACATCAAAAAGATTTATTGCTGATATCATTATTCGATTTATTTTATTTTATAGATACTAATGATGAAAATGATATTCTAACAAATGTAGATGCCGAAACAGGTGATAAACCTACATATGGACTGAAGGAAGTTCGCTTACATCAAAGTTTAGCTCATGTATCGTCAGAAATTGATTCTAAACAAAAATTGATTGCAGAGTTGCAATCTAAAGCTGCTGAACTTGACCATCTAAAAGTTCATTACGAACGACAGATGACAAGTCTCCAGTGGCGAATAAAAGAAACCGAGAGTGAAAGAGATTCAGTAATGGCTAATTTAAATCAGATTGAACATACTGGTGAAGAACGGTTGAAGCGTACAAGAGAAGAGTTCGAAAAGAAGCTCTCTGCACTACAGGTAAGGTCTTATCTTAGCAGTATTAAAAGTCAGTCAGTCAGTCAGTTACAACGTAGAACTTGGTACATGCGTACATCAGTTCAAGTTGCCATGCCTCAATAAGCTGATAGAGATTAAATTGTCGGACCAAATCCCAGAGTAAGGGAGGTAGTAACAGAGTAAATACTAATGAAAAGACATAGAGATCAGAGATGAGATTTGAGATAAAGTGATTCAGTAAAGAGAAAATTATGAGAAGCTCAAAAAACTAGAATTTGGAGGAAGACAAGGAGTGGATGCACCTGCGCCATTGCAAACGATTTTGAGCCAGCAGTATTAATTTTTATTTTATTTTATTTATTTTTTTAGCAGTATTAAAAATACTTTTATGTATATTTTTGTTTGGTAAATGAACTGCAGTACATTTCATGTCCATACCATCATACATATCATAAATGTTTTTTAAAAAAATTATCTAGGAGGAAGTATCACAACTCCATCTGGCTCGCCAGGAACAAATTCGACTAGAGAAACAACAGTCTAAAAAAATGAAGAATTACGCCAACTAAAACAAGAACTGGAACAGCTACGTCGGTACAAAATTGACCTAACTAAACGTCTAAGAGAGGAAACACAGCGCACTCGTCAGTTAGAAGCCTTATCAGCCAAACGGTTTATGGAACTGAAAAAAGCCAAATCACAGGCGGATAATCAAATCAAGTCATTGGAAGCAGCACATTCAGCTAAGGATCGTGCGTTGCAACAAAAACAAGCTGAGGTATTAACTTAGGATTACTAATAACAGGCTGTTTTCTAAGAATTGATATTTTTCTTTTCCTACTTATTCGCTCACATTTTCTCGCTAGATTGTCTGAATTAGTATGGAATAATTTGTTTCATAAACCATCCTCAAGTATGCATTCACATTGAACTTTGAACTGATGTACAATAAAATATATGAGGCAATTCATTCATCACATTTGAATAAAATATATTTACAAATAATTTCAGCGAATGGAATTATTAAAAATTCTAACTTTTCGCTAGGCAAGGTGGTCCAAGCTTTTTGAGAGAAATGAGGAAAAATCAGAATTATCGAATATATGTGTAAATAAGAAGTTAAATGTCACTATGATTGTCTAATCGTATGCAGAGCATGAAACTGTACATGAGTCATTATTAGTGAACCAATGTTCAAAATGTTATAAATGATGATAATTATGAGTATGTGTTACGGGTAGTATAATTGAACTGTCTAATTCGACTAAATAATTTGAAACAGTAAATAAATGTAGCTGATATAATGCTAACGTGGCCAGTCGATAACAGGAAATTTAATTGTAAACGTTAACTGAATAATAGTGCTATCCTATGCAGTTCATAGTATTATATAGTAATAGCGTGTTTGAGTAGTAGATTATGCATGAATTCATTTATTAGTCATTAGTTGCCACGATGCAGCTAATCATCATTAACAACGTAGAACCGAGCAAATACGCCCATAGTTTCAAGTTGCCATACCACATTAGCACTACGAGATTACAGAGGTAACATAATAACAGAATACAAAAGAGGAGAGTGAAGTCAAGGTGTGCAGAAACTAATAATAGGATTCAAGATTTAGATGAAGTTAAATAGTGAATACACTTGCGCCACTGTTGCCGATTCTGAGCCATGTCTCCAAGTGTCCAGCTATTTATTGCGACTATCACGCGGACCCCAACCAGGTAATCTGCATTTACCAACATGGCTTAAACCAACAGTCCAAGACTTCATGGACTGATGTCGTGTTTTGGTTTGGCCGCCCCTACTCTTTTTCCATCCTCCTTCAACCCTAGCCAACATCGCGCGATGAGGCAGACGCTTGTCTGGCATGCGCAAAACATATCCTAGCCTTAGTCGATGAAAGTTAATAACCTCTTCGACTGATTTACCATATTTTCCAAGAACCTTTTGTCTAATCTCAATATTACTTATTTAACTGTTCCATGATATACGAGAGATGCTACGAAGATTTCTATGGTTGAATACCTGAAGTCGACGCATACCTTGGGTTTACATGACCCACGTTTCGTAGCCATATGTACGCATATATGCAGCTAACTCATTCATTAGTGTATTTAAGCCGTATGTATTACATGGAAGTGTGTCGATTCTTCATTATTAAACAAATAACTCACTCAATACTTAAAGGTATTTTGATTTAGGTTTCTATAAAGGAATTCTGTTCGTTCTGTTTGTGTTTTTAAAAATACATTTTAGGTGATTTCAGATTTAAGGCTTCAACGAATGTAACAATCTGACAATTTAAAATTAGTGACTGATATCCTCCTAACAACGTTTGAAAAATCAGTTTAATCAACATATTTTCTGTAAAACCTAGTTCAGTTACTCTTAGCACCTTTTAGAGGGCTTTCAGTGTTAGTGAATACATGATCTGAGTAATCGTAGCTTCTAAGCAGATGTTTAGTTTACACCACCGTCCGTTATTTCATGATGAGTATATGCACTAATGTTTCATTTTAATCATTTACTTCGATTGAAAATTGGAGTGAATTTTTACCACTTTAATATATTTTGATCTCCAAATTGATTATTTTATAGTGAATTTTCATTTAATCTCGGATTCCACTCTACCCCAGATGTTACATCATGCCAACCAATAATACTACAAATAATGAGATCGATAACTAGACATACAGATCTAAGCAAGCGTGACATGACTTAGGGAGAGAGAGAGAGAGGGGAGACTCAAGTAAAGATTGGTAGTAATATAACAGACAGAAAGATAAATAGGAAAATAAAAGTGAAGCGTTTTTGAAAGGTTGCTCTGTGCATACATGATAGACTAAAGAATAAATGCAAGTGTTACTGAGATCGATCTTCAGCTATATCGACTTGTCTCGAAGCATTAGTTACCTTGCATAAATTAGCTATATATATATAATTCCGTTTCTCAAACTTATCACTTTACGTTAACTCTTTAGTTGGATCTTCTAAAGCGAAAAAACATTGAGCAGAAGCGACAGCTATCTTCTTCATTTACTAATCGTATGGCTCAAAGTGTAATAGGAATAAGTGGGGCAAGTTGGGGTTCACTACACAAAAGAACTTCGCTGACTGGTTCATCCTTTAACCGAAGTCGTTTATTTGGAGCGGCTAAAGCTAAATGGGTTCAAGTGTCTCAAGAGTTGGACGCTGATGTTGAACGTCGGCAAAAGTCAGCACGTTTAGAACACGATCTTCAAACCTGGATTCGTGAGCGTGAATGTTTAGGGCGAAGGCTAAAACGTTTACAAGTTCGTCGAGCTTGCATTGAAGAAAATGTCACTGTTGATTCTGAACAAGTCGAAAATCCAACTAAATTAGCTGAATTTGATGAACAGGTGCGTTTTATGAGTTTTTTCTCTGTACTGTATTATTATTTTCCATCCTTTTATTTTTATCGTTTTATGGTTTATTGTTTAGTCACAAATGTAAACATGAATTCCCTAATTTTAACAGATAAGGAATGTTACTGCACAACTTGAGTCCGTTCAAGATGCAATACAAGAATGTCAAGCTAGTATTATTGAATTTGATAAATGTGGTTCTAATTCATCAAAGACTATTGAAAATAAGCCTAAGAAATCAGTTTATGCACGACAGGATGTTTCGTCGTGCAATAGTAGTCAGTCAAATAATGTCCATGCACTGTTCTCAAGTTGTACGCTAACTGAAGCACGTTTTCTGCTTAGTAAACTTTTTGAGACAGCTGTTTCTCGTGGTCTGCTGGCTAGTCGACTGCAACAAAATGAAAATCAATTACGAGCTAATATATTGGTTAGAGAACAAGAACGAGAACAGGAATTAGAAATGCTTAAGTTAGCAATGCAACATGCTGGAATATCGTCTGATAGTGTGGAGGTAATATTTTCAGGCAATGAGCGTTCAAATCGAAAGACTAATTTATGTCCACATCATGGAACATCAAATATAACAGGCTGTGAATGTTGTACTTATGCCATATCATCTGCTCCACTTTCTTCAGAGGATTCCTCAGACGGCATACAGAATGATGACCATCAGTGGCAGACAGATTCAGTTAATTTCCCGAACACTTCGCATCAAATGTCTCAGTCTATGTACGCGAATTCGGAATTATCTAACATATCAAAATGTGGTAAGTGTAGTAAAATTTTTTCTCCGTTGAGTTCATTAATAACAGTATATATATGTATATAGCAGAACACTGGGGCACAATTACCGAAATAAGGTGATTAGAACGTATGAACACATGATCTGAGATGAATTTGTTTCAACGCGTAGAGTAACCATATGAAGTGAAGTGGTCAAAAGTATCGACTTCTTCACATATCTGAAGAGTTTCATCGTCTCTGGTAGGTTGGCTGTGATTTTGAGGCTGGTTTAGTTTTTTACTGATTTGCATCACTCATGGCTCGGGATAGTTGTTTACGTGTCGAGCAACTGCACTGCTGTCCGCTTTTTATTACTCTGGTTGCAAAACCTAGTTAATGAAGATAAAATAGGTACGAATATTTTGTTCAAAATGACTTCAATGCATTGCTTGCGTATGATGAATCCATCGGATGAACGATACTGAAATTAAACTTGAAGTTCTGTAGGAAAGGATGCCAAATCAGTTAATAAAGTTGTGAGTCTTCATTGATAGTGGCGACTAAGATCTGTGTACGTATACGTCGACGTGGGGTTCTGACTTGTACAGGAAGAGATTGTTAGAAAGCTATAGGAACGCTATATCAGTCTCAAAATATTCAGGTGTTTTTGTCCCTTAGCCTTCCTTTTCCTTATTAAGGCATAATTAATAGCAAGTCAATCTGATATTAAACACCATATGATAACTGGAATCGTTGTTTACTTATGGTGTGAAATATTTTCTTTACTATTTGGTTGCCTTGGTTTCAGTTTCAAATGCAACAGAAATGCTTGTTGGTGGTTGGACTGTTTCAGATAAGTAAGTAACAGTTGTTATTTATTACTTTCTAATTCCTAAGCAATTGTTTTCATTAGAAAAGCTCTGTTGTGTGCAAACATATTAATATCAATCTTTCTATTTTAAAGTTAATAACGGTGTTATTTATGTATCATATATCGGAATTTTTATACACAGAGCTGCCTGCTGTCATATTCTATGTATAAATGTTTTTTTTCTTCTAATTTAATACCAGGAATTTACCTGGGTTAGACAAACTAGAAACAATAGACATCTATTTCGTCTGTGTATCAGACTCAACAGTGCATACTCAAGATGGTTGACTCAAGTTAGAATTACCAACCGTTACACGCTAGCTCAGTGGTTTAGGGGTTCGCGATCGCCGCGAAACCTGTAGGTCTTGGACTCTATTCCTTAGTGGTGTGGATAAACACTCTTGAGGAACTCCTATCGAAAGTCGGAATAACTGTATATTCGTTGGTTATCTAACCTAGGTCAGTTCTCAGTATCAAGGTCAAAATCCACTATCTTTACAACATCCAACTATGATTACTTCTATTTAAGTTGGATTGTGACTGGCAAGTGGAATCCAGAACGCGCGTTTCGTCCTATTTGGGACTCGTCGGCTGGATGTACCTGCATCCCAATGTTGATGTTCACACTGGGATTCGAACTCAGTCCGCTTCGTGTCAAACGCCACCGCGTTCACCACTAGGCTACTGTGTCCAGACATTCACACTTGTGCAACGGGTACATATCTAATTCAGAATAGGCTTGTATCTTCCCGTTGATTTGTAATGGACTGAAACTGGTCAGCCTCTGTTGCCATATGTGCATCTTGAGCGGATTGCCTCTATATAGCGGTATTACACAAGTTATATTTAAGTTGGACATCAACATTGGGATGCAGGTACATCCAGCCGACGAGTCCCAAATAGGACGAAACGCGCGTCCTGGATTCCACTTGCCAGTCACAATCCAACTTAAATATAACTTGTGTAATACCGCTATATAGAGGCAATCCGCTCAGGATGCACATATGGCAACAGAGGCTGACCAGTTTCAGTCCATTACAAATCAACGGGAAGATACAAGCCTATTCTGAATTATGATTACTTCTGATTGATTTAGATGAATATTAGGGTATTTTATTATCTGTATTTTATTGATTTTTTGTTTGTCTACACGACACTGAACTTGCTGTTGAGTTAGCCACACCCATGTATATTATTTTACTATAAATCTAATAACTCCAAAGTACTTAGGAAAAGGTACCCATTTTATTAATAAGAATCATTGTGATGCCAGTGGAGAATTGTATATTTACCTTAAATGATTCCTATGTAATTTCAAAACAATGTGAATAATTTCACTTCAGTACGTTACTCAGTAACTGAATTTCTTACTCATTGCATTTCAAAATACCACCCTAGCTATATGTCTTTAGTCTCTGTAACGTTTGGTTTGAGTGACTCATTCGAATTATTAGTATTACATTGTGTGCATTATTTTTGCTGTGTCACATTTAGCAACTTAAGCTGCTAAACGTGTTGGTGTCCTCAACTTCATGTTAAGTTTGTTGTATAAACGAATTTATTAAATAGGCGTTAACCACTAATTATGTGCCAGAATACAAAGTTGGTTGAAGAATACTGGTCGGTGGCTTATGTTCTACGTTGGGTAACAGACATTATTTGATATACCAGAACATTTAGTTTCGTAGCTAAACATCAATATTGAGTATGTATACGTGTATGAACAACATAGAATCTGCATCGATCCAAGTTACCAAACCTTCAAAGCACAGCAAGATTAACATCAGTAAAGTAGAAGTCACTTTGTTATGTTGGACGACTAAAGAAGAGTAGCGAACTTTCAAAACTGTGTTTTAGAAGACTACTTTATTTATTTTAGTTGCGGGTAGCGCAAACATTTCATTTCTATGATTGTTACGTCCCTGTTGTAAGCGAAAGTACCTGATTAGAGTTCGTACAATTTTCGTATACAGTGGTGTGAGACTCGGTGGTATGACTCACAATCGTATTCATCCTTTTTCTCCCATTGAATTCTGATTCTAAAATTATTCTATGCCTTTTTTTAACGGATTAATGCTTTATTGAATTACATTCTTTATATGAAGATTTCTTTACTACCGTTGATAGTACTGCTACCTTGATACATATCTACCTGTACTAATGGAATGGAGCAACTTGGACCAGTGCACATACTTGCTGAGTTTTACCTTCTACATAATTAACACAAATTATATATATATATATATATATATATATATATAATTCTATTGATCTTGATAAAGACATATAGGCGGTATTCTGTGCCAAGTAAGTAGTCTGTTCATTGAGAAACGTATCCATATTTTCACTTCTTACTATCGTGCTACCTTGAGGTAACATCGTAATTCATACGGACTTTTTTTAGTAATTTGTTCAATGCAAATTGCGTTAATATGCTAATGTCTATGTCCTTTCCTTTCCTCAGTGTCAATTTGAATAGCGGCGGTTTTAACTATGGAATCGCCAAAGTAAGTGTCTGTTGAATATTACCCTTGTTCTATTTTGTGTTGTTTATTTGCTTATATTTCTTCTTTACTTATTTTATTTGTCTCATTGAGTCGTTTGAACTTGATAGTATACACGTTCGGTCGCAAACATGTTAATCAAATGCGCAAAAGTAGCTTGCTCACAGTTTATTACCCCAGCTCATCTATTGGTTTTATTGTGTTTCCGTACCTGTCTGACGTTTTTGTTGTGCTTTTGCATTTTATGGCAATTATCTCATATGATAGACTGTTTTCTCTATATTCACTTTACTAATAAATCACTTATTTAAATATCTTCTATGCTTAAAAATACTGACCTTTGTAATATAATTTACTATCCAATCATCAATCTACCAAAAGATTATAAACGAAATCCTTAAAAATGTAATAATTTATTTTGGGCTAAACTTCATATACTATCATTTCTACAAGTAATTTTTATTTCTGTTAAATATCCTTTCAAGGCTAGACGACGTATGCTACAAGCTGAGGATGTGTTTAGTGTTTCATCTAATTCGTTCGCAACAACAATTTGTGATTCTATGCCACCACCTAGCTCTACTATAAATCGGCGTCCTCGCACTGCTCACAGTTCATGCGCTCTATCAAACCATACGTCTTATCTCCGTCCATCTTGTCCTCTAAGTGCTAGTCAATCCCCTACAACTAGACGACGAGTAACAACATCTGCAAATTTAAACTCGGGTTCTTCTAACACACAAATCGGTTCAGCACGTCCAAACATTGGCAGTGCGTTTCATGTCTCTAACACAATGTCAACGTCTCTAATTTTACCGAGTACTAACAACAGTGATAGGTAACTTTTCAATTTGTTTTATTATATTAATAATTGATATTTAAGTTCTATTTATACTTTTCTGTAACACTATTCCAAATTACTAAATTGTTTCTTCACCAGCTGGTGGTTAGGATATTTGTTACGAATGCAAGACCACCGCCTACCTTGACAAGCAATGCTGTCTGGTGTAGGAGTGGACTAGTAAAAGGCTAGCGACGACCGGACCAAATCATGACACCAGTCTATGAAGAAATTCAAAATTGGGCTGAGCCATGTTAATAGGTGCAGACTACCTAGTTGAGGTGATGATGATCATAACCAATGGTTAGAGACCTTGGGTGACATGGCTCAAAATCGTTCGCAGCGGCTCAAGTGCATCCATTCCTTGTCCTCCTCCAAATTCCAAACTTCTGAATTCATCATAATTTTCTGTTTACTGAATTATATATATATATATATATTTTAAATATTATCTTCGATCTCTAATCCTTGCCATTAATACCAACTCTGTTACTACCTCCACTACTCTGGGATTCGATTCAATAATTTCATCTCTATCTGCTCATTCAGGCATGGCAACTTAAACCGATGTACTCACGTACCAAGCTCTGCATTGTGACTGACTGATTGAAATCTTTTCATCTAGGTATACTTTAGTGTCGGCATTTAGCCTGATATATTCCTTAGCTATAAAAGTTATACTCTCCAACAGCTATGATTTTATTGCACTCGACCCCACGTATATGACAAAACATTCTGCCTACCAAATTAAATCCTATACGAACCTCTTTTATTTCATTGCCAATAATTTTAAATATGATGTTCTTTGAAATATCCGTTGTCTACATTCTTTATAAGAATTAAACATTGATTTGAAATTATGTCAACTTCAATTCTTCTTTTGAAACTAGTTACATAAACAACTTTAATTTAAAATTGTTGAGTTATTTACTTTTACTCAGCATATGTTTATATCTCACTTAGCATATCGATTGAAACCACTGATCCAATAAGTCCATCAAGTAACAAAATGGCCTCAGTAGTTTCCGCTTCTTTATCGTCATCTACTACAGCTGATAATGTATTCAACCGACTTACAAGTGGAATGTCAAACTCACCAAATCCTAGCAGGTAAATATTGTATACAAAGTATCGTTTAATGCTGAAGATTTGTGAATATTTCCCGTATCTATATTCTCACAGTTTTGTATTCTTAAGTACGTCATTATCTACAAGGGCGTATATTATAATAATTACATTCAAGCATGAAAAAAAGTATTTCCATGTAATTTATTAGCTACTGAATTAATGGCTAGCGTGCTTAAGGTCCGTGAATGTTACAAAGATGATGCAAGTTCAGGAGAATCATCGATTTTCCTTTATTGATGTAATCAAACCTGTTCACCTTAATTCGGTTTCCAACCTTCTATTATCTGTCTAGACGATTGATGATAAGCTGAATTAAGAATGATTATCTGTTCATGAGTTCCGAGCAAAATATTTGAAATCGGGAAACGACATGTTTATTTAAGCACCTAACTTTGAGAGTCTTTCAAGAATGCTCTGACCAATACAAGAGCAGTCAGTACAAGTGATTTATCACATTCAAGAAATATTCCAAAGTAGCATAAGATTAATGTGCCATAATAACGTTTTTATGATCTCAATGTGCATATTTTTGAACAAACTACCATAAAAATCAAATACTGTTTTCTGAAAGACTAATGAGAAGTAAAATTAGAGTTATGTCAAGATAACACTTGATGAATTATCTATTTATATGTTTATCTATCAATTAATTCAAATTGTATGTCATATTATAGGAAAATTAGAACCACTATAGAAACCACCAATCAGTTGTTTATTAACCATAGGAGTTGGTGTCGAAACTAGTAATCACATACCTTTATTTTTGATATATCCGTTTTGTAACAATACGATTTTCAGAAATCAACTTCATTTTTTCCGAAATTTCTAGTATCATCATGAAATATTTGTACCAAATAAAAGGTAAACAAACCTAACCTAATAACGATTTGTGTGTTATCTCGGCTAATCTCACTGAGTTATATGAACATACGGCTGTTCGGCTAACTTTTCTAACGCTTTCCAACTTTTAGTGGACATTTTTTGTTATTTACAATCATATGCATATCATATCACAGACTAACTTTAGTTTGATAACCATTAAAGATCATAAAGAACCAGACAGTTATTCCGCTTCAGTGTAGAATTTCTTCAGTTCATATATACGTTCCAACCGATGGTTGAATTTAAACCTTTAAACTGTGTGATGTAAAATTATAATTCAACACTCTACACTATCTAATGAAAAATTTGTGTATAATTGAGGTTGATTAATGTAATTACTCTTATTTTCACTTTGTGTAGGCAGTTTTTTTTATATACTACGTATAAATTTATGTCTAGTAATTTGCTTACTATAAATCTGTAATATTCCTAATAGTTTACACAAATAAATCAAGCTGTAATAAACATCTAAAACACAGTAAATCTCTTAAATGACCAAAGTGTTTTTTTAATCTTCAATAGATCCTTTAGTATAGGTTATTCATTTATTTACTAGTTATCCAACTCTTCCATCAATCATTTTTGTTTATTTCTTTTATGGTGCCCCATTGTATCCGAATTGTCGTTATCGGTAAATAAACTAAAAATTACAAGATTTTATATTTACTCAAGGGTGAATCTAACTTTGACCATTAAAATATTCGAGTAACATAAACTCATGACGTACGCATTGAATTACACTGTACCTTACTGCCCATTTATTTCATTCTAATCAAAATGTTTTGCTCTTATTTATTTTATCCACTTTGTATAATAAAAGTTATTTCAATAACAATAGACATTCTATGCCGCTATGTTGAATAAGATCTATCCATTTACTTGAATCTTCTGATGAAACTAACTCGATGTAGATTCATGAAAAGTAGTTTCATTTTATTAGGTGTACAGTCCAGTGTTATACTCTGACCAAATAGTTTTACTAACTGCTAAGTTTTTCATATTTCAGAGGCTCTATACACCCTTTGGCTAAAATGAATCTCCCAGTCTTGACATCCAGCGGTACAAACCCAAATCCAGTCCTTGGTCCTCCTGCATCCAACCAACCTTATCATTTAATGTCTTCATCAGCAGGTCAATGTTCGACCAATTTAAGTATATCAGTCAATAATTCATCTACACAGTCTTCGAATCAGCCATTGGCCGCATTTTTCACTTCATGTACTACACAATTGATTCATACATCTAATGGTACCTCTTGCCCATCTATCGTTCATCAATCTGTTGGCTTTGTCGCACCAATTGAATGTACTCACATAGCTAAGGGGCACTCAAACGCCGTTCTTGATATTGACATTCTTCATGGATCAATGATAACTGGCAGTAAAGGTATTGTATTTCCAGTACTTCTTTATTCCTGCGTCCTGTGGAATACTATTTAACTACCTTATTTTTGGCTTATTAATATATTTCCGTTTTAGGTGTATGAGTACTTAAGTTGTGTACATGCATCCTTATCCAAATACTTGTGTATCATAATTTTTGTCACACTACTTTAATAAATAGTTTTTAAATATTGATTTATAAAACTTGACATATCTGATGCATATATATATATATATATATATATATATATATATATATATATATATATATATATAACTTCAAATAACATGATCTCTGGAAAACTAGGTTGGTTCCAGACCTGGACGAAAATACTTTGATTAGTTATTCGCACGACGTTAGCTTCCAGAACATGGGCATACTTACCAAGTTCGACAACATTATACATAAGTCAGCATTACCTGTTGAAGTAGGTACTCGTAGTTGGGCATAAGTAACACGTCCCAACTACTTCCATTGATGAATGTTCACAATCTTATGAACAGATTTGTTATTTTTTTTCTATTAGCTTACGTTAAATCTCAGCATTACTCACCCAATCTTTCTATTTTTCCAAAGTATTTTTAAGTCAACAATTACAACATGATCTTCTCGTAGTCCATATTTCACAGACCTATTCTAGGACTAAGCGAACTGCTACTCAGTTTAAACGCCGTTCTGTTGGCAGACGAGTATCCATCATGTGGTTTCAATGTTTGATTCTTTCCCCCTCTGTGGTCGATCTAAGTGTTAACTCATATTAGCTTTAATACATATGAGTTCTCTTTATATACGCCGGATCCTCCTTAACAGTAAACATGCACTTTTTCCGCTGTTCTGTATATAATACGTTATAAGCTCAATAAATATAGTTTCCATGAATGTCTCTTCTTTAAAGTTCTCAGAGTTTAGAGTATTTTATTTCTAACTATTTGGGTGTCTATTTCAACCCTACCTATTGTGATAAAGTCTACGCAATATTGTTCCTAACCTTCACATTGTCTCAAATTTGTACTATGGTATTTTTTTCATCTCCTAACATAATAATTGTGTTTAGCTTTAGTTGTAAAATAATGATTTTAACTGCCTTTTATAAATTATATTTACATCCCTTTTCTGAATAATTTGGACGTAGAGTTTTGTGTCGATGTTTATACTACATTTTCATAATACATTGGTTAATGTGACCTACAGTAACAATCACGAAAAAAATATATATTACCAAGTATCCACTTTTGTTAGAATGTTATTATTATTCGTAAGAAATACATTAGTTGTGACATGCTTTTGTATGCACTGTACAATCCTGCCTTTCTGTAGATCGTACTGCAAAAATTTGGGATTTAAATACCTTGGAGGAAGTGGATACATTACATGATCATCCAAATAATGTAACAAAAGTCAGAATGTGTCCAGCATCAAATTTGATTTTCACCGTTTGTTCTTATTTCGTTAAAGTTTGGGATCGTAGAGATTCACGTAAATGTATTCGTACTCTTTTGTAAGTTGTAAATCATTTTGTGGTCTAAAGTTGTTGTTTTAAGATTAGCTTCATAATTGTGTTTTTAAATAAATTTGTTAACGTGTAACTGAATGTATTATATTCTAACACTAAATCATACGATTTAGTCTAACAGATGTAGACTTTCTGGATAAAGTGTTTCATCTCAGCAGATAGATCCTTGAGTTTATAATTTATTGTATATAAATTGTCTATGTCTAACTTAATAGTGGTTACAGTTAGTAGCTTGTAGTGAATCTTCCTCAGAATTGTCAATCTCAGGTGATATTCATTAGAACTATTCTTTATCCCACCTTTTGTTTAGTCATAGGTGTTCTAGAAATAATACAATCTTCATCTGACTTTTCATTTATTGATCGCTTATCAGGAGGCACACCTATGGACTTAGAATACGCAAATGTCATAGTCCTATTCGTTGGAGATGCTAACAATATGGCGAATCTCTTGAACGTTTGGGTTGTGTTTCACTCCCTTTAAATTTTAAGCGGTTGGAGACCACGTAGTAATAGCAACCAGTTGTTAGAGACATTGAATGCAAGTGCATTCACTGTAGGTCGTCTAAATTTCGAGCTTCATTACCTTTTGTATTCCTTTTTGTTGAAGCATATTCTAGCATTAATCTTGCCAATGTAAATTAATAGTGCTACTGTAGTTTAGCAAATTAATCTAACTTATGTATATTCCAGGTCCTACATTGTTAATGACTGATGACTGACTGATAATTATGAAAAGTTCTTTAGTCAACTTATGCATTTTTTTCTAATTTGTAATGAAAGCGTAATTTATTTGTTATGCTCGTACTTTTTTTCCCAGTTTTCTTTCTAACCTTCTCTGACACTCACAAATGGAAAAGCAAGATCCTTTGATACAAAACAACCAACACTATCCCAACTTCACTTGACGGAGAAATTGTGGAAGATATAAAATCCTTTACATACTTAGGCAGCATCATCGATAAACAAGGAGGGTCTGATCTGTAGCATATGTGAAGGCGCGGATTGGAAAGGCAAGAGCAGCATTTTTACAACTGAAAAACATTTGGAACTCAAAACAACTGTTAGTCAACAATTAAGTCAGAATTTTCAATACAAATGTGAAAACAGTTTTGTTGTATGGATTTGAAACTTGGAAAACTACGAAAAGCATTATTCATAAGATACAAATATTTATAAAAAACTCTGCGTAAGATGCTTGGAATCCGTTGGCTAGATATCTTCAACAACAACCTTCTATGGCAGAGAACAAATCAACCAGCTTCCAGCCGAGGAGGAAATTAGGAAAATATGCTGGAGGTTGATTGGACACACATTGAGGAAATCATCAAACTGTGTCACAAGGCTAGCACTAACTTTGAATCCTGAAGGCCGAAGGAAAAGAAGAACACCCAAGAATACATTACGTCCGGAATTGGAAACACGTGAATAGAATAAAGAGCTTTTGGGAAGAGCTGGAAAGGAAAGCTCAGAGCATAGTTGGTTAGAGAAGACTGGTCGGCGGCCTATGCTCCACACGGGGTAACAGGCATTGATTGACTGATTATCTGACTATCGTTATTTTAGATTAGTTAGATAAACTTGTTTCTTCTTCTTTAGCAAACTGAAATTCTTTTAGAATCCTTCTACCATTCTTGACACTTGTGAATGTGACACTCAATTATTAGTCACTTAGCTATAAAGAGTATGATCAGTAAATTTCTTGACAATGTGTTTTTTAATATTTTTACGACATTATCGTACATGTATACATAAGTTTAAAAACTGAGGATTAAGTAAAACTAATAACTGTTGCCATTACAGTCACATACTCGTTTATTTGTAAAACCATAGACTCATTTCCAGTATATGTTAGTAGCAAATAAAATTACCTGATTGTCGAAATAGTGAGTCAGTCGTAGACGGCATATAACTTGGCACACGTTCATCCACCCTTTTCTACATCACAACAGCACTGTTGATACTTAAATATAGAATATATAGTATTGCTTTTGTAAGTATTTAGTATAATTTAGTGCTTCGATGTATGTAGTAGTCTGAGTATTCGACTTCCAAACATTGGACTTTAACTCAGATAACAAAACAATACTTTTAAATTGAATTCATGGTTCACTACATAAAACGGAACTTGCTCACGAAGTTTTGTCGTTTTACTTGACCATCTTAACTCAACTATTGTTATAATTTCTTTGTTTTTTTCCTCTTGCAAGTTAACTTTACTTAACTCCCTATATGTGGTAAATAATGTTTCCTATGTAATTTTATCAAAGGTCAAGCGGCCTTAGTCAAGAAGGTTCTTTAGAAACAAAGGTTATGCGTCGTCAAAATATTTGTCCACCTGGCGAAACAAACATTATGGATATCACTCTGGGTGGATTTAATCCATCATTAAGTCATCTTATGTTTTCAGCTACGGCCAACTCTGTGAAATTGTGGGATTTACGACGATTTTATTGTGTAGGTAAATTACATGGTAGTCACCAGGCGCCTGTAATGGTATTGGCTGCTGCCCAAACTCCATGCAATTCTCCAGTTGCTGGCTCGGAACCTAAATTAACTGTAGTTACTGGCTCAAAAGTGAGTTACATGTTTCATCGTTTGGCTTAATTTCATATGGCATTTTTATTTGATTTCACTTTGTAACCGAATGTAAAATTTTATACTCGGGATCATTCCAGGATGCTCGACTAGATGTGCAGTGGGGGACATAGCTAAAACAATATTTTTTTAAACCACTGGGCTTCCATCCATTATTTACTGCTGATTAATTGCATATAACTTATAGTTTCCTATCGTTTCATATAAATAACGTGTGTATCAACGAATCTCCAATCAATATCTATATTTACCGTCATAGAAGTTTGATCGAAAACTTAGTTTAACGTTATTCTTTTCATCGGAGAATATAATCTTTCAGATGATAGGTATTTAGCTTGTTTTCTATACTGAGAAATGAGAACCTCATACATTTTTGACTCTCTCTTGATTAGTGCCCATCAGTTAATCTGTCGCTTCAAATTATGCAATATTCTCACAATCATTTCAGATGAAATACATCATACAACATGCGATTTAGTTCATTGGTTAGCATCTCTGAGTAAGTATTACTTTGCACTTAATAAAAGTGTCCTCCTCATTTTTCTCATTAACATCAAAATAGCTACTTAGAAACTTTTCTTAACATTATCTCTGTTAAGTAGATATATGCAAGTCATCTACGTATATAGCTAATTAAGCATTACATAGATTGCTCCTTTCTAGGTGAGATGGATACTACAACTTTATAACCTGTCAGAGGGTATCCTTAATCCAAGTTGTCACACTTTGCATTCTTAGATATTTTGGAAATCTGCATTAGTATGGAAAGAAATCAACACTTTGTTGTTCGAAAAGAATACACAATTCCTTAAATGTGATTTAACTTTAAACATGTAGATGTTGATTACTGCTTACTGTAACTTAGCTATTACACATTAAATTTATGTCGAATTTTTCTTTTTCGATTGACCTATCTCTACTTATATAACTCTTCATGCTGGGGATTCGTTTTTTATTCTTAGGACCTTCACACAATTTGCCTTGGGTCATTTTACATTTGCGAAGTTATTGTTTCTTTATGTTTTAATGCATTTTTAAATTATTAGGAGGGAA
Source organism: Schistosoma japonicum (assembly GCA_025215515.1). NCBI lineage: Eukaryota > Metazoa > Platyhelminthes > Trematoda > Strigeidida > Schistosomatidae > Schistosoma > Schistosoma japonicum. The sequence goes on along the minus strand of CM046064.1, from coordinate 19,819,768 downwards.
TACTGATCATTTTTATAATCTTAATTTCAGGATCATTACATAAAGGTTTTTGATGTATCTCCTAATGCGTCCGGTTTACTCACACCTACTCTTGATTTGGAACCACCACATTACGATGGAATAGAATCCCTGGTTATTCACGGAAATATTTTATTTTCCGGTTCACGAGATGCTGCAATTAAAAAGTGGAATTTATCAAAGAATGGTCGCCAAGAAGTATTGCTTGCACAAGCTCATAAGGATTGGATACAAGTAACTGTTTTAAATGAGCTTCCTCTATTGTCCCCACATACCTTAATTGATTTCGTTATGTTGAATTGTGTTATGACGAGAGAGAGATGGGGGGTGATGATTGGATGGCCGAGTGCAAATGACTTGTGCCTAGTTGATTATAGCGCGTCTGCCCTCTGCCCACTTAGTCCCAATCCGAATAAGAAGAAAGCGAGCGAATAAGTCAGCCAGACAGAATCGTACTATATTTCAAGCATCCTTTTATATATAGACAAATTCAGGCCACACAACAAACCAATTAGAAAATTAACATTAATACAAAACGAGGGGAATAGTGGAAGTGAATAGGCACAAAATGTACACAACTAATTAACTGTAGTCCATAATAAGAAACAGTTTATTAACAGCGATTATGCTAAACGGGAGGACAGGGCAAGCGGAGCGTAACAATAATAGAAACAAAATGTTTACATTATAGAAGGTTCAAATAAATGAGATAATGTTCGCGAACACACTTCTGAAAGTTTGTTACGCTTCTTTCTATTCCGGCATAACACCTCCCCTTTTTGAAAAGAACTGGTATGGTCCAGTGAGTTCGCATAATCAACTTGGTTGTGTACAACTAAAAAGTACTCGGAAAGAAAAAGAACATGATTAATTACAATTCATGAAGCAATCACAATCTACCACTAATCTCCTCCCCCGCGAAAAAGTGTGGGGTCTTTGCGCTGTAGCCTGAGCAACACTGCGTCTTCTTTCGCATGTGATGTCATTAAGCCAGGAATGTTGCGACTTTCGAAGTGTACTTTGGGAATAGAACCAATTTTCTTCGGCTTAACGTTTCTTGTTGGATGCTGAGGCTTCGTGGGACAATTGGAAGGTTTTTGCAGGCTTCTCGTACTGATCTTCTCGCTCCTTCTTGTGGTTCTGATGTGCGCACATTTATCAGAACGAGCATTTTGCAATTCTAGACGTTCTACATTCGGATTGACATGGGCAGAAGTCTCCAGTGCTTCATCTTGCTTCACTGAAGAAGTGATACTAGGCACGGTGGGAAGAGTTACTTCCGTTTCACATGGTGTCTGGGTCTGAGAGTTGATTTCGGATATAGGTTGAGGAAGTGCTTCGTTCACTGACGGTAGGTTAGTGCTGCTGATCTGGATGCGTGTTTGTTCCAGCATTAACTCAATTAAGCGCTGGTTACCAATTATAAGCTCCTGCAGCAACTCGGTCGCACGCTCGCTCAAAACCAGCATACTGAAAATATTGACTCAGCTAACTGCCAAATGATGCAAGGTCAAGAATTAGCTGAAGATGCTGATTGGTCCTTAGTGAGACAATATTATGGACCGAAGACCTTGAGAAAGCTGAGTTTCTTCTGATTCGTCGATTTTTACCCCGTCGCCAACTGTTATGACGAGAGAAAATGGGTGATTGATTGGATGGCCGAGTGCAAATGACTTGTGCCTAGTTGATTATAGCGCGTCTGCCCTCTGCCCACTTAGTCCCAATCCGAATAAGAAGAAAGCGAGCGAATAAGTCAGCCAGACAGAATCGTACTATATTTCAAGCATCCTTTTTTATATAGACAAATTCAGGCCACACAACAAACCAATTAGAAAATTAACATTAATACAAAACGAGGGGAATAGTGGAAGTGAATAGGCACAAAATGTACACAACTAATTAACTGTAGTCCATAATAAGAAACAGTTTATTAACAGCGATTATGCTAAACGGGAGGACAGGGCTCTGTTTTTTATTGTTATGAGGCGTTTAGTATGACATGCAATCCTAATTTATTGTACATCCTCTGTTTGTGGCTGTAATTAGTTTTTTTTATGCATTTGACTCTTTTTATGAATGTAAACAAATTATGAACGACATTATTTTCAGAATGTGATAAATTCATCGCATCTTGTGCTTTCTTTTCGTCTACATGCGTGCTAATCGGTGTAATTGACTTAGAGTATTGTCATGTAATTTTTGGTAGGAATGATATGTCATCTGAGCTTAATAGGATTATTTAGGGAGAAGAAAAGTGATGTGGTTAATGATGTTTTAATGCATTGCTGCACAATACGATAAAGTGGTATATGCAGAATACAGAAAGGTCAATCATACGTGACATCTTGTCAAATGTAAACCAAAGTCCTGAGGCTTTTTTTTGTAACATCAGTACATTCTCAGATCTTCACTATTTGGTGTATATGGTCTCAACCATTGATTATTTTAGACGTAAAGTTTGTATCCACCTCATGTTCCATAGTGCATGATTGAATTGCAGAGGTTAATTTCTTTTCTGAGACAAGTTTTTTACAGCGTACTCATTAAAGTACATAGATCCTCGGTATTTTTTATTCTTTCAATCAGCTTTCTTTCACGCGTACATGTAAATTAGGTCTGACTAACAACTGAATCACATCAGTCCCTATTATACGCATCGTGTATGAGCTTTTCTTTGCTTCTACAAATTTAATGGTTTTGGATTTTTTCAGGGTTTGGCTGTCACATATGACGGGGGAAGCCTTGTTAGTGGCTGTCGTGGGGGTACACTTAAGCTTTGGAAAGTGGAAGATTGTACTTGCTTAGGAGAGATCAACAATGCACATGAAGGCGCTATCAATTGCGTAAGAACGTATGAAGACCGTGTATTTACTGCTGGCAAGTATGTATTTGTTTAATTTCACATTTTTCTTTTACTATTGACTTTATATTCCCGTAGATAATTTAAATTTAATTGTACACTTCGTATTGGTTTGCAACATTATCATTAAGTAATTGTATTTGCTCTTCAGACAGACAGACAGATACAACGCAGAACTTCGTACGTACATACATCAGTTCAGGTTGCCATACCACATCAGCACAGAGACGCAACTGTCAGTTCAAATCTAAGAGTGATAGCGATAGTAGAAGTATTAGCAGTAATGCAGAAGATTAGGGAGCGAAGATATGATTCGAAAAGTATAATTCAGTAAGATAAATTTGAAAGGAGAAAGATAGAGAATTCAGAAGGTTAGATTTTGAGAGAACACAAAGAGTGGATGCACCTGCGCCATTGCAAACGATTCTGAGCCATGTCGTTCAAGGTCTCTAACCACTGATGAATTTCGTCTCGCGGACCCCAACCACGCAGCCTACATCTACCAACATGACTCAGTCCACTTGTCAGTGACTTCATCGATTTCCGCCATGTTTTGGTTTGGCCGCCTCTAGCTTTCTTCCAACCTATTCCTACACTGCAAAACATGGCTCGTCGAGTCAGTAGATAGTTGCTCTTCGATAAAGCAAGAAAGTGTTGAAAACTTTTCGTCATACTTAATAGGTTGCTTCTCATCTGTTAGTGACTTCTAGTAGTGTCAGTATTCACTGATGATTAAAAATTAACTTGTAAATATCCCAAAAACGTTCTTATCACTTATTGCTTTATTGAAGTTAAAACATAATTACTCATTTGTTCGTTTGCTTACTAGCAAGTAGTATAAAATTGTATTCGGAATATGTAGTCAATGCTTTCACTTTCGACGTATGTATATTGCTTTCTAATGTTTCATTTTGTTGATTTTAGTGATAAAGATATACGATTTTGGAAATTCACCAGCTGATCACCTAGTCAATTTTATTTGGTTGTTGTCTACAAAACACAGCAGTTATAGTACAATATAACATTTGCCATTTGCTTGCTTATTTGCATCATCATTTTCTGTGATATTCTATTCCAAAATTTCCAGTAACATTTAAACATGAAACAGACTATTAGGCACTTATATAATCTATAAATAAAGGTCATTCTCAACTTCGAATCATCTCCATTATATTATATGCATATATAATATTATATTATACATATATGAGTTTTTGTACATAATTATTTTTGTGAATGTGAATTTCGTCCTAAATTAGTTAATTATTTAATCAATGAGGAATACCGATGCATTTGATCGGAAGGTCATTTTTCTTTAAATACTTAAGCAATTATTAATCAATTGTTTTATTCCTCATACTATTCGTTCAGTACACATGTCGAGATTAAATTGCTTTTTCCTTTTTCAATTTCAAGATAATGATAATAACGACAATTATAAGCGTATTCCTCATTTCACATTTAGGATATAACTGTCATTAGATATTTCAACAATAATAGATGTGTGTATCCAATCCTTCCCTATTGATATTTAGTATATTCGCAGTTCTTGTTATTGTCACTACAAGTATATTGCATTTTTTTTTTTGATTTACACACACTCGTACACTTTAAGCTTGCTTGTCATTGATATCTATGTGTACATTAAATTAAAGTGACTTATTTTAGTTCTTTTATGTGGTCTATCTATGCCCTATTTATTTTTAATATTTATTAATACGTATGTATCCTTGTTTAACGTGACATAAAGTATCATCAATGATTTTATTGTCATTTTTGTGTGTGTATCACTTGGGATATCCATTTAAAATATACTATCTCAAGTTTTATTCACAATTGAAATTTTTTCGGTAAAGAATCCTTGGATTGTTGGTTAATATCACGAAGTTCATATGATCTTTTCTATTTATATATTTCAAAAAGCAAGAACAACAATCATAGCAACATTGTATGGATTGGTTTATTTTACACTTTCTCACCAACTGTTTTACGACTTAAAATTAATTTTAACAGTTATTAAAGCATAAGATTTATACATATTGTAAAGGAAAAGTTCTCAACAATGCAAATCAGTAAAAGCATCATTGATTCCGAAAAGAATGTAAAAGATGCTTATATTGTTGAGTATTTATATTTTCACTGATGTGAATATTCTAGTAAAAAACACATGGAGAGTTGTTAGAAAGTTAAAATTAAAGGATTACACAATATGATAACTGAATTAGATTGATCCAAAATTAAAGTGAGTAAAATTCATATAAGACCCAGGATGGAAAATGAGACCACGAGCACGTAATAAAGTATTGAAAGACAAAATTGAGATCATCAAGGCTATGCAAGGTTAACAATAATTAGATCAGATTTAAGTTTTTTGATAGCAGTGGCTTCAGCAAAACATAGTAGATTAGAAGTCGTTTGCTTATTTATAATTTCAAGTTATTTCAAAATATCTACTCCATGATCTCTGTCGAGTCGATGACGGGTGGCCACACTTGAATGCAGACTGTTCGCATAGTCGCAATTTTTTTAGGAAATGTGATTGAAGATGCAAACATTAGCTCTCCTTTCAGTTCAATAAGTGAACGCGCTTTTGCATGTGCACGTGGACTGGTATACACAATTAGAGGTAACCTGAGGCAAGTATATGCCCACTTCCAATTGTCTCGACAAAAAATTGGTTTGACCATATGAGATAAATTCTGCACCCAAATAGATTCTTTTTATTGCAGTTTCTAATCTAGATCCTATCTTGCCAGTAATTTCATCACTTTTAAAGCGTTGTATGAAGACAAGCTTTTTCTCAGTTATAGAACATGATTCATTTTATTTTTGTGTTAAACTGTTTACGGATGAATTTGCGGATAATCATTATTTCGTAGACAATTTTTGACATCGGTTAATTCTTCTTCAGTATTGTTCTCTGAACATAATCTCCTTACTAGACTAAACAACGTTTGGACCAAAGATTACTTGTTTATTGGACAAGAGCTGCTGACATTTGCATAGATTCAGTCCAAAGTATCCTGTTCGTGTCCTATTACAGATCGTGTACTAGGATGAACATCATGTATGAGGTTTATTGCAAACAGTATATGTCAACATACCTCCCATATAGAGGTATCGCATTGATTGTCACCTTGATTATCGTTTGTTATGTATTAGTCATAAATTATCAGCGAGCTTAGGAAGTAGCTTTATCAGTTCATCATGTACGACAGAACTTCCTACATGTTCTTCGGCTCAAGTTGCCACACCGCATTAGCAAAACAAGATGAGTACTGATATAGTAGTAACATAAGTGGTAATAAAAGTGTCTGGTCATAGAGAATGTAAAACAACACAGCTCAAATTAACAGTTAACCACCACATGGTTTGACCGCTCCTAGCTCCCTTCCATACGTCTTCTACACCAGCCGTCATCACACGTAGTTTTTGGTGCCTAGACATACACAATATCCCAACTTCCTCAGTCAGTAATGATCCACAGCTTAGTTAACTGATTTAGCAACTTTTTCGTGTCCAGTATTTTGTGATTAATCTCAACATCGTCTTCTTGATAGTGCTGAAAATAGTAAACAATGTTGTGGAGACGCATGGTCAAGTACCAGTAACTAAGACATCAACCCTTAAGGGTCACGTTTCACATTCTTTAAGTAAAACAGTGGGGGAAGATATAGTATGCCCCTTGATTGGCATATGCATACCCCGCCTACGCCACAGGTGACGTAAGTTGGTAAAAGCCAAGTAGACTTTCTTACTCTGTGCTGAGATATCGTTGGACGCTAACTCACAAAGGATGATGAGACTTCGAAGGTAATTGAAATGATCGACGTTCGATTAAAGAGCCTTTACAAAGTTTATATAGGTTTGGGATACGTGTTTCGGTGAAAAACCCTGACATAAAACCTGGTCTAGAGTCAAATGCTCCTTTTAAATCAAGCAATATCTCTATTTCCGGATGTCACTAAATATATCCGTTCTAAGACCTGGTAAATGATGATGGATACAGCCACGATCAGTCTCGTTACCCTGGGTTTTCTGTTAATGAGTCTTTGTTAAGCGTCCGATAATTATTGATGCCTGTAATTTGTGCACTATATTAGTCAAGTTGATTCCTCGTAAGTTATCACACAAGAAGATTTCGGCAATCGAGATTACTCAGATGGGATTTCATAGTTTACAGACTTCAGCTGAAATATCAATCAACCTAATTGATGAAACTAGACGACTATTCTCAAAGATCTCGAATTAATCTATTTGATCCTGTTGCTCTTCAGATTAACTAAAACTGGGTAGAGATAAAAGTTTCATCTGTCTTCGGAAAATGTCTCAATAACATGACTTCTAACTTTCTTTGCAAGTCTAGAAGCTATCTAGTGTTACCTGTTGCCATTACCATTTCTATCTTTCTTTACTTCCGTTACACACTACTGCTCACGATTGTTCCACTGATTCCTTGTCAATCTAGACGAATATTGTCCACGCACTCTATCGTGTTCACAGCATAATGAGATGAGTTTCACAGTTTATCAACGCAGTGGAAGGTTCCAAAATCCATCGACTTTTTATCGTTGACTTGCGTCGCTGATAGATGTCACTGTATTTTCCACAGCTGTTTGGATACTCTTCCAAGCTGCATCGAGATGGGTCTTGTTTTTATAATTGCTCATGTTTGTCTTGAGTTGTACCTCAAATTTACTTGTGGGTTTAACTTTACTGTGATGAACTCCATGGGTTTCCTTGTTGACTTTTTGAGTCCATGAGATATAGGCAAACCAGCTTCTGCATTACAGCGTGATTAAAGTCTTAGCATATGTATCAGAATGAGTCTCTAGCTCCTCCAACAAGGACTGACAGCGATATGGTTTACTTGAGTCATTATTGAGATGATGCACATGATCACCATATTAGACCATGCCTCTCCGTATGCTCAAAGTTGACGCGTACTACAAATAAACAGTTGTCAAAGCACTTGTAGCAGACAGAAATCATTATCTGTTCGATGAGCTAAAACACAGACAGACCCACTTAGGTGTCTTTCATTCAGGTTTAGATTACCTATTTGGGCATTGAAACCAACTTCTACGAGCACTACGCTTAAATGTTGATGTTTTGGAGGTAGAGATTTCTGCATAAATAATCTTTTATTTTATTTCGGCAACAGTGATAGCGTGAGTCCCGAGTCCGTACATAACCGTTCAGTCTGACAGTATAGGCGACAGCTAACAAGAATTTACTCAAGAAGTGCTTACACTTCTCCCATACTTAGTGTTATGCCAACATTAGCCAGACTACGAGTTGCCATCGAGTCACCAGATAAAGAGAGGACAAATCGCGTTGGCTGTTCACATTGGCCAGTTTTAGTTAAGTGAATAATGGCTTGTTACGGTCCTGGAGACATATTTGCGGAGTGAAGTGTACATTGATGGTGTGAGATTCTGGAAATTTAGCTAGTGAAGAATGTTGCTTAATCTTATCAATTAATCTGAATTTCATCCTTACGAGTTGTTATCTATTTGAGTGTTTTGATTATCTTGAAAACACCTTATAGGTTGATTTGCATCTTCATAAATTGCTGCTAATGAGGCATCTAGAATATTTGATTTCTTTTATGCCGTTGAATAACCTTTCTTCTAGCACGCTACTTTTAATGAAACTCGATTGATAATATTTTGCAAGGCACCTACTCTGAAGGTCGTTCTTAAATTAAATAATCTCAAAACCCATATATCTGCCTCGCAGCTTTCATTTACTGAAAAATGTAATGATGAGTTAATGAAATGAAGCTACGGACGCTACTATCAAACACTAGAAAATTCTGATTGTTAGTCGGCATTGATTGAGGCCATTTGTTATTTCTGTTAGTGACTATAACATATATTCTGTTCATCTTTAGGCATAAATTTAAGGTTGGTATGCAGTTGTCATTGTTCTATCTAGTTCAGAGTTAGAGTATGATTTACTGAGGTGGAGCTAGTAACCACCTGAATTAGTAATTTTTTAAAATAATCTCTCAACAAAGGATCACTATTCATTTTCAGTCCTCTAAAGAATATATTTGTAAATCTATCAAAGATTTCTATAAGTTGGTAACTTTTAAACCTCACTTCTTCCTAACAATATCTGCATACAGTTAGGTTAATTGTATCATACTACTGAGTAAACATTGGGATATTTACATGTTACATCATGTATCCGTCAATCCCAAAATGGTTTAGAAAACTAAATGCATTTCTCCAAGGAAGTTCAAATGAATTCGACGTTAACATTATCATACTAATATCGAGGACATTTACCTCATAACTCTTGTTGCTGTTCTGTAAAAATAACTGTTAAATGCTTTTAAAGTTTATTTTGTCACGATAACTCTGAGCTACTTGTTTACTTCTAATGATTAGTGGACAGTATTTTAATTAAAGTACTATAGGATACTAACTTGTCTGATGTTAATCAACTGTGAATAATCATAATGCACGAAATTATTGTTTAAGTGAAAATAAATTCACTAGCTTATCGTAGTTAACGTAGTTTCTTTGTTCATTCCCCGAGGATTTCTGTTATGACTTGTACTTGATAGATTGACTAGCAGCAGACAACTTTAGAACTCGAATGCCTTGAACCTTCCTAGTTGCAAATTCAGAAGATGAGTAGACAGAAAACTTTATTCGTGTAAGATAGAGAGTGAATTCTGTACAAAATAATAGTTTATTTATAGTTTTCTGAAACAACAAAATCAGTATTATAATCCATTCATTCCGAACTAAGAAGTTTCAACTATTACTCAATCAGAACACGCGAAGTCGAAATCTAGAAGATTCTGTCGATTAGTGATTAAATGGAATTTCTTCGGCTCTTTCAAAGGTTTAGCGGCTTCATCGAAGATTTTGGCAGCTATCCCAACAGTTTCCAAAGAAGTACATCTTCATTTTCATCACTTTTTGTAGTAAGTGAGCATATGCCATAGTGAATTAATTCATGCTGCAAAAAATAAACTCTTATTTAGATGTCTTTTTTCCATCGTCTCAATCTTATGATCATTTTTTAGTGTAACCATTTTACTTCTTCAAATAACTTAAGAAATTGTCACTAAATTTTTGAGTATAATCACCAGTCTAAAAAGAAAAATTGTATTGCTTCCATAGTTTTTCATTACAATTAAAAACAATTCATTAATCCTAGAAAACTTCTTATTTCATTTCACTTTAAATCAATTGATATTCTATTCACTTTTACTCTTGGTTTTTGCTAAATCGGATTCTCTAATGTCGATTTATCTAATTACTGTTGTTCTGTTAATTTCATTTAACAAACAATTTATGTAACTATATGTTATGATGCGCGAAAATTGGGGGGGGGGGAGGTTGGCCGAGTGCCAATGACTAGTGCCTAGTCGATAACTGTGCGTCTGCCCTGTGCCCACTTAGTCCCAAGCCAAATAAGAAGAATGCGAGCCAATAGATCAGCCAGACAGAATCATATTATATTTCAAGCATTCTTGTATATATACATAAAATCAGACCACACAGCAAACCAATTAGAAAATTAACATGAATACAGAGCGGGGGGAATAGTGGTAGTGAATAGGAGCAACTTGTACACAACTAATTAACTGTAGTCCATAATAAGAGACAGTTTAATAACAGTAATTATGCTAAACGGGAAGATAGGGTAAGAGAAACGTAACAATAATAGAAAAAAAATGTTTACCTTACAGACAGCTAAAATAAATGAAATAGTGTTCTCAAAACACAGTTCTGAAAGTTTGTTACACTTCTTTGTGGTCTGGCATAACACTGTATAAAAATGTTAATCATATTTATTCAACTGTCAGTATGACTATTTTATCAAGAAGTTACAAGTTAAACTAAACTTAAAACTGATGATCCTATGACGATATAGAATCGTCATTATTTTAACGTTTGTATTAATGAAATCATGTCCTCTATCTACATGTTAACAATGAATGTGTTCGACGTTGTTATGCTTTAAAATGTAATTCAGTCAGTCAGTCAGTCAGTTACAACGTAGAACTTGGTACATACGTACATCACTTCAAGTTGCCATGCCTCAATAAGCTGATAGAGATTAAATTGTCGGACCAAATCCCAGAGTAGGGGAAGGTAGTAACAGAGTAAATACTAATGGAAAGACATAGAGATCAGAGATGAGATTTGAGATAAAGTGATTCAGTAAAGAGAAAATTATGAGAAGCTCAAAAACTAGAATTCGGAGGAAGACAAGGAGTGGATGCACCTGCGCCATTGCCAACGATTTTGAGCCATATCACCTAAAGTCTCTAACCATTTGTTACGATCATCGCGTGGGCACCAACCAGGTAGTCTGCATCTATTAACATGGCTCAGCCCAATTGTCAATGACTTCATGGATTGGTGCCATGTTTTGGTTTGGCCACTCCTAGCTTTCTTCCAGCCTACTCTTACAAAAGACAACATTGCTCGTTTCGGTAGACGGTGGTCAGGCATAAGCAACACATGTCCTAACCACCTCAGCTGGTGAAGATTCACTACTTCATCGATAGACTTACTGTATTTACCTAGTACTCTATTCCTAACCCACCCATTGCATACAATTCATAGAGATTAATTACCAGTTGATTAGTTGCAATCGATTCTGTTTTCATCGACTATTATCATACTTGTAGAATTAAAATATTAAACAACATTAAGCGTATCTCATTAAATTATATTGTTCTACAACTTTAACAATGTTTATTACTTATAAAAGATTCTATTAACTTGAGAATTTCAATTCATTTTCATTTCAAATTTAATAACATGCAATGTTTGTTTAAATTTCTCATTTATTTATTTATTTACCTGAATGAAAAATTTTCATTTGTATGTATTCAATATTGAAATTTTATTTTATGCCTTATTCATATTCATCTCATTCTTCATTATACTTTGTCTGTTTATTGGTTTTTAGAAGTGAGTTTTCTTGTGAAATTTCATAATTTAAAGATAATTTATGTCATGAAGTGATATTACGACACAATAATTCCAGCGTAGTTGACATTTTGTTCACTAATATATACACCCATTCCAAAATATAAGGTTAGGACATGTGTTGCGTATGCCTGACCACCGTCTACCGAAACGAGCAATGTTGTCTTTTGTAAGAGTAGGCTGGAAGAAAGCTAGGGGTGGCCAAACCAAAACATGGCACCAATCCATGAAGTCATTGACAATTGGGCTGAGCCATGTTAATAGATGCAGACTACCTGGTTGGTGCCCACGCGATGATCGTAACAAATGGTTAGAGACTTTAGGTGATATGGCTCAAAATCGTTGGCAATGGCGCAGGTGCATCCACTTCCTTGTCTTCCTCCGAAATTCTAGTTTTTGAGCTTCTCATAATTTTCTCTTTACTGAATCACTTTATCTCAAATCTCATCTCTGATCTCTATGTCTTTCCATTAGTATTTACTCTGTTACTACCTTCCCCTACTCTGGGATTTGGTCCGACAATTTAATCTCTATCAGCTTATTGAGGCATGGCAACTTGAAGTGATGTACGTATGTACCAAGTTCTACGTTGTAACTGACTGACTGACTGACAAATACTATTTCGATTAAAATAAGCATTTTAATTATTTTCTGGAGTTATGTAACCTAATAGTAATTTGAATAATGCAAGAACGACAACATTTGCAGAATACTTTGAATTCAATGTATTTCGTTGCATTCTCATCAACTACATACATGCTATTGATTTTAGATAACTTAAATTAATAATACGTACCGATTTTGTTAATTGAATTTTTCATCTGATCATCGATCTAATGCTACCAGGGCGATTAAAGATTAACTACTGATTCCTATGGAACACAAAGGTTAGGTTTTAATCTTTTAATTGGAATGGCCTCGGCAAATTTTAATAGAATCGATTTATGTTGTTTAATAATGATTTCAAAAGCATTTGTTACATCGACCTCATGTCCCGTGTCTCCCAAATGACGCGTAATCGAACTTCTAAAAGTAGTTGCTTCTTTCAAGCTCAAGTTCTTCGCATCATGTTCAATAAATCGTAAATCGGCCCGTCTTTCTGTCCCTTCGATGTACCTGCTTTTGCAAGTACATGTGAACTGGTAAATACAATTAGAGGTGACATGAGACGTATATTTATCAACTTTTGTTTGACTTACTAAACATCGTGTTTTGTACAGCGTCAACAGCTTGGCAGCAGGGAATGCTTGTTTGATGGCCGTTCTAATTCTTTGATTGAATTGTTTGGCTACTTGATCTTCTTTAAATACTAGTTGAATAAATAAGCTTTTCTTTTTGGGTTTCTCAGCTTCGAATTTTTGATTACAGCTGTTACTATACTTCTCAATAAATGTTTCAGGGTACCCATTTTGTCGAAGACATTCTTGAATGACTATAAATTTATTGTCAAGTTTATCAGCAGTGCACAGTCGTTTACCTCTGTAAAAGAGTGACTTGACTAAACCACATTTATAGCTGATCGGACGAAAGCTATGAAGGTGGAGGTATTGTTCATTCCATGTATCTTTCCGGAATATAAATCTTTGGCATGTCCCGTCATCTCTTCGTGAAATTTCTAGATCTAGAAATTGGAAGATGGCATGTATGTGGCTGATAAGAACGCAACGAAATATATTGAATTCAAAGTATTTTGCAAATATTGTCGTTCTTGCATTATTCAAATTTTTGAAGGAAACAAACTGTTTAATATTAATTTGTTCAATCAATACTGTCAACAATTCCAACATAAATTTTAAAGCGTTTTCCCTTCATCCCTTTATAGGTTTTAGCATGACAAGAACAGCAATTGTTGCCATTGAATGGAAGTGGTTGTTTGAAGATAGGTATTGAGTTTAGTTGTTTGTGTTAGTCACAGATTGATATTGGTTGGTTGACGTACTACCAAAAACTTAGTATTGCTCACAATTATTTTTCTTACGTTACAAAACTTTGTACAGATTTACTATTTTTCATACGGATATCGTGTTGTTAGGTACAATTTCTATTCATTTGAATAAATTCAGAAACTGGTATATCTATCGTACTTATTGTATATAGTTCCTATGAGATTTATATTTTACTAGCAAACACGATGCATACACCTTTTTATGTTTCATTTTTGAGTACGGAATGACAACCTTGGAAATATGTATTCATCGATGGTAGCTGATTTTAAAATGTAATAGTACAAACAGAGAACTGAAAGTTTCAGCCTCCTTATATCCTTGTCAGTGGTAAACTTGAATACTGACATCTTATGGTTAACTCAGTATTAGGCTATGAAGATAAGTAGAATTTACTTAATCAGTGATTTTTAGTTGACTATAAAATCCAAGACTTTGTTACCATTCGGCGCAAAAAACTTGAAAAATTACTTTTATTATGCCTAAAATATATTGCAAGGAATTTATTTCATTTTAAAGTGCCGGTAAGAGTTTATATACAGAAAGAAGAGTGATATAGAACATTGAAGAATGACATAGTTATAATGAATTAAACGGTATATCGTTTTAAGTTAAGTGACTTCACATAGCATAAGTTATCATGATGGTCTTAAAACATTCAGTATGCAAGTTAACAAAAACTTATAATTGAATTACGCCTTTATTGTTGATTAATACGAATTATTGATGCTAATTTACAGATATGAATTAATTAAAAAAGCATTACAAGCATAATTTTTTTTATCAAAGAAGTATTTCATTCTAATAAGATAGTTCATTCTCAATTTAATGGTTATTTTATACACTATATAGATATTCTTTTGATGAACATTTTATGGTCTCCATCAACAAGTAGATTGATTTTGGGAACCCGTCGAACCTAAGAAGAATTGAACAGCCGAGTTCGAAAATCTCAATGGTTTACTGACAATAGATAAATCATTGAAATGTATGCGTTTGTAGGATATCATGAAGTTATGCTTTACAACAATCAATTACTGGGATGTTCCCGAAGATAAATTAGTATCTGGGAATTTTCTATAAACATTTTGTTCGAAACAATCAATCTTAATTAAAAGTGGAATAAACAGTTTGAACCTATGATATCATAAAGGGTTAGCAATTATTATTAATGAAAACATTTAACTGACAGTTATGTAGAATTAATTTATAAAATAGTCCATCTGCTCAGTTTTGCAAAATTCAATGCTCAAGAATGATAAGTTATTTCTTTTGATTGACTTCAGTTGTTTTGTATATCTGTCTATCAATTACAGTTATATCGTATATGAGTTACGTAACAAAGAGATAAGAGTAATAGGAATGGATTAATATGAAACACTTTTATAATTAAATTTTAGAAGAATTTATTTACCATGACTACATATTTAACAACAGAATTTCTATGTAGAACAAGTGAGGTTAACTATGGTGATAACATTTTCTTGTATTTATGAAACAGAATTAATTAGAGATTGGATATCGTGCATAAAAATTGACTCCAAATGTTCGAGCTTCTTTGAACTAGTCAGGTTTCACTAATTTTTTTTGCTTAAATGATAATTGATGCCAGGAAGAAGCAGTAAGGAAGGATTCAAATGGAAAACTGTCTGATAGTGTATTCGGTGTTCGACTCACTTAAACAGATTTTTGTTTCACTCCAATCATCAGATTTATCTAATCAACTTTTTTCATTTACTGATTTTGAATATAAAACAAATTATTGTGTTCACGAGAAAATCTAATAAAGATTTTACTATACTGTGAAATTTACGATACGGTTTTTTGGTGTTTTCAGAACTGATTGAATGAATGCACAACAGCCCAGAGTTAACATTCACACTGATAATCTAACTTCATATATATTTGTCAAAAGGCTCATATGTTACCCAACGAGTTTAAATAGCAATTTAGTCTTTCAGTTAGTTATAACATTAACGTTCTGACGCAGGTACCACTAACTAACGACTTCATTGTATGATGTGTCATTGACTTCCTTTTTTATCTACAATTCAACTTTGTTAAAACTCGTGAATCAATGGTAATATCAAAGCAATCGTCTTAGTGATACACATTTATCAATAGAACCAGATCAATTACTGACTTTATTATCATCAACGGAGAAATATAAACCTGTGAAAAGAATTAACCATCCGGTTTGGTTTGCTTTTAAACTTTACTAAATTCTCTTCCTACCATCTTATGATAAATTCAGCTTTTATAAATCACATTCAGCTTAATACTTGATTCTATCGTTATGAATTTCTTGCATTCACTGTTTCCTTAACGATTGGTGCATGAAAAACATTTGAATCTATGAAATAAACTATTGAATAGATAAACTAAGAGATGACTACATTACTTCTATTTCTATGTATTTACTTCTGATGAAATTGATTATCGAATTTTTTGTTTAAATTAACATAAACAAGATGCTTATTTACATTGAACATAAAAACAATGATCAATGAAAGTGATCTTGTCTAAAAATTATATTCACCATGAGATTCATCACTAATACCTCAATGTCTACGAATACAATCCTGACTTTCCTTCACATCACTATTCATTATTGCCATGTAAGTAGCTTCTAATTTCATTTTCTTTGAAATATTTCATAAGATAAAATAATAAATTATTAATGTCATTCTATTCTTATTATTAGTAATTAGTGTATTTTTAGTTTTCGAAAAAAGGCAAAAATGAATGAATTTGTATGTACCTATTGAATCGGTTAGTATAGGCAATCAATCTTACATCTGGATGCATGTAACAGAATGGCTAGAATATCACTTGTGGAGACGTAGTGATTTGTTTGTCTTTTGAATCTATCTCTCTAGGCAGTGTTTTTTAATATGTCAACAACAATGTCTTTCTTAAAAGTGCAAGTTTATAAACAATTTCTTCTTGGGAATTAAGTACTTAGTTTGAGAGTACTGTTTTTCCTTCATATTCGCTTTTCTTGGGTAGCCATTTTTTTATGAAGATGAATTTCAAAATGAATAGTTCATTATCTAAACAGTCTAGTGAACAGCTTTTCTGATGAAATAAGTTTAAGGGATGATAGTAATGAAAATGAGTTTTATACTTTAAAATCTGCTACTAAATTATTAGTGACTACTAATAAACCTTCGCAACAAATAGTTTGTAAGTTAGAATGTTGACATTTTCTTCAATATGCAAAGCAGTGGCTTATCAACAATTCTGTCTTCGTATAAGTAACGCATGAAGAATTTGTAGGTTTTTAATTTTATATTCTGTCAGCGAAATTTTGAACTATAAAAGAAAAATCTATTTTGAACATTGTAACAATTACATAGCATTATTGCAAAAATTTAAATTGTCTTCAATTCAATGGAATCGTTAGCTATCAATCAACCTGTAAAATATCAAAAATAATTAGTTCACCTATGTTTAAATTGGATTATGACTGACAAGTGGAATCCAGGAATCGCGTTTCGTCCTATTTCGGACACATCGGCTGAATGTGCCTTCATCACAATGTTGATGTTCACACTGAGATTCGAACCCAGTCCGCTTTATGCCAAACGCCACCGCGTTCATCACTAGGTTACTTTGTCCAGACAGTCATACTTATGCAATGGGTATATATGTAGTTACGATAAACTTGTTTCTTCCCGTTGATTTGTAATGGAGGCTGGCCAGTTTCAGTCTATTACAAATCAACGGAAAGATACAAGCGTATTCTAATTATTTCACCTATAGATAAAGTATTAAATGAATGACTGTTGACTGATATGCTTATGCTGTAGATAATTAAGCAACCCAGTAGATGCTTTCTAAAAAGAGACTATTTAAAAAATTAGTTTCACTTAAAAGTTAGTAACATTCAGACTCATTTACAGTTTACTAATTCCCTATAACTAGTTTATTGTTTTACACTGTAAACAGAATGATTGGCCTTATAGTGTTCGAGAATTATAGGTTTCACTGTTAAATTTAATCATATACTTTTACATAATACATGTAATTTAGGAGTTTTGACATCTATGAAATCGGAGACTCAGGTGTATTTACTACACGTTTAAGGATTTATAACATTCGAACATAAAATGATTTACTTTGATGAGTTCTTGGACTGAAATAAACTAAAATTAATAAAAGACACTGCAACATTGTAATAAACTAAAAACGTTGAACGGATAATAACAGTCATAAAATAACATTATACTGAATACACGATTATGTTTCAAAGAATGATTCATTCACAAGCAGTCATCTGACTGAAAGTCTAAATCATGGACGTTGATGATGAAGATGTCTATTATCTCATTTTATTTTCCCATTCTACATCGCAGGTAGTTTTCATTTAGAAAACTATTGAAAACCGAAAGAAGTTTATAACTATCTTATTTCGGTATGAAACTTCCCAATAATTTGTACCCAGTTCCTAAAGGAAACAAACCTAGGACCTTCTAGTTTCTCAGCTAACGATTAAATCCTCAAATCAGTAAGTTAGCACTCATTGGTTTACATTTTTAAATCAGAAATTTCTTAGATTACTCACGATTACTATCGATTATCTGTTAGGGATATTTACTTCAATACTGAGTAGTTAAGGTTGTTTATCAAAATGAATTTTGTTTATTATAATTGGGGGGTTGTGGAAATAGTTAACTGTCAATCCCGATATCATGAATTTATCTGAATCAGACAACCATTGATCACCTGGAAGCACTGAACAACAACTTCGTCCTATTATGGGACTCAGCAGTGCTCATCCACAACTCCATCGGAGGTCAAACCCAGGAACTTCTGGCTCCGTGGTGAATGCTTTACCAGTGGACCACTGAGTCGGCTCCTAATGGTTGATATTTTTAATTCAGTCAATTCATGATACGTTTCCGCGATCTCATTCATGTTATCGGTAGGTAACTGTCTCACACCCGACACGGTTGATGGAATCTTGGATGCGCACTGCTAAAGAGTCCCATACTAGGACGAAATAGCTGTCCAGTGCTTCCAAGTATTCAATGGTTGTCTAATTCAGATCATTTCATAATATCAAGATTTGTTTATTATGTAAAATTTTAAACAAAAAGTACTCACCATATTTACTAAATGATTTTATTGTAAATTAAAAAGAATTTTCTGTAAATTATTTATTTATTTCTAATGTACAAATAAGTCATTTCATTTATGTCTATGCTTATTTATTGCACCTGGTCACCTGATTAATTTATTATTTAATAAATAATAAGTTTAAAACAAACAAAAAATTATTTTTCGACAAGGTCATAATTAACCATAAAATTCAATATTATGGTAATGTGTATACTTATTTCTTCAACTTTCTTCTACACATATACAGTAAACTATTGTTTTCATTATATCTACTACTATTATAAATAATAATAGTATATTTATTAAATGAACTTTATTATTGTTAATATTGAGAAATTTGTTGACTTGTTTAAATCATATCATAATATACTTTTATTTATTGTATGTTTACATTTAATACACATATACTACTCACAAACTTTTCTGTCATTTTCTTTTTTTTTGTTTCTTATTAGTAGTATATGAATTTTGAAACAATTACACAAACTAATCAGTATGTTTGATGTTAAGAAGTTTGTATTTTGTTGTTTTTTGTTGTTACTACTTTATTTGTATTAATTTGTAACTAATGAAAATAAATGAAATGGGAATGAAATAAATAGTAGTGACTGAATCATTTGTTCTTTGTTAAGTCTTTAAATGTTTAAAACTTTTCTAGCTTAACAAATTAACCCATTAATTACAAGTATACAAATCTTGATTTTGATTAACATTGGGTAACTGATAGATAATAGTTATATTAAACTGAGGCGGTTTGTAGAGATTGGTATGAAGTTTTAGTTGGTTGAATTCTTCACAGATTGATGTAAGTAGGGTAATATTAAAAACCAAGTAGTACAGGATAGCTGTGTCATTCAAGTATGAGGGTTATCAGCAGTGCACATACTAAATTCTGCTCAAGGGACCTCAGATTGGTTAACAACTTACCCACTCACCCCTACGCCGGCATGCAATAGTAGACTTCCTGTTTCCATCAATTTGTTATATAGCACGAAGATCATGCATCGTCATCGGTGATAACTGTCTCATTTCCGAGAAATCTGAACCCTAACAGTGAGGACTTCTCACTAGGACTTCTGGAACATCCTGAAACTAGTAATTGGCGAGCCTATTGTTTTCAAATGAATCGAAGTGGTTTGTGGAGATGCCAACCCAGTGTCGCAGATTGGTCGTTCGCCAGCCGAAGCCTCTGAAGCGGAATCTAGGTGCATACTACTGACGAGTTCCCTAACAAGATGAAGCAACTGTAAAATCCTACT
This sequence comes from Schistosoma japonicum, assembly GCA_025215515.1. NCBI lineage: Eukaryota > Metazoa > Platyhelminthes > Trematoda > Strigeidida > Schistosomatidae > Schistosoma > Schistosoma japonicum. The sequence goes on along the minus strand of CM046064.1, from coordinate 19,799,598 downwards.
TGATTTTCACTAGTGCCTTACCAATATTAATTTGTGTGGAATTTAATCAACTAGCGATTATATTACTCAAATTGATGCAAGTTTTATAGTTGTAAAAATTTATAACATCCAAGGGTTGATATTTCTAACCACAGTCAAATTACGATGCATTTAATTGATTTAAACCATCGTCATCACTTGATAACTGCCTCACAACCGAAACTGTTAGACACCTTTAGATCATTTAACCTCCAGGAATTATATCCTGAAGTCAGTAACAAGTGATCTGATATTAACTGTAATTTACTACGATTCGATAAACTCAATTCAAAATGAACAACTTCTACAGCACTCACTTACAGTCTAACATCCACAAAGTTTGCAATGAGTTAAATATAAAACATATTTGACGAATTGGCACCTTATTGGTTTATGTTATTTTCAAAAAGTAGGAAGTCTGAATAATGATGTACAATTTAATTATTACCTTAAACTGAAATGGATAATTTCGGGAAATTACCTCTTTTAAGAATATGTTTACTAGTGGTTTGATAACCAGTGCAATAATGTTTAAATCTATCTCATTCGGCAAATGAATACTCCTCTGTTTCTGACATTCATATCGTCCATGAAGTTTTCTTATAAGACATGGGAGGGGTTCGGAGTAAGTTTTACCTTCTCTGTGAACGTCTTCAGACTCTTGATTTATCGCATAGATAATGTGTGGACGAATTTTGTATTATACTGATGGCTAGCTTCTGCACACCGATTTGTGCCTACATATTTATCAGTGAATATTCGCAAGTTTGTATGTTTGTAATTTATCTACTTCACTAGCTCGCACTTTCTGTTGATTAAACTCGGTCTCATGTTATTTCATTTCATTATTAGAATACGAATCAATCAAAGGGATAGTGGAACTAGGATGATATAATCAGAGTTGGACATGATTTCAACTTCATGACATTCAAAGACTTGAAGTAAAGCTTTATATATTAAAAATGAATCTAGGACAAGAATACTTCAGCAACTAAAGAGTACATTATACGAATTAAGTCGGATTTATCTTACACTTTGCAAAATGACAATTTACTTACCTTAGTTTGGTTATTTGTTGAACAGCTTGTGTATTCAGAAGAATGTAATTGTTTTATTTATCTCCTCAGAAAATCATTTAAGTAACGTTTATCTTATGAAACGATATTTGTTAAAGAACAATTGAGAAATTAAAACACCGATAGACACAAACAATCAATTTCTGTAAAATTATTTGTAATGAATACTTAGTTGCATTATACGAATATTTCAAAGATTCACATGTGTAATTTGTAAGTGTAAAATGTGATTATCAATGAATGATTCATGAAAAAAGATTACAAATCAAATGAAGATGGTACTTATTACTAACTTATATTAGCTAGATAACTGTATGTAACTAGAAATTGTTAGGTAAATTTTTAGTCTGATCTTGTGAATCAGCAATTATAATCACTTAAAACTTCATATAAAACTTAACTAAGAGTATTCATGTCTAACACTAAAACATATTAGATCAGGAGTGTAAAGGTAATTTGTTTGCACTGCTAAACGTGGAGTGTTGATTGACCGAAGCTGGAAATTAGAATCATCGTATCCCAAGTAAGTGATGTAGAAATTTCACTTTAATCACGAGACCCGAAGGGCCATAGTGAGATACTATTTATGCCCATTATTTTCTCGTAACCAAGTAGTTTTACAACAAAAACGAAAGTAATATACATTACTACATCGTTTTCAATTTATCTCCAACTGATATTATCTTATAATGAAGTTCAACTTTTACCAGAAACAAACTATTACGTCAATTCAAGAAAACTGATTTGTTTATTCAATAACGCTTAAGATTAAACGTTATTTAGTTACAGAGTACGCATAAATGAAAGTTACATTTTATAGTTTAATCATTTTGGCAACAGTTTAAACCATCAACGTTACAATTTACTTAGAATATCTATTAAACTGTATACATTTTAATAAATTAGTTCTTAATGTATCTTACAAGTCAGAATACTTTTGATATTCTTAGTTCAGTTATCATGTCACGAAAGCAGTCTATATATTTTCAGCTTTATTATCACTTCCATCATTAACAATATACATGATAACTAACTATTGAATAACATGATATTAAAATATTCATCATTATAGTTATTCAACTATTAGAATATTTCAACTTGTACAAAACTAGTTATTTTACTAACATAAATTAATGAGACTGAAATAATCTACATAATACTACATTGAAAAATATTTGACTTAAACGTGAAAGAATTAACAGTGATATAAACTGAACAAATATGATGCTAAGTTGTATGTGTTCATCACACATTGATACTGGCTGAGTACCAATGAGAACCAGGAAGTGATGAACAGTAGTAAATACTCTGTGTTCTGCAATGGTTTGGATTCTTTAGCGAAATTCAGGATATGCACTCCTGAGTAGTCCTATACGAGAACGAAACAGCTGTTCAATTTTCTACGGTTGTCAGTGGTACTTACTCAACATTATTCCGTGACAGACATAATCAAATAAACTTGACACCTATTCCCACAAAATCACCTGTATTAAATATGTTATTTCCATGAATTACGAAGCACAGTAAAACATTGATGAGTTTTTCTTTTTTAGTTAAACTGAATTCGTCTCATTTGGAAAACTGGTTATAGTCGTCTGCGAGATATCTTTTTATGTTAAGTGGTTTGAGGTTGTTAGCATGTAAGTCTACATGATGCAGATTTAATGCTGGTTGATAATTGTTAGTAACAAATATCTAAAATCTTAAGAGAACTGATACTCACCTAGTAATTTCAATTACACAGAAAATCGATTGATAGAATCCTATTAGTGACAAAGATTGGATTAACATAACACTCAATAATTATACAATCCGTGCATCTCAGTCTTATAGCGGGTCAATGGCAGCCTAGTATTAATTTCAACGGGAGCACTAAGTCACTTAAGTTTACAAGTATACCTTGCCAACTAGAATGAAATTTTTTAAAACTAAGATTTCTTGTTGACTATACAGTTACAGGAAGTAAGAAATAACTATTGTAGACATATACAGTCATTAGAACTCAGTCTAGATTACACAACATTAGTTTCTTACGAGTAATCGTCTAGTATATTAGACTAAACTAGTTTTGTCAGTAATGTATTAGATTTCAATCTAATGAGTAACAAGATTTATTAAATCTATATTCAGATCATCTAATTGCTGGCTTTCAACCGTCGACTAATGAAGAGAATAACTCATAAAGGCATCTGAAATATCCACAGCCAATCTACTATCATCTTTCTGTAATGTGATGAATTCCTAAAAATTTGTTTATGATTCGCTTTTAAGTTTTGTTAACTATTATCCTATTAGTTGACTAAATTTGTCACAGACTGATGTTGGTAGGGTATGATTGGAAACCAAGTAGTTCTGGATAGATGTTTCGTCCTAGTATGGGACTCTTCGGCAGTGCTCACCCTAGACTATTCTATCAAATATAATATTAATGATAATAATATAAAAAGTATTCCACACAGTCACTTCTATCAGTCATTTTGGTTGCTAGGACCTATATACATACATTCACCTTGTCTGACATTATCGATAGTGATCATATGCTTGACGCACTCATTTTGATTTTATGGCTAACTTATGGGGTCATAACAATAAGTATGTAATTAAAGAAACAAAAATCAATATTTTATTGATCTTTTCTGATTAGTTTTTTTTGTATAATTCAGAATAATCAGTTGTCTTGTGCGTTATTTTGATTGAAATGAATTACCATATGAAAAGTTCTAGTCTTATTATCTTTCATTTATCATAAATTATGTCAGTTAATAGATTGTAACTGGGAAAAATGTCATTTTTGATTAGTACGATTAAATGTTATTAGTGAGGATCCCAAATGATCAATAGATTTTTTACCGAAAAACATACAATCGGAAAGATTGAACGAGAGAGAGAACAATAGATTTGAATGCAAGACTGTTCAACTGTGTCACCGGTGTCGCTTAATGTATAATTAAATACAGAAAACGAAAGAGTAGAGGGTTGCTAAGGTTTAGAAAATGACTAGGAATTGCATAGGAGAGGTATCGAATCTATTCGCTTTAATTGTCAATCTGAATAACCGCTAGAAATGTTCTTTCCTTGTAATTTAGCCAATGCTTTAATTAATATGCCATTTAATATTAGAAAATATTAAGTGTAAAAACGTTTTCATTTAACAAAATAACAATGAATCCAATTTAAATTGTTTATTCTGTAAAAATATAGGATATGCAGTATGCTATTTTTAGATCTAGAAGATTCATATCACGAACTGATGTCTGCAAAACAACAGGCAGTCGATTGAGATTTCTTTGTAGTATGAGATTACTCAGAAGTTCTCGATCCCCCACGACCTCATTGAGGATTGAACTCCAATTATTCAGGCCTTGTGGCAAGAAATGACCTTCATACACCTGGGTTAATGTCTATTGGTTTATATTTCCACCGTCGGTTGATTTTCATCTTCAAGTAACCATCATTTGTTGTTATTCGTAACATCTATGTATCATGCTGTGGATTGCTGTACTCTACTTGTTATAGATCGATTTTATTTTTTTATTTATTATGTGTGATACATGAATATCTTTATTCCTATATCTTAGGAAGTCATGAATGCACACATAGCTGAAACTATAAAATAGATAGTCAATGCTTTTTATCTTCTAATATTTCTTAAGCTGACGTTTTTAGGAAAAGATCAGTATAAAGGAAATGGATTAATAAACAATATTATTCCAGATTAAATGATAGCTGTGTTATTCGTCAAGGTTTGCCACTTCTTGTTATTTATTTTAAGCAGTGCAAATGGTCGATATCTGTTAGGGTACATTGTTCCTAAATGAATTCCTTTATGTTGCCATCTAGTTATCAGTTTAATAAAGTAACATTATGGTAACTAATGGGACCCAGGACCAGTTATTTGGGCTTATCTATATCCCACTAATCATATTCACACTGAAATATATGAGCCAAGTACCTGTAGTTTAGATTAGTGAAAGTAAACCCTTAGCAATGAACAATGTTCTCATCGAACAAGTCTGCAGATATACAGATTACGTAACTTAATGGACGGCATTTTTGTATTGGAAGCTATAACTACTAAGTTTATATGTTATTGTAAGCATCAACACAAGGATGCAGGTATATCCAGCTGATAAGAGCCAAATAGGTAGAAACAGACTTCTGAGACTCTACTGCTAACTATAACTAAACATTACTAAAGTGAGCTTCTCTTAGTTTATAAATTTCAAGCTAATTAAGCTTTCAGTTACCTTACATATTAAATAAATTAACTAACAAACAGTAAGATCATACCTTATTTGCTATTCATAGTTAACTGTTTTACATGATTTGCATAACATGAAAACAAATAATGAATTGAATTGAAACAGAGGAATCTTTCAATAAAATGTATTAACCCAATATTTGATTAAATGAAAACAATTTCTATATTGCTGTTTTTTTTGACAAATTGAATTGAAACACCCGTAAAAAAAAAAAAAGAATTAACATTAGTTTGTTCACTTCACGTTAAAACAAAGCAATGAATGACATTTGACTACACTTGATTATTAATTTCTATACATAACTCAACAATAGGTATGTATACAAGTGAAAGTGTAGCAGTTCACAGGCGACATTGATGACCTTTCATTCCCCTTCTTCATCAATGTTATTATATTAACATCTCTATGAGCCCGTACATTAAACACGATAGGATATATTGACATTATTAGATGGTTAGATAAATATACATGCCTAGATAGAAGGATAGAAACAATGTAGAATTGAGAAGATAGATTGAAATTCTTATACGATAAGATCATAAGTTAAAAAATCTAAACACTTATAACCTTAACTATCAATTATTGATTTGATCATCATCAATCTATGTCCATGTATATTTTATTTTTGTTTAATATACATTAAAAAGATAACAAATCCATTTCCCACTTAGCAACACTTCAATGTACTTATCATGATAAATAGTTCCTATTTCTATTCATTACTATTGTTCTAGTGGTAATGTTATTAATGATGTTGGAAGACAGTAATCACTTCTATTTTTCTTTTTTTTTTTTTCAAGTACACTGAGTATTCAATTTGAAAAGTATTGTTATTTATTTAGTATTTAACAATACAGTAAGTAATTCAGTTGTTTACTGTTTCTATACGTAAACACATTCATACACATGTAGTTGTTTACACAAGAAAAAAGTCAGAATCAACTACTGAAATAAAATTAAGTAGAAATCAGAGGTGTTTGTGTAGTATACAATTTATCGTTACTATTTGTCTAATCAATGATAGTTCACTGTAATGATGATTACAATAGTTGTAACCATCAATTATAATTTTATGAAAATAAATAGATTCTATGTTTTTTGACAGCGATAATAATCAGTTACTATGGAATATTATTGTTCTTTTTATCTTGTTTAAGCACTATTCAATATCAAAAGGAATAAGTTCCTTATTTTGTTATCATATATTAAGTAATATATTTTAATTATTGTAAATATCGAAATAATATGAGCTGTAATTCATAGATGTATTCTCAAACACTATTTAAAGTAATAAAACGCAAGTTTTATGCCAGGACTTACAGTACTTACTTACTTACTTACGCCTGTTACCCCTCTCGGAGGAGCATAGGCCGCTCACCAGTGTTCTCCATTCAACTCTGTCCTGAGCAATCCTTTCCAGCTGTTACTGTTCATTCTTTTAATGTCTGTTTCCAGCTTTCGAAGCAGTGTGTTCTTTGGCCTTCCTCTTTTCCGTTTTCCAACAGGATTCTAAGTTAATGCTTGTTTCGTGATACAGTCTGATGATATGCGCAAGGTATGTCCTATCCATTTCCAATGTCGTTTTCTGATTTTCTCTTTAGCTGGAAGTTGGTTTGTTCTCGTCCAAAGTAGGCTGTTGCTGATGGTTTCCGGCCAACGGACATTCAGTATCTTGTGTAGACAGTTGTTTATAAATACCTGTACCCTCCTGAAGATGTAACAGGTATTTAGCAAGCTTGTTAAAAAAACGCTAACCAGGGCTTACATTCATTACCATTAAATACAATGATCATTAGTCTAAGTAACCTGACACTTTGCACACTGTGTTTAGATATTAAATGGCTCCAGGATAGTCTGTAGTAAACCTTAAACATAAGTTTTTTTTATAGTTATTATTCGTCAGCAGGATGCATCAATTATCCTGAAGGAACAGGTACACCCTGGTGGATTCACTTTGAAATCATTCGTATTCTAGGTTTTACACCTACGACATTCACTTATTTAAGAATAGATTTATGTTTTATAAAAAGAAGGTAAAGTGCCGTTTTTATGATTAGCTTATATATTTATAAACCAATTTCATTGTAACTAAATGCAAGTTAGTTACCATCGAATGTGAATGGGTTATCTTCGAAAATCACTATTTTTATTTAAATGTTAGTCATTTATTCTTAATTGTCTAGTTGCCATGATTTTACACTGATGCCTTGAAGACTTTCTTTTTATAATTATAAAAATGATAAGAAGTTTAAATCAGTAATTCTGAATGACTTTATAATATGTACTATAGTCTTAATGTTGATGCTATCATTCGATGGAATATAAAATTTTAAGAGATATTAAGTGTGAATAAAGCATAACTGATATAATTTCTCACAGTCAATCACACTGTCATGAACAATGTAAAATATGAAAGAATGTACTTCATGATACTTTGTTGCACTTTACATAATCAAAACAATATTGCCAGTGATAATGAAGCGGTAATACAGAAAATATAGGTTCAAGATAACAAATGAAAGTCTTAAAAAGGATTTACACAAAGACTATTAATCAAGATACCTATAGCGTTCTGTTAAATTTTACGGTGTGTCAAGCTTCCTGATGTTAGTCTTAATTGACAATAACTTTGTAAAGCACTGAGGTGGTAACTTTAGTTGATTTAAATCAATTTTCAAGTTACCACTTTAACTGAATTGAATAAATTACGTAATCACTTAATTGTTAAAAATTCAATCGAATTTTAAAAATAATTTTGTGACTTTCACTACAAGTCATTATTAGGTTCATTGAGAACTTTTGTCAATTAGATAATAATTCTATGTTATGAAATTTGTTCTTATGTTACGGTCTAGGGGTTTGAGATGGAGTGCTGATTATTAAATTTCCCGCTAATCTATGGATACGAACTTTAATGACCGAAATATGTACAACCGTCAGTATGTCTGGGAATTCTCAGTCTCCTCAACACTTTAAGATAAAATTAATTTAAACAACTAACAGTATAGAATTGGTTTAAGTAATCTGTAACCATAGGTTCTAATTAAAATTTGTCTGTTTAACTAATATTTTCAATAGCTTTGGAAAAACTCATTTTATTGATTATAATTAAAAGTAATAGTCTGTCGAAGAGAATTCACAGGTGTAAAAGATAATCACAGATTCATATCATAGAAGAATAATAAGGTTGTTTACTCTACTAACCAATACTTGAGTTTTTCTAACTGTTATTACATAATTATGCCGTTAGTCAATATTGTCATTACATTGGAGGGTTAACACGAACCTTGATGCCAAAGTTAGTCTGAAGTTTTAAGACATATAACCCTGTTATATTAATTTGTTAGCGATCACATAATGAGTAGGTTAAATTTTAAATAATGGCTGGAAGTGTAATTTCAGATACGCATCTTCAGCTTCTAGTGACCATGGTATGTAATAAACAATATCCAGGTTATAAATCCAAGTAACACTTAAACGTCCACTCATGAATTCTGCATGTCAACTAAGGCGGATTAAAATAAGTTATGAGTATCAACCGTAAATAGACATAGACCTTTACAGTTTGTAGACACTACAACCGTAGAAAGAGTAGTTTATTAACCTGGTATTCATGCGAACTGTAATCTACTATAAGAAGCTTAAAGTACTTTTATTTTTAAATATTAAATATAGAAATGCTTCCACTGGTATCTACTCAGTAACATAAACATCAGAGTTTAACACTCGATGATGGATTTTGAATATTTAAGTGTTCGGAGTAATAATGTTTGATGAGTGTTCATCTTCTTCTAAAGTAAATTGACTAAACGCATTAAAAACGGAAAACTGTCTAAATGAAATCTTCAGATATGAAATATTGGACGATGCTTATTCCTTGTAGACAGTTGATACGTTTCACAATATGAAACCTTTTGAATATGAAATGTCAAGCTTTTGAAGGTGAACTGATGTTTATGAATAAGATATTTTACGAACTTTATTAAGTGTAAGGGTAAGACCACAAATAACAGATACAAGTCTAGAATCTTACGATAAGCAAATTAATTTCCGATTACAACGTACAATTGGCAAACTATCCTTATACTCACTTATCTCACTGATATACTGATACTAACAATTCAGATGATGTCTTAAATTAATATTAGTTTCAATTTGAAATGATACCTGTCATAAGAACATTTTACTATGATATAAAGTTCACTCTGTATGACGTTGCATCTGAGTTTGCACGATATTAACAAATCATTTATCCACTTCGTTAAAAGAGATCCCTCAGTAGTTTACGTTCACGACCTGTTTGGGAGTCGACCCCAAATAAGATTTCTGAAATAAACTAATTCGTTTGGTAAAAACAGCCTACTACACAAATTTATCAATAGTTTATTTACTAGCCTAAGGGAATAATAAATGAACGAATAAGATACAAAATTATGTTCCTAATGAGTTTTACTTATAACACACGCAATACGATTTATTTAGTGTTTTCATTAGGTTAACTTTTAAACAAAAGAATCTTTAGGGTTTTATTTATATACAATTACTTTAACAGGTCAACAAGCCCGTATTATAGTGATGATTGTCTCTGACTTTCTATTAGTAACAAGATAACTTGTTGAAATGTCTGACTAAATAAAAGTCCCGATTTTTCGATTCTATATTTGTGTATATGAACTACAATCCTTGTGTACTCGAATGAAATTTTACCTTAGGTTATTTTATCGAAAATGATTTCATGCAATTTGTATATACATGATTCTTTTAATACTGGATGGTATATATAGAAACTTGATAGAATACATGAAGTTATAGTCTAGCTAATTGTATCTAGGAACAAATGAATTAGAAATATATTTATTTCTTCTCAAGGATCCTAGTGACTATAAAACGGTAAATATAATTTGAAAGTGTTTGTAACTTCCTGTTGATGTCGTTTTAAACTGATATTGAACAATCTTCGTTGTTATATGTGTGAAAAATTCTCCGTTGTGCTACTAAGTTCGGGTGACCGGTGACATTTGACAAGAACTGACAGAGTTCGAGACCTTGTATAGACATCAGCATGAAGACATAAGTTCATTCAGCTGGGGAATTCCAACACGATGAAACGTGTGTCTTCGATCCCAATTGTCAACTACAACCCAACTTTAATATTTAATGACTATATAAATAAAACCGATATTTAAAGCAAAGACATAAGAATTGATATACAATTAAAAGCTAGCTAATAGAAAGAGATTTTAATCAGAGAATATTACTATTACTTCTTTTGAACATAAAGATCAAGATGGAATTGTTTAATTTTCAACACCACTGCTGTGCATAAATCCATTACTCAAATTACCTTTGAACCAGTACTTATAACAAAGTAAATGATTTTGAAGACTGACTCCCAAAGCGACGCAAAACCTCAGTTGTCCAAATGCTCAATAATTGAGCTATTGACCGATTTACAGTATCCTTTAGATAACCATTTGGAAAGTGCACGCTTCGTACTATTACAGAAACTTATAAACGGGTAAGCGCACATTGAGTTGGCCCAAAGCGGTATTCTATCCTTCACACTTGATTGAATGAAGTTTCTGCTGCGTAAATTAATGGTATTGTTCCATATGATTGTCTGCTTAAACGAATAAAATTTATTGTTAAAATAACAATTAAATGTTAAACTGTATCTGTAAATACATTAGTGAAGTATGATATTAAGGTTACAAAAGGTGTTATATGCAGAATATTAAGGGAATAAGAGATGAGGCAAAAATATTTCTTCTCAATTAGTTCTTCGTGAATACTCTACACTAGCATTTATTATTTCTGACTGAATGTTAAATCAATAACAAGCAAATAGTGATGAGACAATTAATAAATCGCCTGGATTAATTTCCTCCTAACTACATAGTAATCACTTAGTAACTCCAGAAAATGTAAAATTAGAAGGAAGTTATATCATTGTTTAAATAAGAATACAATAGAATGGAATAGCGATTGTGTACAGATTGAAGTTCATAAATTGACAGTGAAGCAACATTTTTAAAACATTGTGTAAGATCAAACTTAGAATTTAAAGAAACCTGAGATTACATGAAAGCAAAATTTTTGAGAAACGTTGGAAGTTATGTATAAAGCCAGGTTTAATTGAGAAAATGAACAAACTTCTTTTGTATGCAAAGATTAGGCTTACGAAGATGTGCTCCTATGGTTTCTGATGTTTGCAAAAGATGCATTCTAGATTCATAGAACAAGCTAGATGGCATTTTGTAGATGACTTTGAACACTTATTATGCATTCATATGTCAGCCCATGTCAACTAGTTCTACATGGATAGAGCTTTTCATAGTTTTCGTTTCTCTTTTTGCCAGCCATGCGGGATGATGTTTAGAAATACGGCGATGTATCTGCCTGTAACGTATCTGGCTGAACAAGCACAGTTAGACTGGAAAATAAGCATGGTGGCAGCTGATTTAGACATCTTATCCTTATTTCGTGAATTCACTATAGCCTGATTAAAAAAGAAGGACATAGCCTAGCTACATAAGAAGTTATTATCTCAACAGCTATCACTTTTGAACTGAAATTTCTGGAGTAAGGGAGTTTACAGTACTGATGATGACTTTGCTTTTGTTTTTGTGTTTTGAAAATGTTTCTTAAGGGACTTCAATAGATATTTGTTTTTACTCAATCAGTCATCGATAAACTTCAGTTCTTTTCCAAAGGTATCATCAAAGCAAGTAATCTTTTAGCTGGGAATCAGGCATTTGGCTAGATTCCTCTTGTGTTGGAATGAAACGAAGTGCAAAGTATGTGTTAACTGGTTTATTGCAGATAGTTTTAGGTAGATATATCTTCATATTGTCCCATCGTTTCTTTTTCTAACAAGATGTCAGGGAAAATAATTACTTTATTTCTTATTTGGCATGTAATTTGTAAATAAAATTTTAAAACTGAATAAGTTGACTAAAACTTTCTTATAAAATAACAATTTCCATACTTGACACCGTAGATCCTCCTGTCTTTGATATTGTGAGCTGCAATCTATCATTCTCTCAGTGGATTATCTAAATACAGTGTTTATTTATAAATTAAAAAAAAGAAGACGTTAGATTATGTTTAGAAGTCAAATTTCCAATGAAAGTTTCCGCCTATCTGAAACATGTTAAATGGATGAACAAGAATTCTAGTTCTGATGTTCTTGATGAGAACTGAATTATGTAATTATAGCTTCAGTCTCTCGCATATTATTCAGTAAACTATTGAATCCACTAAATTGTTCATTGGGAGTAAAATCTCATTGTGAGCATTAACAAACGAATGTAGGCACATCTAGCCAACTAATCTCAAATAAAGTGACATTTTGTTTCCAGTTTTAGCTATTAACTACATTTTAAACTTACCCAAATACTGAAAGAAAGGGTTTCCATAAAAGATTGTCGGAAATTCAGTAGTTGTAATTTACTGAAGTCTGCTTTCCAACAAATCGATAATAATTGAAACTATCTCCTTTCAAGGAAATCTAACTGTTTCAGTGAGTTGATATTACGTTGTATAATTGAAAATACTCTTTACTCTAATTAAATGACTATGTACACTGAACGAATAAAGTACAATATATCAGCACGTTAATTACCTTTTTGATCATGAATTAAAATACGTTTTACTTTATCATGACTACTACTAAAACACCAGATAAACCTTTCGCGTAACTAACTGATACAAATTGTTGAACGATTTATTTGTACTTACATCACTGACCGTACTGACAACAACTTTTGACATCATACATGCATAAAACCAATCATTCTGTTTATTACGTTATTTGGACGTTATGCTTATTTTGGGAGATACTGGTAATGATAAAAATGCTCATATTTAGTTTATTTCTTATATATTAGTTAAGTAAAATGAGACTGAGATTGTATTAGGATGAATTTGTATATTCCCGTTGATTTGTTATAGACTGAAGCTGGTCAGTCTCTGTTGCTATATGTGTATCCTCAGCGGATCGCCTCTATATAGCGATTATTCATAAGTATTATTTAAGTTGGATTGTGACTGACAAGTGGGAACCAGGACGCGCGTTTCTTCCTATTTGGGACTCATCGGCTAGATGTACCTACGCCCACTGAAGAAGTGTGACACTCTGGATTAAGTAGTCTAGTGATAAACGTGGTGGCATTTGATACGAACCGGACTGAGTTCGAATTCCACTGTGAACATCAACATTGGGATGCAGGTACATCCAGCCGATGATTTTCAAATAGGACGTAACGCGCGTCCTGGATTCCACTTGCCAGTCACAACCCAACTTAAATAATGACTGAGATTGTGTTTTAGTGAGAGATATGGAAACATCTAATCTGCTTTTTAATATGTATCACCTTCCTAGTGTTTAAACATAATTTACTTGTTATCATTAGACATTTAAATATTTGTTAATAAGTGGGAAGTTCCTAGATAGCGTAAATTAGCTGATCGGTCATTCTAGAAATTCCTGTAGACAGGTTATATTCCCAGTGACAACTCTTAGTTCTTTTAACAGTTTGTGATGCATATAGACTTTTCAATTCAATAGAACATTAAAGTATTGTAGAAAAACCGGAGGATTGAAGATTGTTGTTTTTATACTCTTCGCTTATGCTTTTTAAACACGTCTGCATCAAGTAAATAAAACTATTATTTACCAAAAGAACTGTTCTTCATCATTATTAAGTGCTTATCCAAAATGTTTTTCATAGTAACCCTTAGAATATTTAAGTTACTTAACAAACTTTCTTTCAGATATACCTTTTACATAGAAGGTTATGCTTGTAAATCAAAGTTATTCCAGCAATTATTGTTATGTCGTAGGAAGTTCGGGGATTGGATGGATGGCCGAGTGCCAATCGCTAGTGCCTAGTCGATAACTGTGCGTCTGCCCTGTGCCCACTTAGTCCCAATCCGCAATAAGAAGAATGCGAGCCAATAGGTCAGCCAAACAGAATCGAATCTATATTTCAAGCATTCTTTTATATATACATAAAATCAGACCACACAGCAAACCAATTAGAAAATTAGCATGAATATAGAACGAGGGAAATAGTGGTAGTGAACAGGAACAACTTGTACACAACTAATTTACTGTAGTCCATAACAAGAGACAATATAATAACAGTAATTATGCTAAACGGGAGAATAGGGCAAGCGGAGCGTAACACTAATAGAAACAAAATGTTTACATTACAGACAGTTCGAATAAATGAAATAGTGTTCGCAAACACAGTTCTGAAAGTTTGTTACACTTCTTTGTGGTCCGACCTAACAATTATAATAGTAAATTTGTACTGAAACATTATTATCACACATGATTATTGCAGCCAGTTACAGTAAATGACATAAAAATGATGTAAATACCATTCCATACGTTGATATGTTTACGTATTGCCTGTATAAACTACTATCAGAGAGTTTGGTCTTTTATGTCTCCATATGTATTATAATTTGATATGTTTTATATTTTGCAGTTATAACTCTATTGTTTCTCTAATTTAGCCAAACTCTCGCAAATCATAATATACACACTCTAATAGGATAAGATTCCATACAACATGCTTTTATCAACCAATAGCAAAGCAAGCTATGAGACACACATTTACCGGCTCGAAATATAAATTTTACAACAACTAACAGTTTTGCAAAATAATAGTTAACAGTGAAATATTGCAATGTACAATGTGTTACATCCCTACAATGAATAATAATAAGTAACTTCTATCGTAGACAATGAAAATTTATGATATTTAACATTGATCATGAAAGTCATCTATACACAAAGGTGAGACAAATAAAACCTTAGACTAATATGAATATTATCAAGTGTGAAATAGATTTATATTAGTTACACGGGTAAATAAAGTATAAATACTAAAATAACAAAACAAACCACCTGTTTACTTTTGTAGCACTACATAAACAATATAAAATTGCCTTATTGCAAAGAAGTAAAGAGAAAATTGAAAGAAGAAAACAGATAAATTGAAATATTTTTTTGAAAGTAGGAATAAAATAGGATAAATAAGCATCTTTAAAAATCTTCGGAAAGATGTAAACGTTTAATAGCTTGACATATATATGCATAGATGCATGTACCATTTACATTAACATATGGAAAGTGTTTTATTCAAGTTAGTTAGTTAGTTAGTTATACATTGATTGACCGTTTTTCCGACTAACAATATGATCAATTGATTAGTTGAATTATTAAAAGTTCACTCTTTAATCATCGAAGGTACAGTATATAAGATAAAGGTCAAAGTATTTTTCATATTATAAATATGTTTTATAAATTACAATCTCAGACGAATGGACAATTATTGTGTGTTGGTTATTTTGAGAATACTAATTGATGAAGACAATATTCACTCATCTCAGTTTAACAGCATCATATATGGTTTAATGGACGATATAGTAATGAGAAGTTCACTGATTAAAAGTTGACGACTACTTTATGATAATCAACCCACCGAAAATTACACTAAACAGCACATAACTTGCAGTTAAGTTAATCGCCACATACAAAAGATGTTCTTTAAAAATGTGAAAAACTGTTAAGCAACCGTTTCATGCTAACGGAACCACATCTATAAGTGTACGTGTATCTCTCAAAGCAGTCATATCGGTAGAACAGAAAAATAAAGAAGCGCATTTGATTCCAGAAACATATTTTAAAGATTCTTTTAATTAACAACTTGAAGGCCTCTATTAGTCCTATTTCAAGACAACCCCTTGTTGCAAGACACAAGATTGCTACTTTAAGATACTTGAAAGTTAATTAATAAACAATCAATTCTAAATATTTAAAATATGGTACAGCCATAGCAATCAAGCACCTGAAACCTGATTTCTGTATTTAGAAAGAATCAATGGTTAATCTTTTATTTCCGTGGTAACATTAACTTAGTTCTATCACATCATATAATTCTTTCAGCCTTTTCACTTACTTCAGTTATATTATCTTTAGATTGTTTCAGCCTGTCTATCTCTTTCTTTAAAAATAATTAACCTCAGCTCCTCGTTAATTTATATTCAAGTTCATATAGTGTAATTAACCAAATGTCTAATTATGATTTATCTTTAGTTGTAACAGTTAACATTCAGTTCAAATAACTTCCTTTGGATCTCATATTCGTCTCCGTCTTGTTATTTGTCTACGTCCACATAAATTCGCTTTACAACTAGCTTAAACTTCTATTTTATAACGTTCATTTTAAAATATTCTTAGTTGTAAGAAGCTGATGAGAACCAGATAAAATGAAACGAATCGCTTTGGCATTCTACTCTAACGTTTCTTTCTTTCTTCAAACGTCAGTTCAATTTTAGTCTATTAAATATTTTCAGCATTTCGGTCAATCCACATTAGCATAAATTTGATGGTTGACTGTTGCATAATAAACAACAAAACACCTGAGATAAAGGACATTGTTTTGACTTTTTCTGACCCAAGTGAATAACTTGCCGTTTTTCACACAGTTTCAATAAAATCAATCACCTAATTCATTGATGAATAACTAATACAGTAATTATATGAACAAAAGTCTCCAATAACTTTATTCTTTGATATGTAACATTAGAGTATCTAGAATGATCATATGAAGATTGATCCTAGTGATTACAAAACTCCGGTTAAACCATCATCATGATTTTTGGTGGATTGTTTTTAGTAATTTCCCATTTATTGTTCCCATTTTAACTAAAGCTATCTTTGAAATACTTATCAAAGTATTTTACGAAGTTTGTTTAATTTGATAATGAACACTAACTATTTCCTTTGTATAGGGGGTGAAGGGGGGGCGTGAGAATAATAGTTTTGCAGCGTTTTCCAGAGCAAATAGTAGTTGGTGACTTAACTATGATATAGACTAAAAACCGCCCGTTGCGATTAGTTTCTTGAATTCAAAGGCATGAAGAATCTATTGCTGACTGTTACTAATGCAATATTTGTATTGAGATTGGAAAAATTTGACTGCGATATACATTATAAGGCGATGAGTACTCACTCGTGAGTATTCCTAGTCTAGGACGAATTCAATTGCCTATTGATGAATAATTTTAATGATACCTCATGGTGATGATCGTTTGAGATTTGAACTTTCGATTAGTTGATTGTATTTGTCACAGTTTGATATCAATTGGATACCGCTGAAAACCAAGGTGGTATTGAACAGATGTGACGAATACGGTCAGTGAACCTAAGTACCGAACACCAAGAACTTACGTTAGTTCGATCACAATAATCAGCTCACTTTAGGTTGTTCGTTAAGTTCTAGTGAGAAGTCGTCGCTAATACAAATTGAGAATTGTCGGTAATAAGACAGTTATAACGAGTATTAATGAATGAAAGTTGTGCTATATCACAAATTGATGAAAGTGGGAATTATACTATAAGACAGCAGGTCCGGTAGCG
This sequence comes from Schistosoma japonicum, assembly GCA_025215515.1. Taxonomy (NCBI): domain Eukaryota; kingdom Metazoa; phylum Platyhelminthes; class Trematoda; order Strigeidida; family Schistosomatidae; genus Schistosoma; species Schistosoma japonicum. The sequence continues at coordinate 19,781,806 of CM046064.1, read as the reverse complement.
TGAATGGTTAAACGTTTGTCGTAAGAAGTGAATGCCGTGGTTCCGATTATTTGGAACAGTCAAAGCTGTGCATTGCTGAGGAGTTCCTTACTATGATGAAATAACTGAAGAGCGCAATCAACTAAACTTAGTACTTATCTTAATAAAACCACCTCAGTTTAACTATCTTTTAATTAATTGAGTTCACTACATTTATCCACCTCAAATGTAATATTCGTTGTGAAGTATTGTTATTAACCTTGAAATCATTATCCTAAGTTTTTACATAATGAAAAGGTTATAGGACATTTTTATCAATGTAATTCAATAGGTTATTACTTGACACAAGCAGATAAGGAAGGATGAATGAAATGGACTTTCTGGAAAGTTCCTGCAATAATTACCTTCAGAATATGTGGTATTTTCCAGTAAATCAGCCTAACCTATTAACTTATTTGTATTCTTTGAACTTTTGCCAACAGTTCTATACGAATCATGGTATATAAATAGTAAAATTACAAATGAAATAACACTTAATGTCGGCAGTCTGTTGTGTTTAGTGTTACAAACGCAAGTAATGTTAAGATAATTAGATAATATGTTACAATGAAGGGTAACATTCAGATGAGAGGAGCCCTCATTGAAGTAGCTAACAATATTCATAGTGGCTTGAAATAAAAACAAAAGAAGTATTAACTAAATTCCGCGACTAATAGATACCCTTCCTATATTACCTCTAACTCTGTGTACTAAATTATAACCTTACTAGTGACATTGCTTCTTAAAGGCTTCATAGCTATCAAAAACTACCAAAAGCAATTTTGTCAAAACTATGACTGATGTGTAAATGAAAATGAATATAATCTTAAGTAACAGTGTTTTAGGTCATTACCTATTTTGAATTGGTTCGGATTGTGGTTAGCAAATTAAATCCAGGACGTAAATATCGTCCCGTTTGGAACTCATCAGCTGGATATACCTGCGTCCCATTGTCGTTGTTCCCACCAAGACTTAAGCTAAGTTCGCTTTATGTCAAGCGTCATCGTGTACATAAGGCCACACTTGTGCAGCGGGGTAGGTACATAAAATTTGGAGTCATTTGAATCTCCCCCCCCCCATTTATTTGTTATGTACTGAAGTTGGCCAGTGAATATCTACAATGGATTGCAGGTATATATAGATGAGTGTAAATACGGCGATACGTGCATTCTGGATTCCGCTTATTAGCCACAATTCAACCTAATTCATGCTTGTAAACTACAGCTATATCAAGGCAATCTGCTCAGAATGCACTTAAAACAACAAAGATTGATCTACTTTAATGCATGACAAATTAGTGAGAAAATTCAACCCCTTCCTTAGATTAGATTACTTATTTTATTGAAGAAAATTTGTTTTCTTAAAACACTAACTTCTCCAAAATCACATTGAACTTTGATTTATTCAGAAGATAACAACAACAACAACAACATATTATTATTATTATTATTATTATTATTATTATTATTATTATTATTATTATTATTATTATCACATGTAGATACCAATAAGAATTAAGACATACTGATTTGATTCAATGTATCGACAGAATAATTTAAATAAAGTATTTTATTGAAAAGATGATTTTATTTCACTATTTCAAATTCATACTCTGTTGTATGCTGATAACACAGAATTCATCTACTGGATAATTTTATACTCGATCAAATGATAAACTGTTGAATATTTGGATCATAAAATATTTCATAAATATGATTTGGAATGCAGGCCGACAATTATATTAGTGAAATTAAAGTATGGAGTCAGGATTATGTGTATGAAGTACATTATCAATTAGATTATAATAGATGAATATTTTTTTATTTCATTAGTTAGAAAGTTAATACTACTGAATTACTATTCATTCTGAATATAAACTGACAAGATAAAACTTATATGTAAAGAATAATTTACAATATAAAGGGAAAAAAAGCCATTGAGAAATTCAACATAGTGAAATAGTTAGAAACCTATTTACCCCAGAATAAAAAAACATCATAACATACAAGATAAATGTGTATCAATTCATTTGTTAACCTTGTTTCCAATAAACTAAAATTAGAGTTAAGTAAGAAACTATGCCGAGTTTTGTTAACTCATTCATTTTTCTGTCATTTGTATTAGACATCATTCAATGGTAGTAAAAATTATGATATGCATATTTATAGACCTACGTCTATATTAGTTGCATCATTTTACTTTCGATAATTCAATTGAAAATGTTCATTTTTCAAGTAATTCCTTTAATGTATTAATATAATTAATTGCACCACGTAAGATTTCAACTTTAGCTAATCGTCTATCAGGTAATACTGTTAATGGTAAATGACGTCTTAGTGATTCATAGCCAGCATTAACACATCGAACACGTTCACGTTCACGTGCATTACGTAATCGAATAAAACTTCGTGCACATTCAAATGATGGTGATGATGATGATGCTGGAATTGATGTTGATGATGATAATGATGATGTCAATGATAAGTTCATTAAATTATCATGTGATGTTAAATGATGGTGATGATCATTTGTTACATGAATTCTCTGAAAATTTCCACTATTTTGAATAGAATCATTATCATCATCATCATTAAAATCTTTCAGTATATTATGCTTTATTGGTGTTTTTCGATATTCATTGATTTCATCTAGTGGATGTGTGCATAGACAAGTCCAACTTTGTGTTGAACGTGTTGAATTACTTCTGGATCTTTTAGACGACGTATTATTTGTGTTGGAATGATCAATTTTATTGAAATAATGTGTTTGGGGTGATAATTGCCTTTTTTGATGTATATTACTATGATAAGTAACATTATCAGTAGACATATTGGGATAAATATATGGCAATATATTCGCTGGATTTTCTAAACATTGATTTAACATAGATTTATGATTTCGTGAGTTGTTATATAACGATTTTGGTAAATTTGTTGAATCTAATATCTGATCTTCAAATGTTGTTCTTGATCTACCGGATGCTACTGACAATGATGCATTTGAATTGAAAAATTCTTGATATAAAAATGGATTATTATTATTATTATTATTTGATTGAAATTGATTTATTCTATGTAAATGAGGATGAATTCATTTCTCTCATTGAATTCCTACTTATGGGAAATATAATCCTATCCTCATATGGTACATTTGTAATACGATTATTCATGACAACAATGTTTATTAAAAGAAAATATTAATTTCTATTTAAGTATGTCATGAAAAGGACAGAGATATAACATAAATACATTAATTATTATTTTTTTATAGCGGCCAACAATTTAACTGGTTAAGGAAAATATATTTTCTAAATTTTATTGGTTCATAGTAAAATTTTTCCCAAAATAATTAACCAATGAATTAATTAACATGTAGAGGAATAATTTTGTTATGTGTAACTAACCAATCAACAAACAGTTTATTGGAAATGAAATAAAATTAATTATTTTTATTATTATTGTCATAGACATTGTGAACATAAAATAAGCGCTAATAGTGTCTTATTAAAATTAGTTGGTTGAGTTCATCAGGGATTGATGTTGATAGGATACTATTGAAAAGAACGGAGCACTGGACAACTGTTTCTTCCTAGTATGAAACCAAAAAATGTAATTCCACTCTCCACGAACTACCTAAATTCACTTACATCAATAATTTCAAGATGTTCCGGAGGTTTTAGTGAGAAATTGTGATTGATAGAATTCATACTTGTAGGGAGTAAGAAGTTATCACCGATGACAATGGATGATCGTTGCATTATATTACAAAATGATAAAGTGGGAATTCTACCATTGGATGCTGGCCTCTGTGGTGAAATCTAGGTTCCTCGCTGTTGATGAGTCCCATACTAGGACAAAACAGCTATCCAGTGCTCGCTGGTTCTCAGTAGTACCCAACCATCACCATCTAGTGACGAACGCACATAACTGAAATCAATTTGTTTTAAAGTAAATAAAAACGGTCAATTGATTCCATAGAATGTTGATCGTTCATTTGTTTCCCTAATGAAGCTCAATTCTTTTTTTAAAATTTGATGAATTCAAAACTGAATAAATAACATCGAGGATGTATAAAACAACATACCTACAGCAAATAACTAAAAGCTTATTCAGCTGCATAAGTTTCTATTGAAAAATGAGTTGACTTTGAGAATACGTCCCGTGTTATTTAACACCCTAATATGACTTCATACTGATATACACATCTCTTATTATGTAATTTGTAATAATAGCATAATAGACTTTTAATTAATTAAACAATGATAGGTATTAGTTGCAATAAAGTTTAGTGTCAGTGGTGATAAGAATTCTAATTATATAAGTCGCTAACCGTATATATATATATATATATATATATATATATATATATATATATATATAGTATTATTCTTATTTACTATCAACTACTTGTCGTTGTTTGATTCTTAATTTGGTTGACTGTACAAATATCATTCAGGTGCTAGCATTTATCGTGTAAGATGGGAATGCTGATTGAGTGATACTGAAGTTAGATGTAGGTAAATAAACCAACGTGTAGAATCTGTTAATGACACAGTAAGCCTCCTTCAATTGAAGCAGTTGAGAGGGAGGGATATATATGCGTAACCACCACCCACACCAATCCATGAAGTTTAGAGGGTAACAGGTGGTCTAACCAAGACGCTGAGTCAGTCCATGAAATCATTGTATGTTGACGTGGGCCATATTAGTAGACGCAAACTATCTAGTTGGGCTTGGCGCTATCAGTGGTTGGAGATGTTGGTTGGCATGGTTCATAATTGGCCACAATGATACAGGTGTATTCATTTCTATATCTGGAGTTTTAAAATTATATTAGACATTTTGTCACGTGAATTAGATTCTTTCATCTTAAATCATATCGTCTATACCAAATCGTTTTCGCAACTGCTGATAATACTTAGGTATTCATATTGATAATTTCTTCTCAGTGCGCAGATGTAATGAAGGAACATGAATCGATTTTATGTGAATTTATCTCTCATTCCATACTGCTTAAGACTACTTGATCAGTACTTTTGGGAAATCTATAGGAAGCTAATTACTACTATTAAGTACACAATCGCCAAAACTAAGTTACGTGAATTGATAGAGATTTTTGGTATATTTTGTAATTAATACGACGACGTGTCAGTTATGGAGCGTATTAAGCTTTCAATCAGTGTAAATTTATGATATAATGTAGATTACAATCATGCGAGATTCTTACAAAACCATTTAACAGCATTTGTTAAGTTATAATTGTAAGCTCAATGTAACATATCACTAACATTTGGATTAATATTTAAATACTCAATGTTTCACTAATGTTTAGATGACACTTAACATTATAATTTGTGTTTTACATATTTTTAAGTAGGTGACAATTTTTTTGTTCATTGTAAATTTTGTAAGCTTTAGGTTGGCAAACACCTAACCTTCTGCACTACTGGGTCGGCATCCAATGGTAGAATTCCTACTTCCATCACTTTGTGATATATAAGGCGAGAATCATCCAATGTCATTGGTGATAACTATCTCACCCCCGACAAGTCTAACCTTCAACACTCACAATTTCTCAAAAGACCTTCCGGAACGACTTGTAGTCACTAGTGGGTTGATTATTACAATTGAATAGAGATGGTTATTTTTGTAGAGAATGGAACTTTTACTTGATTGAATACATCACAAATTGATGTTGAATTGTTGCAATTCTATTCAGGACAGGGAACTTATTTATATTCCAAAAAGTAATAATTTATTGGAATTTGTATTAGTTTACTGTCAATATTTTGGTTTGATAATTGATCAACATTTATTAGGAAACATGCTAACTGAGTAAATGTTTCAATACTGGATTGTTGTTAGAAGTTATTGGCTTGTTTAATCTACACCATACAACACATATGAATAGTTACTTAATATTAAGATTTGAGTGTAAAATGCCCAAATGAATGGTTACATTTCACTTCTAAAAAATATATTAATTCAATGCTGTTGTCTCACTTTCATTTAGGCTTATATTGAACCATTAAGATTTTAAAATAACACTAGTTATCATGTAAGATAAGGAGTCCCATGAAAGATAATTAGTTATTATCAAAATAGGATCTGATAATTCCCCGCTAATTTTATCAATAACACATCGTTTCTATTGTGGATAAACAAAAAAAATCTAAAATCAATTGACAAATTTTACATTATTTTTCAATAGAAAATCAAATAAATCACAGAATAGATTTAAGTTGGTTAACTTTAATTGTGTGAATAGTTAAATTTGTTTTTATGAAACAACTTGTCTCATTTGTTTTCATTATTGATACTCCAATTTTGATCGTGTGAACCAAATTGTGAAGATAAATGATCAACTAAATTTTGAGTTGGTAAAGTAACCAACCATAACGCTAATTGTTTACGTAGATTTAATTCAGAATCATCCGTTTTACTGGATAAATAAGTGATCTACAACAAAGATAAATTATTATATAAAAATCAGAATTAATGTAATCCAGTTGGAAGTAATCGAAATAAAACCATTAACCTACATTACAATGCTGATTTGGACTCATTAGTAAAACTTATATACGATCATGAGGGAACTGATGCTCCCTTATGGGATACAGACTCGTATCACCCAGTTTCATAGTCCGAGAGTTTACCAGTAAGTTAGTTGGGTCGTGATTGACTCACTGTAGGATTGGAATGTTCACAAACTGATCACTGAGTAGTGATCAATATAATTTCCGTCAAATTTCCAGTGCTAATGAAGTTATATTGATCAAATCGCAATATAGTCAACTATCTTCAACCACCTGAAAACTAAACATAATGGACGCGAAGTTAAGTCGCTTAGACTAATGGGAAAATTGAAACCTGATCAATCGGACTGGATCAGTACCACGGACCAGACAAATTGATCGACTCTGAAGGTTATCCTTTGGGAAATTAGTATATATATATATATATATATATATATATATATACTTCCAATATGTATTTGTTTAACAACTGTTTAATGGTTTTGATCGTAAGCTGTTATATGAGTGTCTATATATATCTCCTATCCGTTCAAAATTCATTATTAATTAATTACAAGAAAATAGAATGTTCATCAAAGAAAAACTTCTGTTCCGAAGAAGTAGCAAAGGTGATATTTTAAAGAGATAGTAAAAACAGATTTCCAAATTCCTTATGAAAAGTTTGGTATTCAACAGAACTTCTTATCAACTTTCTAGCCGATTTATGATTTATAGATGTGTGAAGGATATGCTTTAGAACATATTAGTACGTATTTAAAAATTTATTTGCTCTTGTGGATCTGGATACAATGACAGCACATGCTGGAATCTCTCGGAACGTATCATCAAACATAGTTCACTTTGGTTATCTAAAGGATTATACGAGTCTGTCAACAGACCAATCCCAAAACATCCTGCTAATTTTGATCAAATTACTCCATCAGAATCTCCTTCCACAACTATCCATACAAGCAGACAAGACTGCTCAAAGGGATTACAAATCGAAACGTTTCGTACAGCAGAGAACTTAGCAATCCACACTATCAAACCTAATTTTTGTATACGAGAGAAGTATGTCAAATCCCTAATTCAACTGTGATTTTAACTCAATTTTTTTTTCTGAGTAATCGACTATTATCTCTATGTTTTTCCCCTATCCACTATTAGTATGCTTCTTATTTTTAATTACGTATCATCAATAAACCACTTTGATTCAAACAACCTTTTTCATGAGATATTTATGTACGATTTGTATAACTGATATTTCCAAACAATTTCGAAGCAATACCACTTTGTTTTCGTGTATTATAAGTCTCAAACTGACATGATGATTTCTGGCTAGTATTTTTAGTGATACAATACATCTCTATGTTCGTAATAAAACTTAATTAACGATCATATAGCTTTAGTAAATGACATTATTGAAAAGGAAGTTTACCTTACTGAATATTTTGTTTCTTCTCAACGGCACAATGTATTTTATTGGTTTGTTGTTAACTAGTTGAAAATCTATTGCTTAAATGTATTCCATAAATATCTTAATTAAGCGCATATTATGACTAACTGATTATGATGCGTCATAGTCTTGCATCTTATGTGTATATTTACATGAGTGTTTAGGCTTAAACAATACTGAAGAATGTAGAGTATTTAGTATTTCTGGTGTTCTCACTAGCAGACTGAAAACAAGTAAGAATTCCCTGTGGCCTAGCAATCGCTTAATGTATGCAAAAAAAACTATCGGAAAACTTCATAATAACTGTAATTTACAGATTTCAAAGTCAAAACAATAAGTTCAGATCACAGTGATTCAGATTTAAATAGTATACACTTTCTAATTGAGTCAATAAAACATGAGCTTACAGAAACAACACTGAATTTTAAAGTTAAATACAAATCATTGACAAACGATTGCCCTAAGCCTTTTTAATAGAAAAATGAATATATTCGAGTACATCTAGTCTTATTCATGCAACATCTTTAGATAGGAATTCGATAACATGGCAGGACTTTACTGCTTAATTATAGGTTTCTAATATGTAAGTACACCATTGAATGATAGATAAAAACAGCTGCGACAGAATAAGATACTACGAAATAGCGAATACATCATAATAATGAATTCATACAAAACATAAAGCTAGGTCTGAACGAAAGAAAGTATCGTCATTGCATGGTATTTAAAGCAGAGGCCTATCTATTTTATGCTGCTACATAGCCCAAGAAATACCAGTAAACATTTATTCCCTTAATGAACTAGACGGAGTGGATACTTTATTTATGTTTCTACTATAATTTTAGGTAAGTTATTAATAAACATAATAGATCGTTTGCTGCTGATAAATTTTTACAATCTTAGGCCATATATGCAGCCTTGAAAAATTATTTAAGCCCATTAAAATAAAAGAGCAGAAACCAACCTATAAAGGCTCACGAGACCTAAAGGATCAGTAAAATAAGCAATGTGTTCAGCGACTTCACTTCATGTAGTAAAGCTAGACACAGATTTACGATATTTGTGGGGTGAGATTTTGAATTTGTAAAATAAAAGAGATACGGTAAAAATTGCGGCAATATCATAGGATGTCGATAAGACCCCTTGATAAAATAAATAAAAAGAACTCTTATTTATTTAATCGTATCACAGTGAACTATAAAGTTTATTCACTTTATAACGTAGTTTTTACCATACTAAATTTTATTCACTAGATAGTAATATACTTACAAATTTTGGAACATTAAACATTTTTCTAGCCGTAGGTATTCCCAATAAATTAGTTATGAGCTGAAAAGGAAAAAAAGGAGGGATATAAATGATAAAGCGTAAAAAGACTGAGTAAAAACGTACACGAAGAAATACGATTTCGGAGGCGAATTCCGCTAAGTGATATTAAATTTGAAGAGGTGCAGAGAATCCACAGAGCACTGAATAGCTGTTTGTGTTAGTAAGATAACTCTAAAACAAGCATAGCCTTGATTTATTATAAAAACGACCATATTATAAAGTTGCAAGTCAACAGAAACTATGAAAATAACAGTTTCCTCTAGATTATTATATTATTCTCAAACAAGTGATGTAACAACCAATTAACAAGGGTAGGCTAATGGATTTAATTGTAAAGAGGATGTACTGATGCTGATAATAACATGCTAATACAGCTTGACCAATATTATTATGAATAAACGTCCCATCTATTTGTTAATTAAAATTCAGCATAAGAATGCATCTGGTCATTTAGCTAAAAGATCACTTTTACACCTAATTATAGGCTGAACATAACGCTTACAGTCCTATGAGATTCACTAAAATTTCGTTTCGAAAATGTTGAGTGACAAAACAAACAGGGACTTTTATATACTCAGATTACATCACGTGGATCTGACACAACAATTGATTAAAACACACACATACTTAATACATTAACACTTTTACCAGAATGTACCTGAAGTATTAAACCACTTAGTTTTTTTGACTTTAGCAGTTCTAGCAAAAGTTGTTGAGATGAATCGGTATATTCAAGAATAGCAATTCTTCCTCTCAGGGATTCTGAAATCCTAGAAAATATTTATTAAAAAGCTGTGGATTACCATTTTCAACCGTTAGAAATTTAACTTAAAAAATCGACAACAGTTAGAACATGAAAGTACTGTTAAGATAATGATAGGCTAGTGCATTCAGATTATTTCACGAAACATTGCTTGGATTGGACGGGATATAATCATTGTTAAGTTTCTTTTCGCCTATGACATTTTGGCCAACACGCCTTGACTTATTTCAAGGAAACTGGGAATAAATTGGTATATAGTACGCATATGTACTACAACGAGTGCAACAAGTGTGCAGACGTGAAACATAAATGGTCAGGCAAGAAATGCGTAGGAAGCTTTCAATATATACAGGATTATCTGACAGAACAATTTTACTGCCTTTCGTAAATGTAAATAAGTAATGATTAGTTGACAGGAAACTAAGGGGCTTGTCCAGACCATTTTCTTATCAAACGTGTGAAAGTTATTCAAGACAAGTTAATTCATGTAACACCTATTACTTAGAAACATCAAAGTAATAAGTTACTAGCATATAAGCTACGGAATGCTTATGCTCACTGAAACCATCTACAGAAAAAAACGACCAACGAAATATGGCACAACTGATGGGTGATACAGTGAAGACCATTTCGATTAACTATTGCAAAGTTCGGTATGATTGAATAACTGTGCACAAGTACATGTAAAACTGTAAGTCGGATTACCGTACTATGCCAATAAAACTTAACTAATTACCTCATAAAAGGTGAAAGTGGATTTAAATCGAATAGCACATTATCTAAAATGAAGTAATTAAACAGTATATTAGGAAGGTAGATATGCAAGCTTCCTAAAAATTAGATATGGGTATGAGTCCTGCAGGTATTTAGGATTAAAAACCCTGTAAAAAGTAAAGGACATAATGCAATAAGTTTTGAATATCTCACTATGAACTATTATGTAAATATTTACACAATGAAAACATGTTGAATGATTGCAGCTTGCACCAAAATAAAGAAGCTAGACACAACATCAGATAAATCTGTACTATAGCTCAAGCTTAAAAAGCTAAAAAAATGTAAGTAAAAAGTCACCCTATGTAAAACAAATTCTAATCCATGTTATTATCTAAACGAAACTTTATGATCCAAGTAACAAAGGTGACAAAACACTTCGTATTGTCCTACTTAAACAAGTGTATCCAGTATACAATTTATGGATCATAAAACTGTGAGCTTAGAATTTCAACATATATTTCATACTTCTGCATAAACCTGGCATTTAATTGAAATGATAACCTATGAGGAGACTAAGAAAATATGAGATCCCCATCCCATGAGAAAAATCTTGGGACAGATAACACCACAAATTCAACATAAAACTGTTAGTACAATAGTATAATGAAAAAAAGTTTTACAACAGTTACCTGATCAATAAATTTAGACAGTGAGGTTTCAAAACTTCTTCAGCTTTAAACAAAAGATTGAGTGTTGCGTCACAACCTTGTAACCTTAATATATTGCGTAAGCCTTTCTCTTCCTGACTTGATAATATGAAACTTTAATTTTATCAACACTAACGCTATTAAAAATAATAGTTTCAATGCTTCGAGTTTATATTCATGTGTAAGTGATAAAGTTAGACAAGTTATTATTTTCTCGATAACGACCAGTGGATAAACTTCATTGAGTGCTTTTAATTGGTACAACAAATGAAATGCTTCCAAGAGCTTGAATTGGTTTTGAAGAATAGAAACGAAAAGGATAAGCTCAAGTGATATTTTTGATAGCATATCAAGTTTAAAAAAATTTAATGCTTACATTTTTACGCACTGGGTGTGATGAGGATTTTTCAACCAATTGTAAACCAATCTCATCTAAAACAAAACAAATAAGTGCGATTTGTCTGCAGTTACGTAATGTCAATTTCCCACTAATTCCCCATAATTTTGCTATACTTGTAATTTTTTTAATTTTTGTACTTCTGTCGTTTGTAGTAAGGACAGCTTCACCGTCTTCTGTTGGTGCTATCATCATTCTGATGCTGAAAAAACAGAAGAGCAGAACGACACAAAGGATGATGCAGAGTAACAAGGCAAAAGTATTAAGATGGTAATTAGGTGATAAGACTGATATTACACTGAGGATCGAGATGAAACACTATATTTTCCATAATAAAACAATATACTAAAATGATACTTTATTGTACATATCTTGACTAGATAAAATTATGCTTGGAAATCAACCAGAATCAAGAGAAACTATTCATTTTTGAATTAATCTCAAACGACAACAGCCCACAACTCTTAGAGGGAGCATTTATTTACCGCACAGATTACTCTGGTTTGAAAATCGATAGGTATTTATAGCATGCTACGACAAAAAGCAACAAAATGTTGGGAGAAATATTACACAGCGCCCGTTTCTTTTAGATAGGGTTTTATCCGAAGTACACATGAACTTGTAAGTTCACGTAAGTTAGACATCTACACTATTCTAGTTGAATAGTGTTGGATTACTAGTCAATGTCAGTCTAGTATCTAAAAGCTTCTGGTAGATTTAAGCCTAGTCAAGAGGTATGTCAAGGTAGTGGAGATTAGTGTACTCTACATTTCACATGATATCCGCCAGTTCTTGCTGACTGGGTGTGTACCATAGAGTATACAGTCTTTAACTTGGTAGGCTCATATGAGGCACTTGAACCTATGAATAAAGCAGACAATAACAAAGAGCAATGACGTATGTGAAACCAAGATTATATGAAAACAGATACTAAAGTTGATAGAGTAATACTACAAACGGGTGACAGCGATAAAACTTTGAAGATGTGTCGTCCTTGAATGACTCTATACCTAACCAATCGGTTTGAAGGTAATACCCAATATCCAATAACACTCTGACGAGCTGGTGTAAACTTGAAGGTTTCTTGGTGTTATTATCTTGATATTACTGGTTCGGTGCCATGTCTCTGATATCGTTCCGTGGTGATTATTTAGCTTTCAACTGCAGTGGCCCTAGTAAATTAAGCGCGAGAATAAACGCAAACATTTTCCCCATTATTCCATTAATATTCGATTACATGCGCTTTTTAAACTTTGGAATCAATTATTTTACGTTTATTTCAAATAAAATTTACTTCCGTCGAATGGCTGCAATTTCGAACATTTAGGCGATCAGATAGGGAATAATTTCGGGAGTTGGGAAGTTGAAGGGGATGTCGAATGACTACTAGAAATAAAAAGAGATGGAAGAGTAATTACAGGCAGTGCGGATGTGCGAAACTATAATAATTGCAATAATTAAATTGAAACTGATGACAATTATAGTAACAGGAATAAGTGATGGAATCGATTAGGACTAATGGGTGACCAGCTGATAAGAGAGTAAGCGATTGATAGAAAGTAAGGGAGTGGAGAGAGAAAAGAAAGCGGATAGTTAATAATGAGGGATGCGAATTGCTAGGTGGTGGATTTGGATAATATTTAGATCAGGAGTCATGCCACGTGTGATGTTAGGCCGCTGAGACGTACATAGCGAGCTAACAGTTCAAATCTCTCGAACGTAAGAGCCTGTGACACACAAGCAGGAAGCGTATCTCAGACCATGCAGGCTCTGGGCGATAAAAACCACGATCTTCCTTCTGTTATCGCTCTTTAAAGAGAGTGCTTTTGAGGACCATCTCTTTTCGGGACGATTAGAGAGGAAGAAGAATGAATATTTTAAGGTGTCCTAGGGTAGTGACAAATTTGTAGGTAGTTGTCAGGTCACCCCGAAGTTGCCAGTAATTTCCCGGAAAAATATCGAGACTCCTGAGCCCTACGGCTTATTCCGCAGACCAGTTATCTACTTAGCTGTTTACTTAATGGGTTCTGTCTTTCTAAAGGATCAAGGGGGAGGTGTGATTGTTTAATTATGATTATTATTACATTCTAAAATTTAGCTCAGAGTTCACGGTAGTTAATAGGCATGGTCATAATCATACAAAGGGGCTCACTCACACATAAAAGAACATGAAGTCCCTCAGAAAAAAGTGCACACACAGTAATAATATTCATAATACACTAGATTTGTGCATATGGAGATCATATAAGAATGAGTAACCGTCAGTTACCAGCTGGAAGGCATTTTGCAATTCTGGGAGTTCACGAATACATGAGTAAAGATCATTTACTAATAGATATGAAGTGCACTCGGCATATGATAAAGTTACATTTATCGTATAAGCAGAGCAACTTTTAATTATTGTACCCAATCGTGCGAATCAGCGTAAATCAGAAGGCAATGTAAGACAGGTAAGTTATGTTTGATCGTAACTAGAGCGTCAATACGATAGCAGCGTCTAGACTGGCAAACTAGAGAAAGATGCTACCTACGTTGCGTCGTGTCGTGATCTGGTGGTGACGCTTGACCGAGTCTTTTCAATTAGTCGTGCCCGCTAAAACGAACATGGTCAGCATCAATGATGTTAGACTACGAAATTATTTATTTCGGAGATTGTTTACCGCTACAACCCACTCTTCCCCTTATAGGTTCAAAAGAACCCTAAGACATACCAGCCAGGGAATAAAACCTAACATGTTAGATATTAGTAAACGTACCTTTGATAGCTTGTGATGTTATGCAGTTTTTGGACGTCAGTGCCTACTCTACGGTGTTGTTGCATAAAACATTTGTACAAATTATGTTCTTTTTCATCCGCATCCCTCTGTTCGTTTCCAAATGGCCTGGAAATCCAAGAAGGAAAAATTTTAAATCAATTCATTTTGCATACACAGGAAGATAATTTGGCAGCTCGATTCGGCGTGGTGACTGAGTTTATGTCAAGTTTCGAGTTTGATGTAGCGAATTTGACACTAAAAGTTTTGCCTTCTATGCAGTCTGCTTTGAGGCTGTCAGTTTTCGTGGCCGTTTTTGTTGATCGCATAGCATCTTGTTTCACGTTTAAGAACCTTGTATGGCCCTTCGTAAGTTGCGTCCAGCGGTCGGCGTACAGCATCACGACGTACGAAAACGTGTGTACTATATTTTAAGGAAGGTTGGATAAAGGTGTCTGTCAATTATTGTCGAGTTTGAACTGGCTTAACTGAACGCCAAACATTTGTAAGCCGGTTCACGTGAGAATTGAGATTCAGATTTGCCAAAGTGGAAGCGGTTCCCACAAACTCATCTGGTAGTCGAAGAGTCGTTCCATAGACTAGTTTGGCAACACTACACCCAACAATTTTTACAGTTCTGCGAATCCCGAGTAACACTAGTGGTAAAGAGTCGATCCACTGAGTGACTGTTTGTAGCTGAAAGTGATGCCTTCAGATGTCGATGAAATCTTTATACCAAATCGCTGGATTGTGGTTGATAGGCGGTTGTTCTGAAGCGCGTAGTTCCAAGAAGTCTGATCAGAGAGCGGAATAATCCAATATTAAATTGAAGTCCATTCATCATTCATCGTCTAACGAAAGCACATGCAATCGTTTACTAGTAATGTCTTTGAGTGTAATCGCTTCTGGCCAGCGTGTGAAGAATGTCAGAAGATAGGAAAATCTGTTTGATTCGAGTATATGTCCTACCAACTCAAGTTGGACGTGGTTGATTCGAGCGTCAGGGGTTGAGAAAAAGCCAAGAGGGCATTTATTATGCTGAAAAACCTTTTTTTTGGCATGTAAGGCAGGAGCGTGATCATTTTTTGATATCCTTATTCATCTTTAGCCAGCAGAATCTTTTAATAATAAGCTTAGTCGTAGCGTAAACTCCAGGATGAGTGGGGTTGTGCAGTATGTCGAAGATGATTCGCTGATAACTCATAGGGACGAGTGGATGGGTTGTACACATAGAAGAATTACAAATAAAAGTGTTCTTACCTTTTCCCATCGCTTTAGTCTGGAGTTTTAGCGTTGTTGTAGACATCACTTGATGAAGGTCACAGTCTTCATCCTGAAGTCGAGCTAGTTCAACAAGGTTGATTCCCCGAATACGATTCAAGGAATGTATTCTTGATAAGGAGTTGACAACTATATTGTTAACTTCAGATATATGTCGTATATCATTAGAGAACTGGGAAATATGGTCTAGATGACGTGACTCTCGTGGAGAGTACTTATCTGAAGATGACTTCATCAAAAACGTCAGTAGTTTATGGTCAGTGAATATTGTAAATTGCAGGCCTTCGATGGAATGTTGAAAATGTCGTACAGCACAGTACATGGCTAGTAGTTCATGTTTAAATGTGCTATATCTCGATTCAGTGTCTTTAATCGTCTTAAGAAAAATGCTAGAAGTTGCCAAGCTTGTCCAGTCTATTGTTGCAGAACTCCGTCAATGGTTGAGTCGGAAGCGTGGACCGCGATGCTGACGGGAGCTTCAGTATTGTAGTGTGCCAACATAGTTACATTGGTTATTGCCTCTTTAATTGCAACGAAGGCTTTCTTTGATTCTATATCCATTGTGACCACCGTTTCATTCCAATAAAGCCGATTTGTTAGTGGTTTCACAATAGATGCACAGTTGGGGATAAATCGTCTGTAGAAACTTACCAACCCGTTGAAAGCTAGTAACTGCTTAATAGTGTTTGGTTCCAAATACTTCAGAAATGTCGCCACCTTGTGTTTTTGAGTCTGTATACCATTAGCATCAATAGTAGGCCTTAGGAAGTTCGACGAGGTTATTCCGATTCGGCATTTCTGTATAATAATGGTGACTCTGTATTGCTGCAGTCTTCTAAGAGCTGTGTCTAGATGTTTCATATGTGTTTCCTTGTCTGAACTTGCTATCAAGCAGTAGTTGACATATGCATGGACATAGTCGAGCCCACGGAACACGTCGTCATTGAAACGCTGAAATGTTTGTGCTGCATTCCTCAAACCGAAGGGCATTCGGAGAAATTCGTAAAGACCGAATGGGGTTACAATAGCCGTTTTCGGGATGTCATTTTCGGCCATCGGTGTTTGATTGTACGTCTTTACTAGGTCAATTTTTGAAAATACTGTCATTCCCTTCAACGTGGCCGTGAGGTCGTGGATGTGTGGTAAAGGGTAACGATCAAGCGTAGTTTGCGCATTAAGACGTCGATAATCACCGGTGGGACGCCAGTCATTGCTATCTTTCTTCAGGACCATGTGTAATGAAGACGATTATGGGCTACTGAATCGGCGGATTATTCCCAGGTTAATCACATGATTGAATTCGTTCTTTGCGATCCTTAATTTTTTGGATGCTAGTCAGCGTGCTTTGGAGCATGCAGGTTGACCTGTAGTCGTTATATGATGTGCAGAATTTCTGATTACTCATAATAACTTCGACGTCGCCTTATTCAGGTCCGGATACTTGTCAAGTATTGGCTGTATATAAGGGTTAATTAAATGTTTAAAGTGAAGAGGACATAAGCTACAACCTGTTGCAGTGGTTTCACGCACGTAGTGTTACCGTCAAATAGCCTCTTTTTACTAGTGTCCACTAGCAAGTTGTAGTGGCTTAGTAAATCTATGCCCATAATAAGTATTTTCACATCGGCGATGGTGAAAATCCAGTGTATGGGTTCGCGCAAATCCACTTTCAAGTAAACATATTTTTTTCCATATGTGGCTATTTGATTTCCGTCGGCTGCCTGTAGATCAAATGCACTTTCATGTTGGCAATCAGATGAAGTTGCAGGAAGGACGCTGACTTCTGCGCCAGCATCGATGAAGTAGCGAACCTTCGTTATCACATCAGTGATGAATAACAGGTGACTATTTCCATTTGCTACGGTTGCCGCTAGCGCGTGCCTGCAGGGTAGTTTCCTGTCTCATCAACAGTGGGTCTGTGGCTAGGGAAACAATAGGGGTCTCTACACTTCTTTGAGTCCTTGCCATAAATGTTGTGGTGCCAACACTAATGTGGATTTTCCGTTCGTCGAGGTCGAGATGAGGATCTCTTGCGTGATGAACTTCGTCATCGAGGATTGCTTAGTCAGCGTTGTTCCTGTAGATCGAGGAAACGAGAAAGAGTACTGCACAATTTGATTATTTCGTTTTCGGTCTCAAGGTTCTTCTGTAACGGAATGAACCTCACTGAGGGCAGTTTTGGTGATCTCCAGAATTCGATCAGCGGATGAAGCTAGTTCATCTACTGGGTTGTTGTTAAATATTACCAATACTGTTCGCACTTGTTTTGGCAGTTTTAATAGGAAGAGTTGACGAAAGAGACCTTCATCAAAAGTGCATTGACCAATTATCTCTTTCATACGCAATAACATTTTCCTCGCTGAACCGCTACCAAGCCCAATGGTGTGAAACAACTCGTCAAGACGTTGTCTGTCGGACAAGTCTTCACGTTTGAGAATTGATCTTTTGAGCTGTTCGCACGGTTCTAGGCAGTCAGGACAGAAAAAAGAAGAGGTGACTTACCTGTTCAATTCACGCGGAAGTGACCTACAATCGTCAAAATTTGAACGCGTGGATCTGTTACACATTGGTCTCAAAATTCCGTTTCTGTGTGGCAGAACCAGGCTTCTACATTATTTGCTCAAAAAGGAATGAGCTGAAAGTTTGGAGGTGTAGAGGTCTTAATCCTAGTAAGCTTAGGAGTTTGATCTCACATCGTGAAAATAGTAATGTATGCAAATACTAAGATACTGTGAAAAATATGCGGGAAAAAAAACAACACCAATAATACTCTGTTAAAAACTATAAAATGAAACGAACCCACTGTAATGATCGTGTCCAGATCACGTCAGGCTCACCAATGAAGTGTATTCGGGTATATGACCAAGTTACGCTTGTCGTACAACCAGAGTCACTTCGATCAATTGGATCCACTCTTACGAATGAGAAGAAATCAGAAGGCATTGAAGGATGGAAGAGAAATTATATTTGACTGTAAACATAGTTTCAATAGGATAGCAACGTCTAGGCTGGCAAACTAGAGAGAGATACTACCAACGGTGGTCCGAGTCGTGATCTAGCAGTGATGCGTGACAACGCGCCTTCAACTAGTTATGTCCGCTAAAACAAACATGGTCAGCATCAATGTTGAGAGCCTATGCAACTATTTATTTTGGGCATTATTTACCGCTACACTATGTCACTATTTATTTTGGGGTTTATTTACCACTTCAGATATTCAGGTCACTGCTATAGCGCCTTATATGTTTCCTTTCGCAACACCCGTTGTGATAATCGAATAGATCTTGGATGGCATGAGACCGAGGGTAATAGCATTTGGTATAAGCCCAGAAGCTTGTGTAGCTGTTGACTAGTAAACAGCATGCTATTTAGTATTTAAATATTGCTTTTTAGCGGTTGGAAAGGACTCGTTGCACTTGCCAGTTTCACTAACATACTTATAGTTGACCCCTTATCTAGTAAAGTAACAGATTCTTAGTGATTTACTTAACTTCACTACAGGCTATACAGTCTCTCCAGGGCCATTGTTCTAATGTGATAAATGTCTTATGGGCTCCCGAGAACTACTATCATGATGACAAAAACCCTTTTCAATTAAAGCTTGCCAGTTTCGACTCATCTGGAGTAATAATTATTTGGGATGCTACTACCGCCTCTTCTACCTCAGAGTTTCAAGAGACAGATTCACTCGTCCTTGGTTAGTTTTCGCTGTTGACTTATTATTTCAGAAATATTGTGGTTACCGAACCAGTGGGTTTCACGTGACTTGTTGGCTGCTCTCCATTCTCATGGAAAATTCATTATTTGGAACTCACAAACCAAAACAAAGCTATGGAAATACACCTTTTGGGACAGTGCGGTTTCGTTTTCTTTGGACCCATTCTCTAATTCAAGGATTATTTGTAACTTATTTTCCATTCATTTTATAAAGCGTTAAAGTTTACTCAAAAGAACAGTTTGTTGTCGAAACTTTCAGTGTCACTTCGTGCGCTTTCGGCAAAGCCACAAGGTTAAACATTTCTGGGGATGGTTTGTTGATATTGTATATTCAATTTCTTGTAGATAGTATCATGCACTTGATCAATGAAACCAATTCACGTGGAAAAGGACTAGCGGCAGAACCTGCAAAATTAGCTCACAGTGAACTTAACCTCAGCTTAGTGAATTCCGAAAGGTACTTAAAGCATTTCGTTGATTGAGAATCAAGTTGGAAAATGTTTTTTAATTATTTCTAACTGAATGACTTGGTAATTATATAAGCTATTTTGCTGATGCTATTCCTCATATATTAATTTACAAACATATTCGGTCACTAGGCTTCATTAGATAACATCATTACATATCATGTTAGTTTCAAGGTAGCATTTTTGAATAGTGTATCCTTTATCGTATCATATTTGAATTTAAATCATTTTATAATTCAAATGTTTTAAATCTACTTACTATTGGTCAAGAATTTAATGAAATTAAGAATCTTAGGCTGAAGGAGTTTTGTAGGTGGTGTTACGGGCATGCCGCCCCTGGGCACTATTTTTGTTAGGATATCAGTAAACTAGAAAGTGATCAAGATCAGGTCATAGTTGTGCAGGTTTCTTCATTCGCCAACTTTTTTCACATTGGACAATCCTATACTTTTCAGTTATTAATTTCGGTCGTCTTGTTTACTCCGCATATTTAGTTCTACTGCCTGTCTGTCACAAATGAAATCTAGCAACAATAATCGATATACATGTGTGTTATACTCCACACATACTTAACAATCATGTTAATAGTAGTTAGCTGGACAGTGTGTTAATTTTGGATGTTAGTATTATAGTTTCTCAGATGACTTAGTCTTAACTATATGGCATGAAAAATGGACTGTAATTGGGAGTAATCAGTCATAATTAATCCATAACCTGCCACAAATGTGCTTCAGCCCAAGCTACCATACCATACACGACGAGATGCATTTAAAGTGATGATTACCAAACGAGTCGAAGCAATTTCGTGGTAATCGTTATGAGAAAGGCCAAACATTGAAAATATGGTTTAAGCAAGTTGAATGTGAAAGTATTCATGATAAAATATTAGAATGTAAGATCTAAAGGAGGATAAAATTTGAACGTATCTGCTCAGTTATGTTAGTTTTGATCCATATCACCCAATATTTCCGATCAATTGCAGTTATCGCGCAAAATCCTGTCCGGCCTAAGTAAATCTTGATTAGCTGATTAGTATGGGGTGACACACGATTATTACAATTTAGGGAATATAAAATCGTAACATAAATGTTGTCCTTGCTATTTCTATCTACAATCGATTCCACAGTTTTTTGTATAGAACTTATCTGCTTGTTGTCAATGGAATATTGAATATTCCTTGCTCATGTAGACCTGCAGTTTTCCCCGTTTGTCGTAAAGCATTTCTGAACCAACAATCCACTGTCTTAATATACATTCTGAACTACGTATTCCACACCTATCATCACTACTCAAATCAGTACGTAATAGTTTTATGAACTGATGTCACTTCTTGGTTTGATCGCCCCTAAATTTTTTCTAACATCTGCCAAGATCGCATGTCAAATCAGGCGGCTGTTGGGCATACGTAACATACTCCATTCACGTCTGTTGATGAAGATTTAGGGTTTGTTAGAAAGAACAAATTACTTATTTTGGTTTCTAAGTTTTTGTTAGAAGAATATATTTGCTCTGTGTTATACGCTCTTCTCATGTAGTCTCAATGTTTTTTTACTATACTTACCGAATTATCATTTATAGCCAATCATGTTTAATAAAAATATGATTGTTTTTATTTAAAGTCATTATTATTTTAATCTCTATTTAGGGTATGTGATTCTTCAAGTGATACTGGGAAATTAACGTCTACAAGGACATGTTTGCAAGTTATTTACCATGGATATCACAAGGATTGTGCGTTGTTCGTTTTTAAGAGAGAAATTATCATTATGAATCTGAGATTATCCCGTCCATTTCATGTTATTACTTTAGATTATTCTTGGCCTTCTTTCTTACGCGTAAGTCAGTTCAATTCATAAGCATTTGCAATCTTGAGGGTAATCTTTCAGATTTATAGTCTTTGAAACGCTCTCTTTAACGGCAATAAATTTAGATATTTACCATACCACAGCATAACCCACCTAGACCAACGTTACTAGTTTGGTGTAAATGTTAGACACCTACTTTAGCTACATACAAGACATATGTATGAAAGCATATCCACTGAATTCATTTTTACTGTTCGATATGATTCTGGGAAACATCATCTTGAAGATAGAAGGTTTGCTTTATGAGTTGATGTGACCTAGTTGTAGATAATACAGCTTTTAGAAACTAATCTATTAACATTATTTCGTGTACTATTCATCATACTTATCACACATATAGCCAGTTAATAAATAATAATCTATTAATGTGTATTTGTCAGCACTTTTTGTCTCCAATAATTAGTGATGCGGCAGGTTTCGAACTCAGATTAATAGAATTTGGTTTTAAATATTAAGTCCAGCAGTAGAACATAGAACTAAGGAACATAATTAGTTATATTTATACACATATTTCTGATTTACAGGTATATTCTTGCACTCAGCGTGATATCATAATTTGTCTTCATGAGAATGGTAACTTAAGTGTATATGCTCATCGTGGTCTTGCCTTATCAGTGGACACTTTTCTACCCCAATCTCATTTACTACAAAAACCTCGTAAAGAGTCTTCTGACCTCCACTTTGATAACGGCTGTACCTATGCTCTTGTTGCAATCGCTGCTTCTTTCAGGCGTCCGAAGCTATCACATTATGTCAATTTTTCTGTTGATAGAATGAATGAGTTGAATATTGTTGTACCTTCACTTGATGGGCATGTGCAGGTAATTTTTAACCACATATGTTATATATTCACTTCCGTTAATTTATGTTTACTGACGCAATGTATTGTAATACATTGATTTCTGATAAGGTCCTACAAATATCTTCAATTTATTTTTAGTTATCAGGTGATTACTGTTTATTTCCTAACTGGTCTCTTTTAGATATTTACTAATGATTTTAAAATGATTTATGACGTTATCGTGATATTTCGATCAGCATTAATAAAACTATTTATAACGTGAATTCATGCATTTATTGTTTTAGGAAGATAGTTGATTAGTATCGAATGCAGTGCCTTAGTGGTTAAAACACTCAGCTTTCCTTCATTAAGTCTCAAGTTGTTCTACTCATTTTGGTAGCCGGGTATTACTGTTAGGATAGGTTTGCAGTTTTATGCTAAATTCACCAAGTATAGGCGGATTATACTTCTTTATCTCACTGAAAGCGTCCTTACACTAGTCACAGTATCTCCACTATGTATTACAACTTTATGTACCCAAAATTATTTTTGTATGCTACACTAAGTTCTTAACTTTTTATATCCGGTTAGGTTTCACATTAAGGTTACATGACTAAAATCATGTTATTTTTGATGTTGAAATGATTAAATTGATATTTTAGCTTGTAGTCTATAAACACGGTGGATTTTATTATGTATTTTGATATGATTAGGTCCACCCAGAAACTTGACGTCACATTTCTTAGCACTCATCAAGCTGTTAGTTACTATATAATATCAATATATCATGTCATGAGATAGTGGAGTTGTCTTAAGGATTTTACTTTTATATTAAATATTTATCTACGTGTATGTGTTTATTTAATTCCCACTGGTTCTAAAAGTTCTGGAAACTACGAGCTGTGCAAGGTCCGGTTTTGGCCGACGAAAAAATCTAAACCGATTTGGACCCTTTCGGATTTGTTACCACATGCACCGGTTGTAGATAAGTGAGTGATGCATTAAGGTATCTTATTTATGCATTAATTTCCGTATGAATCCATTTCGGTATCCTAGCATGAAGTATTGAAAGGTGTACCAGCCATTTTATTTATTTATTTTAACAGATAGGACTAAGTAGTGAAATTACCTTGTAAAGAAAAATGTGCTTGGGTTTATTAGCATTCTAGATGTCTACAAAATCACCCAAGCATAATGATAGCATAAACTAATCGATTATAAATAAGTGTTGTGGGGATTATTTTTTTGAAAAACATAACAACTGTCTAGAGCTTCCTACATTCCAATGGTCATCTAACTCGGGTCTATCTCTGATGTGAACCTCAACTTGTCGGTTGTTGAAAACCAATATTAGAGTTAGAGTTGTGCAGTCTTGCAGCTGCTTCAATTTTGTTATCGATAAAACTGTTTATCGAGTTCTTTGAAACTCATATGGTACATAATGAAGTCACAAAATCAATTTGATTCACTTACGCTGATAAACTTATTTTAAACTAATGTATGCATATTTGGTGCATGCGATGTATTTATTGTGAGGAGTATTTAGACTATAAATAATTAGAATTAATATTCAGATTCGACATTGAAAATTCCAACATATATCTAACATGAGTTGTTAATTTTTGGTTTTCACTAGCTTAAACGTCTTTACATTGATAAGTGATTACTTTTCACCGTCAAAGACATGCATAAGTTACTTATTGTCGAACTGCGTCTCATTCATTTAGGTACTCGAGTTTTAATCGTTTGCTAACGGGTTATCATTGTATTCTACCTACCAAGGTTTGTGCTTGCAGATAGTATTATGAAACCTTACATTATTAATTTGTTTCAGTCTAGTGCGTGCTTATATTAATGGTTAGTGATATGTCTTATTGATTAACTTAGATGTGTGTGTTTCTTTCATGACGCTCAGCGTTATCTTTGGATATCTGACAATGGAGCTAAACTGAATGGTTTTGCTTAATTGAGTGGATATCCATTCAGTCAATCAGTTAGTCATAATGTAGAGCTTGATACGTGCATACATCAGTTCAAGTTGCCATGCCCCAATTAGCAGATGAAGATGAAATTTTCGGATCAAATCACAGAGTATTGGAGGTAGTAACAGTGTTAATATTAATGGAGAGAATTGAAGATCAGCTATAAGATTTAAGAAAACATTAATCAGTATTGCTTACTCAGTGGTCCCAGAAAATACGACCAATGCTTCGGAGACACCTATGATCGAATATTAGTAGCCTACGAATGCCGTCTATCCTTAATAGCCATGCTTTATATCCATAAATTGGGACGGATCAGACTGCTGTGTAGTAGACTCGTCCTTTGATCGATAAGCAGATTTTCGCCTGCGCAACAAGTGACGCAAATCGGCAAAAGTCAATCGAACCTTCAGTATGCAAGCCGATATTTCGTCACACACAAGACCGTCAGGACTGATGAGACTCTCAAAATAAGTAGAGTGGTCAACACCACTTCCTATCATTAGTTTCGGCGACGACGCAAGCCAATCCTAAAGCAGCATTTCGTATTTGGATGTGTTGATGCTTAAGGTGGTCAGAAGATTACATTTTGTCAGCATCTTCACTCAATAGAACTATGTCATCTGTATATTCTAAGTCAATATGTGTAACTCCTTCAAGGTCAGTCCCTGAGAAGTCAGACGACGAAATCGTTGACTCACAAAGCGCGTCATCGATACGCTTTTAGAGTTAACGTTTTCGTAGTCATTCATGCATGTTTGAATAAGTTGTACAACTATTTTTCTCGTGAAACAGTCAAATCGACACTATGTATTGAGAAGCTTTGATGACGGTAATGATCTGTAAATAGCTACTGCAAAACTTATTTTTAACACGTAATGGTGAATCTAAGCTAATCTGATAGGACAGTTTGTATTTGTTTTGTATTTATTATCAATATAGGGTCTGGCACATGTGTGAATCAGTCCAAGTTGCCATACCTCATAAGCACAGCAAGATTAACATCATATTAATAGGAGTAGAAGTTGCTTTAATGATAATAATAAAAACGAAGAGTGAATATATAGAATATGGTTCAAGGAGAAAGAGATAGAGAGTGGAATGTTATGAAACTTATTTAAGCTCACGATTGAAGAGAGGACAGTTAAGAATAGTTGACATTGTTAAATGTCCAAGTAGGCTATTTTTTTCGTGCAAGTGTAATATATAATTACCTAGAGTTGTTTGTCCTTATCTGTCGAATTACAAATAAAAGTAAATAGCTTTTATTATAGTGAGAATATTAAGGCCTAATTGTGAAATATAGCTTATTATTTAAGTAATTTATCTTGGCGTTAAATGTATGTTGTTAAAGCTGGGTCAATTTTGAGCAAGTACTTGTATAGAAATCGATGTTTTATATCTAAAATAATATACCTCCTAATACACTTACTTTGTCTTTCACTCTCGGTTGTAGGCCTCCAGTAAGGTTGTATCTCGAATTAAATGGCCTATACTCTCCAAATCGATCAGAACTAACAGTATGTAGCGTATGTCCTCCGAATATTATGAAATTTGAAATGATCACCTCAATTTGTGGTCCATTAATGGCTGTTGGAAATAATCGTGGTGATGTTCAGGTTATTTTTTCGTTTTTGATTTTCCACCCTAGTCGCGATTTATTTACATTATTTTAATTTGTGTGGCTGAAGATGTATTTCATTACTTGATCAGTGGCTACTACAATGACAACATGCATATTTATGTGTACTCATTGATTGCCCAATTTTAAAATCGATTGTGTTTATTGCTGGGATGCTATAGGATACTTAGATTTATCGGTGGTTTATACCCTTCCCAGTTTTTTATTTGAATGAGTATGGCTGTTTATTAGCTTTTGATGTGAACATGTAATGATAACTTCAGCTTTTCTATCTTTAAGTAATAATGGTATCATTCAAAAGTTTTCGAAATTATAACTGAGATATAGGATAAATTCTAGATAATAGTCATCATTAAGCGTAATTTAATGCATTGGCACGTGATATACACAAGTTCTCAAAATTACACTCTTATTTTTGAAACAAAATTCTTTTTTCCTTGCCTAATTAATCCTCCTTACGCATAAATATTGATCAGTATTTCTGTCGTTTAAAATTGCAGGGTAATTGATTATGCATCTCATCACATAACTCATATTTTCTCGTTTGTATCTCTTTTTCTGTTTCCATGTTTCTATAAAATGATTTAGAATCGTATCACGCTATCTATTGACTGGAAAATTCTCTTCGCTGACTATTTCTAATTTAAGGGAATTCAGTCTTCGTTAAATACTTGAATTCTGTAATCCTTGGTAATAAAAGTAATGGTTTTTGGTGAGGGTAGTGACAGTCGTTTCATCATATTGAAGCGTTTCATCAAGGCTGGGATTACGATTTTTCCCTAAGGTTAACGTAAATTCCGTAGTGATTGTAGCTGTTCGATTATTTATTTCATTTGAGTTGCGTTGTGACTGGCAAGTGGAATTCAGGGTGCTCGTTTTATCCTATTTGGTACTCGTCGTCTGTGTGTGTCTGTATCACAGTGTTGATCATCTCAACGGGACTCGAACACAGTTCGTCTCGTGTCAAACGCCACTGCACTCACCTCTAGGCTACTAAGTCCAGAAAGCCACAATTGTGCAACATATATATATATATATATATATATATATATATAATTAGAATGTATGTGGATCTTCTCGTTGAAAAGGATTTATTTTGTTGATAACATAATGTACATGTCCTACAGTAGTGCATCAATAAATGCCTGACAAAAAAATCATGATATCAGTTTACTCAAATAGCTTTCTAAACTTCAACCAGTTCTAACTGAGAACTGATGGTATTTGAAAGTGATTATTTCTAAAAGAATCTTATTGTATTTGTATTCTGAAGGTTCTTTTTATCTTGTTTGTTTAGGCTCTGCGTTCGAGTGAGCTTAGAATTTACAATGTGTTTAACTAGTTAGCATCGTCATTGTCATGATTATTTTTACTTATTTAGTGTCATATTTTCAGTCACTTATAAAATTTAATCCAAATACATGTTTGTACTGTTGTTTCTAGATTTGGGATATGTCATCAGCTATGATATGGCGTGAATATCATGTACTATCGGCTCCTATTAAAGGAATTGAATGGATTGCAATACCTCTGTCAATTTATAAAAATAATCAAAGTAGTGATAATTCTTTGAGATCACCATCAAGCGAATATTCATTAGGTCTGATTATCTATGGCTGGCTGTCCAAAGATGCCCATCAAAGTTGTCTCGCTGAGAATACACCAAATAAAACAAATCCAACCGGAAAAAACTTTGTTACCACTCTGGACTTATTAACTGGTTATATGCGTATATTTCGTGATGTTTCAAATCAGAAGATTGGGAAGAGAAGTTCTGGGATAGGAATTGGTGGTTCTGTCGGTCAACTTTTATCTAAATCTAGTGCTCAAGAAAGTCTTTTGGAAGGACCTATTGACATTCTTTGTGTCAGTCACTTAAGGTAAAGAATCGTTCTTAACTAGATTATGCTTGTTATCAGCAAATAGGAAAGTGTATTCATGTTTCAGCCTCCATATTTTGTGGAACAAACTTTTCTATCTGTATATACTTTATGGTCTGGGATGAAAACAAACATAGTTATTTAATTTAGAATAGGCTTGTATCTTCCCGTTGATTTGTAATGGACTGAAACTGGTCAGCCTCTGTTGCCATATATGCATTCTGAGCGGATTGCCTCTATATAACGATAGTGCACAAGTTATATTTAAGTTGGATTGTGACTGGCAAGTGGAATCCAGGATGCGCGTTTCGTCCTATTTGGGACTCATCGGCTGGATACACCTCTAAATTACGTATGTACTCGTTGCACGAGTGTAATTGTCTGGACACAGTAGCCTAGTGGTGAACGCAGTGGCGTTTGGCACGAAGCAGACTGAGTTCGAATCCCAGTGTGAACATCAACATTGGGATGCAGGTACGTCCAGCCTATGAGTCCCAAAGAGGACGAAACGCGCGTTCTGGATTCCACTTGCCAGTCACAATTAAACTTAAATAAAACATGGTTATTGTTGAAAAGGCAATCAGCAGTCGAATCAGCCAGTGCCGCATGAATCTTTATGCTGTGAATATTAATGACATTTGCAGTATGAATGACTGATAGACTTTAACTACTAACGTGAAAGTTCCGAAAGTGTAATTTAAAATATTTGTCTTTAAAATAAACGAATTAAACTTTAAACATCTGGAACAGTTGAAATTAAATAATTATTGAAAAATCCAGTTTAAATATTGTTAAGTCCCACTCATTTTATCACTTTCCAGAGCTCAGTTCTTTGCTTCATATGGAGTATCAAACTTCAGTTTAATCGTTGTTTTCATATTTTTTTTATATTTCATCACTAATAATTTCGTCCAATGTTAGATTTTTTTTCATGACTGCTAGTTTCAGTGGTACTCATAATAGTTCGATATTGGAATTACTAGTGGGGCGGTTTTCCAGATTTATAAAATATTGATTTTAACTATAGAAATTAAGTTGAACCACTTTTTAAATATTTTCAGTCAGTATGTTGGCATAGCAGTTCGTAAAAGTTCTGTAGAAATTTGGAAGCTACATAATTCATCTTTAATAATGAAGTTACCTCTACTACCGGGCGTAACAGCTGTAGCTTTGGTACGTTACCTGTATATTTGGAACATTTTAAATAATTGTACTGGTTTTTGTGCAATAAATGTGTAGTCAGTTTTAATTAGTTTGTTTAGTGATAGTCGACTACATGCTTAAAAGAGAGTTTCCTGTAAGGTTTATTTCAGTTTGTATTTTAGTAACTCCATAATATTCTCTATATCTTTAGAAAAATCCTTTAACTACTAATGAGAAACCGTGACCGGTAACTTATTTACCAAGTACTAGTTTATATACTCGGCTCTGAGCCACTATCACAATCTAAGAGCTGGTGATAATATCCAACTGCTGAAGCCGGAGTAAGTAAAGCAGCGTTTTGTTCTGTGATATACTAGTTTGCTGTCAATTACTTTGAGCCTCGGTAACTCCTGAAGTTTAGTTTATTAGGCAGTAAATAACGTCACCTATGACACAAGAGGATAGCCGCTAAATGACAGAACTAAATTTAGTAATGTGAGCTACCGTGTTTCTATGCAGTGGCCCATAAGTAACACGAAACTTCCCTGATTCAATTCATGGCAAGGTTGTAGGTGTGCGCTTCTGATGAATCTCGGACTAGATCTAAGCGTTTTTGAAGTGCTATCTGATCTTAGGTCGTTATCTATCTTAAGCCAGTCTGTAATGTAAACTGTCTTCTAATTGAATAATCTCCACAGAAACGCTGTCTTAATTCAGTCATATTCCTTGACTTGAGGACTCCATTTATCTCTGTCCGTTTAAAAGTCTTGTAGCAGTGTTTGAGACTAAAAACCATAGCAAAACCTATGTGCCTCTACAAAATACTCTTCACTCGAATAGAGTTGCTTGAGTAATAGTTTACAACTAACTGTTCGATTTTGCCGATTCAAGGTGCGCTAATTGTATCCTTTTTCCCCTTCTTTTTACAATCTTATCTTTGTCTGATTCTTGCTTTGAGACTAACTCCATCATCCACAGATTTCCGTCTCCGGCACTAAGGCCTTCTAAAGAACGGAGCTAACACTTCAAAAACTCCCCATCGACTAAGATTATACAAACGAGGCACATCTGCTTAGTGATAACATTGATAGAACGCATAATATTTTGGATTTTACGAGCAGCAATGCAAGAATATTTGTGATTTGTTTGTCTTCCCTTAATTGTTAACTATTGCTTCATGATACGTTTACGTCAATGGTTAGTTTGGTCATAGGTTGTTATCATGGATATCTTCAAATGATTGTTGGTGTATAGCAAGACAAACAAGTAGCTAGTACTGACACTAAGCATAGAATGCCATGTAAAGATGATAAATCGGTCAATGAGATGGCGAATACCCATCGGTAAAGGAAGTCGTAACGTGCATTCCTAGCTCCCCGGCTCCATGATACTCAGTAGTGGCTGATCTAGACAAATATTGAAAGGAAGTTATTAGTGGATCAGTTCACTAAGTCTTTTGTCGGTTATACTAACTATGTGGAGTTGGTATCGTTGTTGCGGTCCACGTGATAATTGTGATCACTGGTTAGAGAACATAAGTGACATAGCTCAGATGCATTTATTCTTACTATCATGATTTGGTAAGTCTCTTTATATCTCTAACACTTACATAAAAGCTGTATTTTCACAATCTAATCGTTGCTACCTTTACGTAGTGGTCGAGTTTGCTTATCATGATGGTTCAATCGGGCTATACTGACAGAAACAATAGTTTTTGAACGTTTTACCATGGCAGACTGGTCGTTTGAATAACGATAAAACGAAAAGCAACAAACTTATGGTCCCCCCTCATACTTCTTACAGCACTGGAGATCGCCCTATTTATTATCAAATCTCCTCATTTTTTATTTCCAACCTTCATCTTTCTCTAACCTCTTCAACGCGTGCAACTTGAGTTCACTAAGTGCTATTCCAGGTTTTCTAAAACGGCGTTCTAGTTTCATGTTGCAGCTTTTAATGTGTGAACACTATCAAATCGGTCAAACTAAAACATGGCATTAGTCTGTGAACTCTTTGACTGTTAGTTGGAGCTATGTTATTAGGTGTAGACAACGTGATTGGAGTCCTCTTAGTAATCGTGACCAGTGACTGAAGATATTAGGTGGAGGCTTAGAATCGACCAGTGTCACAAGCGTATTCATTTTTGTCTTTTGGATTCTAAGTTCCATTATTCTTTCGCACACACCTTTGATTTATTCATTCCTGTTGTATTCTCTTGTGGTGTTATTCTTGTAAATTTTATCCCATTGTGTGGTGTGTTAACTTAGACCTATGCACATATCTAGTAGGTTCCACGTTGTTCATGATTAATATAAGTTTTCTAGTTTTGTATTTTATATTTCTGTTACCACTGTTTTAATAAAGTTCATATCTTTTGTATTCATTTTCTATCTGTAGGACTGGTGTCATTCCCCAACTAAATATCACCGAAGTCGTAAAATGTCGAATACTAAGTGAGTTCATTATCTGCGTTAAAAGAACTGATTTTATTGTATCGGGGATTCAAAATTCCCAAAAATACAATTGTTAATTTAAACAAGCGAAAAAAAGTTATATTGATTTTTGTAAGTTTGATTGTAAACTTTTATCACATTAATTTAATGTCAATGTGAGTCCTACTCCTAAGTACAATTTGATAACATTTAATTATTTGTTTAAAAAAATTTTGATGATTTCACTTGATGAATAATCACTAGAGGTTGTTTAATAGAAAAATGTATACATTATGTAAATATTGTTCGCTAGTCTTGTCTCACTTGTTTGTCTCCACAATACAGTCTTCCTGTAGTCTTTTGAAGTAGCTGTGACTTGGGAAGGAACAAGTTGTGGTGTCCGAATGACGTACACGTATCAGAAATAGCACTTCGCACTAATCATATCAACTATCTGGGGGGAATCAGACATTTAATTTGGCTACTCTAAACCTATTAGCTGTATCGTATCGCGAACCGTACACAAATCAGTAAGAACCCACGCGTTTGCCCCCATACCGAAAAAACATCATATTGTATCGAAAATTGTAACTGTCATGCCAACAAATCAAAGCTTTTTGTAATTATTTTATATAAAAGTATCCATAATTAAATATCTTGTTACACCATATACTAACAAGTGTCTACATGTACTGATGATATCATGTAACAACAAACTGGAAAACCATCAGATCTGGGAATAATCAAAGTAGCATTCAGTTACTGATTTAAATTCTAGTAGGCCATCTCTTATAACTTCAGTCAATATGCAATGTGATACACTTTCCATTCTAGTCAAATGGTATACATTTTCCTAACTATCATGGTCTGAAAATTATAATTGAAACTAAGGGAAAATCACGTTGCCATCGCCATATTTGTATATATATATATATATATATATATATATATATATATATATATATATATATCTTATAATTTCAACAGATAAAATGTCTACAATTGAACCCGGTAGTTTTGTTAAACTTACATGAGATTTTATCTATTAGAATACTACTATTCATCATATGAATTTCAATACCCTTGTGATTAATATCATGGTTTGTTATTAGATCGGTTTAAACAGAGGTCATTCATGTGTAAATATGCTGTTTTTTGTAATTTATTTTTTGAATGATATAATTGTACTATGTGTAATAGTGTACTGATTAATGAGCCACTTAAAACGAAATGACATTGTTTTGAAGAATCGAAAGTGGAAAAGTTACACAGTAATAATAACCATGAATGTGAGTATTTAAAGGATATTGTCCATATAAGGATGAAACAAAGATAGGTTTCATTCAGTTATAGGTAAATTCTACTATTTAAGAATAGCGTAAAACTCCTGCTGACAGCGTCAAACTTTCTGCTGCTTGTCATTAAATCATGCTGTATTTATTACACTAGTTGGGTAGTTACTATGATCTAACACAATTATTCTTCGTTTCGTGGTGTGATGTCCTGAAAAAATTACTTCCCACCTTTTTCATCTAGTTTCCTTGTCTAGGGATAATGTTTCGTAAGGAAACTTCTGCCACAAATTTATGGAAGCCACTAAAGCTGGTGTTTCAATATAGTAAAACCAATCGATTTATCATGTTCACCATGCTCGAACACGTTATTTCACTTCAGAATCACATACATGATATTAACATTAATTTATAGATGAATGACTTAATAGCAACAATTTGTGTTTAAAAGTGAGGGAAATTCCAATTTCTTACCGTTACAGTGGCTATTATCACTTTTGATAGGTTCAACACAGATTTTTAGCGAATAAGTTTTAATTTTGACATTTCTTTCCAGTTTAACTGATTATTTTGAATAAGTTTGACTAAATAGCTTCTATTTGCTACACAGATATTTCATTCTTTCTTGATCCAGTTGTATCCACCTAAAGAATTGATGTTTTTTTCGTATTGATGTGAATAGGATTTTCGGCCAGTAGTATTTGGACTCGACGATCATCTATTTTTATGCATATATGCCTGAAACCAAAGATAAAAATAGACAAACTGAAACATAAAACGAAGTAGATTACTCATTTGTGAACATAATTTGTAAACGTTGTATTCAACTGAAAGTGCAACTAATCGTACTCAAAGCGTGCTACTTATGAAAATTATTAATCGATGTACCTATTGTTTACTCGAGACCAGACAATATTAGATTTTTGTTGACTTATCCGGGGAATAACAAATTGTTTATACTTTTATGTATTTAAACCAAAAGATGCCCCGTTTCCGAATGAAGTTATCATAAAAAATATAGATAAAGCACACTAGATTTACACATTTATTAGCATCATTTTATGATCTACCAATTTACTAACAAACAAAATCTTACTAGGTTTCGGATAGTGGCAAACAGCATAAACAGGAACGTGAAACTATATAGCTGTGGTAACTTATTGCTGATAGCAAAAATGAATATCTTTCAAATATCCTCTTTTCACAGTGAACATAAACTTAGCATATGAATACAGTAATCATGATATCATACTTATTTTTTCAAAGTGTGGTCATTCCTTAGGGTAGTATATCTTTGCATCTTATATTTATTAAGCTTCAAAGCTTACAGTTACATAAAAATGTTCCTAGTGGAAAACATCAGTTACCAGTCAATGTACGATAATTTTTTTAACTCACTAACTTAAAATATTGTTTTATCTTCCTTAGGAATATACTTTATTTAACAAGTTGCATTTTTTTCCAAGAATAATTTATCAGTGTCCAATTCGGTAAAATTTCGCGCCAATTAATTTACTTGACACATAGTCTACTGATCCGTTTTAGTCATTAAGTGTTAGTATCTGTTTCATAGATATGGGAAAGGTGCAGTTGTGAATCTTCATGGACTGAGGTGGTTGGTGCATGTATTACATGTAACCAACCACTGCCTACCTCGAGGCACGATGTTGACTAGTGTAGGAGTACCATTGGAAACAGTTAGATGCTCTCATACCGAAATAAGACATCAGTCCATAAAGTTTTGACTATTGGTCTAAGCCTCGTTGATAGGCACAGATTATCTAGTTAGTGTCCCCGCAGTAGTAGCGATCAACAGTTACAGACATCGTGTGACATAATTTGGAGTCGGTCACAGTTGCACAGGTGCATTCATTCTTCATATTCTTGTCAAAATTAAGTTCCGTTCTTCTTCTATACATATCTGTGTTTCTTTCTTTGTTGTTGAACCATATTGTGATACTAGTCTTATTAATTTGATTTTTTCGTGCCATTGTAGTATGACAATTGGAGCTAACGCATATATGTACCAGTCTCTACGTCGTTTATAACAGACTGATATGAACTTTATTTTGTATGTAACTTTAAGTGGCAGTTTCGGTTAATGATTTTCGATTACTACTTATTTACTGAGTAATCAGTTTAGTTTTAAACATAAGCTCATTTCATACCAATTTCGTTCTTTAACTTATTCTCTATTTTCCAGTGCATTTTCATTGTTTCTTTTTTAAATTTTGTTTGGCGTATTAATTTAGGTCATCAGAGGATAATGTTCATTCAAAGGAATCTCGAACACGTGAATCATGCATTATGTGCACTTCTGATGGGAATATCCGACTGGTCGCAGTGAATAATGATTCAGTGGATAGTACTTCAGTTTCAAATACAATGTAAGATGCATAATTTACTGTTTTGCCACACGTACATTTTTAATGTTGATATCACACAGCGAAACCGTTCAGTCAATAGCACAGAAGTTAAATTTAGCATTCCTGATAAATAAGTTAATGAAGCAGTGTACCTATATGTCTGAGGTGGTTGAGCAATATGTGTTATTCATCTCATCGTTTTAACTATCTTGATATGCTTTGTCTGTCTTAGCCAGAATTTTAGGCCACAATATGTCTGTGATTCCTTGGCTCTTTAGTATGCTTTGTCTGAATTCTATGTAGTATTAAAGGCTTTCTAGAAGCTGAGTTCTATTAGGGAGGAGAAATACGTAATTGCAAGCTTAAGATGATGTTACTAAAGCCAGTCGAAATGAAGCAAGTTTATTCATTTTATTTCCCGTCACCTTTGTGTTTGTACTGTTGGCTTAAAGCGATGGCTTAGTTTTTAAAGCATTATACTTTCATTCACTAAGTCACATATCACATATACAATCTCCGCCCCACTTTAGTTTAAGTAATTAAGTAGATCACTAGTCCTCACACTTAGGGTGTAACTTAAAACTGAACACATGGATCTGTATTTGATAAACGAGAATATATATATATATATATATATATATATATATATTGGCTTGGTGTTCTTCACTTCCATTTTCCTTTTTTCTACTATTACTGTTGTAATATGTTCTTGTGCAATTAAAACTTTGGCCAATTCTAGAACATACCAGATCATTTGTTTTGATTTCTGCCTTTTAGGTGTATCATATTTAATTTTAAAGTTATACTAAAGTCAAATTTGCCTCAGAACAAACTTTTTATGATAGTAATTTCATAAACTTATTATTATTCGCAAAACTTTCAGTAGGCATGGTGTGTGCGATTGCAACCAAACTTATACCACTAATTCGAACAATTACTGTGTTGTTTAAGGTATTGGTGTATATGAAAGCCAATATAAACTATCTCCAAAACCAGCGCGATCTACAAATGTTGAGGTATGTTGACATAAGTTAGGTGTTTAAATTACTAGTAGAAAGTAAATTACTAAACTTATCACTACATATAAAAGCATATGTGCATAGTCTGCCATATTTCTTGGAGACTCGTATCTTGAAATTGTTGAGTCTACAGTGTGCTATACATAACATTGTCCCTGCTCATTAGATTGTCTGTTATATATTATCTCCAGTGAACTACTCGATATATCCTATTTCTCTTATATCTTTAGACAAAATTTTACAAAATATGCATTATTAAGTAATCGATTTTATGTTTGCAAATTTGACTACCATGTACTTGTTATCTATATGAATGAAAAGTTTAGTTTTAAGTACTTAAAGCACAAGCTGTTTCATACTAGGATAAAACAGCTAACCAGTACTTCCTAGTTTTCAGTGTATGTCCGTGATGTAAACTTCAAATTAAGAGTGTTTTGCGTTGTTGTAACTAATATGCCAAAATATTATGAAATATCATCATTTACAAGTTCATGTACTCAACTCTTAACGATAGGCTTTTATGCACGAGATTTGACAAAAATTGCTCTTTTACTTAATCATATGGTATTCTAGATGTCAAATTAGTTGTTAAAAGGCTATTACTTCATCTAACAAATAATTATCAATAGTCATCACACTACTATTTTAAAATATAGATACATATGTTATCACATAACTATATTTACTACCGTATAAGGTGAAATTATTTTTGTTTAAAGACATGTCGAGCATGTATGATAACTGGAGTTATAACCCCGCAAAATTAGTCAAGCTGGTGTTGTGTGCCTATTTCACACTATCAACAAGCAACCATCAACCTAGTTTATTCGCACTATATTTATTAAATTACACAATACATTTTTATTTATCTAATGATGTTTCTTCAATTTTCTTCTATCGCTTTCTATCCTATTAGTGCAGTAAAAAATCCAACAGTTAGATGTTTTCAAGCCGTAAATGATTATAGAATGAATATGCCTTATTGGTTGTCTGTTCGTTAAATGATTATTAACGTATTTTATTTCATGCTTCTTATTGTTCAATATTTAGTTTAAACGGCTTACCGAGTGTTAGTTTAAATCGAATCAATTCAGTCGCTTGGTTCTCCGATTTAGTAGCTTTTGGCACATGCGATGGTTTCGTAGCTGTTCGAGATTTACATACTAAAAGAACACTCTTTAGAACAACTTGTCCAAAGCTTCAATTAAGTTATTTAGATCAAGCTCTTGGTACTTTTACTGAACAATATTTTGATCCAGATATGAGGTTGGAAGCAAATATTCCAACTGTGCATCCTTCACTGAATATTCGACGTTTATGTTTTACACCAGGTTTGTCGACTTTTACTCGTCTACTTAGTTTACAGTTTGATTCAGTATGCGTTTGGGAACCAAGACAAGTAAGTTGAATAAATGATGTGTGTGTGTATTTACCCTTTATGGACCTAGGGTTAACGTGAATTATCATTGTGTACCCACAGTTTTGTCTTATTTGCAGTCTTTAGCTTGCATAACACTAAATCAACCACACTGCCTGCATTTACGTATCTTATGATACTATATTTTGAAAATCAATATTAACAGATATATGACTTTAGTGTCTGTAGACGAATTTATCGAAGGCAGTCGTTATCTTTGACATTCTTTATTTTCTTAAATTTTGTTCACATTAATATATCACTGAGTAGTGATTAATGTCTTGTATTTCCAGTTCTGCCAACTATCCCTAATCGTGTAATAATAAATTATTGTGCTTTCGATGTCAAACCATCTAGATTAATTGCATTATTTCAACTTGATTGAAATACTTCATTTAACACTGAGGGTTTGACAGACGTGATGTTGGTCACTATTCAGTATTGTTTATTATAATCCATTAAAATACTAAGTTGGTGTGCATCGTCATATTTTTTACCAGCTTAATAAAACATTAGAACATGAAGAAAAAAAACAGAAATAGGCAGAAGAAAATGTAAATCAACCGGAATATTAACAGACAGCTACCATAGTTTCTCATTAGGTGAGGATAAAATTGATAGAGATTTATTTTACACGAAAATGCAGCTTAATGAATGAATAGATATTAAATTTTCACAAGTTCAAAACCTAAAACATTCTTAACTACTAAATGCAGCACATTTTTCTCGAGGTAATGTAATTAATAATATTCTTCAAAAATATTATAAATTCATATGGAATAGAATATTAATATAATGATTTTTCGCATTTTTTTTTTAGATGCTCCTCTTATGTATGATTGAATATAGTGGATCAATTTACCGTTCTTTAGTCAGCGCTGATTGGCTTTCTGTTATTACAACATCATCGGATAGGGCTTTTTGCGTTCTTTTAAGTGGAGATGGTGCTCTACGACTTGTACAAGCTGGTCAAGCGAATTACGAAATGACGGTTAATTATTATTCTAATCAGTCAGTAAACCTTGGGACTACGTTTACTCGTGGAACTACTTTACAGGATCCGATTTCAAAATTTCACATCCAAAGTGCACTTCCAGATAAACCTGACATTCAAGGTAATTGCATATAGACTTATATGCCCATGATTAATTTATTTGCTTATTTTCTAAATGAGCTTGGGACTGTTATACAAAAAATTTTTAATCGCATCAAAATGCAGAACCATAGACAACAATTAGTTGGGGCTATTGTAGCTTATTGACTATTCAGTCTTTAGAAAACAACATATATATATATATATATATATATATATATATATATATATATGTATATTCGAAGCCAAAAACCTTGTAGTTTTATTACATTACTTACCATGTAGGTAATTTGGCCATATTACAAATGACGTCGTGAACAATTATTATGTTACAGGTTAGTAAACCAAGTTTCTCATCGAACGAGAAACAAATCTTTATGTTGCAGTCAAACTTGGAGTGGTCATCTTACTCCACGGTAACAATTAATCGAATTAACGACTACTTCTTTTCATCAATTTGTCTTGTGTTATTCAAGTATCTCTTTCAATCATTATGCAGCACATGTACATTTATCTTCAAATTCAAGTATCCAATAAGCTTACTAAACCGTAAAGTACATATTTTGAATTTTATTGTTCTATACATAAACGTATTTTTAAAATTTTGTAAATTGTTCAGACGGGTATTTGAAGCACAGTATTAGGCATTCATTTATTTGGTTGCTGTTATTAATCTTTACATTGTTTTATTTGTTTTTTTTTTTACTAAAGTTCACTGTGCATCTAATTAAACGTACTTCATTTTCTTTTAGATCCTGTTTTGGTCCCATCATTGCTCCCATCCATCGCCGCATTAAATATTCGACATCTCTTACAACATCAACCATGGTCTAAAAAGTTTCAAAACATATCTTCACTTAATAATGATAATTTACTAATTGATATAACTTCTAATTCTTCAATAACAACACCAACTCCAAAATCTCCAAATATTGATTTAGTCAGTCAGTCAGAAGTAACGAATGATCGGATCAATAAAACTACTACTGACGACTCTGACAGAAGCTCTTTTTTTCTAACAAACTATCCTTTACTTGCTCCTGGCTTTGCAAAGATTCAGAATTCCGTAAATATGTTTCTATGGGGCCTCGAATCAAGGTATTCATATTATTAACTATTCTCCTATACATTTCTTCAAATTTAGTCTTATAAATTTAATTATGTTGAGCTAAATGATACGCACTGTATGCTCCTTTGTACAACTCTCTTTTTGAACAAGAATGCAACACAAAGTTCCTTTTGCCCCTTTATGAACGGGCAACTTTCGAGATAGACTAGTAACCGTTTTTTTTAACTTTCGATTCAACACAATAAATGTTAGGTAAAGGTGTTCGGCCGACCATTGATTTTTAATCCTTTTGTGCCTATAAAGTGCAGAACAACACTTGTCTCAGTGTCTAATAAAGACTTGTCTTTTGTTCTCATTTTACTTTGGGTGCCATCGTTAATTAGTGGATTAATCGATAGTGAATGACTACATTCGGCCTTTAATTGTTACTAACATTTTCCCAAACTAAAACTACAAATTGAATCAATGGCTGTAATCTCTTGGATTTTATGTTCATCGTAGATTAAGAATTGAGAGTATATCGAATGATTGCAACATTTTACCATAATTTGTTGTGACTATGACTCAGTTATTATGCTAATGAAAGGTTTATATTTTAATTTGTCTATTCACTAAGAGATATAGTACTTTATACTAAGTTACAATGTGTTATACATAATTAAGTCGAAGTGGTTTTGTGGATATTAGTTTTAATTTATTGTTTGCATTTATCATAGATTGATCTCAGTTGAGCGCTATTGAGAACCAGATTAGCTGTTAATCGGATGACTTGAAGGTCTCAGGTCCGATTTGTGATGGAGTCGTTAGTAACGGCTACTGGGGAGTCCGACACTAAAACAAAACAGCTGTCTGGTTCTACTTGGCTTTGATTACTACCCAAATTAGAGCGTTGTATGATGCATGCCAACAACATGTTATATATACTACAGTGTGGTGATTTAACAATTTAATTTCCCTCATTCAGTTCTAAAGGTTTATAGATAGTTTTTCTCGAATATCGATTGAGATGTATACTATCGATGTTTGTATTCATTCTTGTTATGGAATCATTGATTAGTAGTTTCTATTTATATTTTTTATTTACTCGAATGCTCTCTAATGGACTTAAAGTATATCGAGCAACAAGGTTTTGTTTGAGAAGGAATCTTAACACTGGTCATAAATATTTATGACCCTGTTGTTATACTTGTTTCTCTGTTGTTTATTTTCCTTTCTCATAGTTTTCAGACTTGTATTCGGTTCTATTAATATAACATTGTTTATGTATGTTCACTTTGTTCGGGGTATAGGTTTTGTGTACGCAATAACAAAGTATAAGTAAAGCACTCCATTCATGTACATCATATGAAACAAAACATTCATGTATTCTTACCTTTTTTAGTTCATATGATCATTCATGCGTTTATTATTTTTTTTACTGTAATTATGATCATTTGATAGATGATCCTAAGTGTTTGTATAGACATTAACTGTCTTTCCGACATAATGAACGAAAAACACAGCACAAGTGTGAGTAATCTCAAGTTACCATATCTCTAACAGCATTCAAGATAACCTTGTTCATAATCAAATATCTTATTCATATCAACTGCTATGAACAAAGAATTGGATTCAGTCAAAGCAGTGGAATAAACATTAATCCAATTTCAACATACAACAAAATTAGAAGGTGATGAATGCAGTGTTTATCAGTTCAAGTTGATGTATAATAAATCATAAAGATAAAGGAAGCTGGCGA
This sequence comes from Schistosoma japonicum, assembly GCA_025215515.1. Taxonomy (NCBI): domain Eukaryota; kingdom Metazoa; phylum Platyhelminthes; class Trematoda; order Strigeidida; family Schistosomatidae; genus Schistosoma; species Schistosoma japonicum. The sequence goes on along the minus strand of CM046064.1, from coordinate 19,739,968 downwards.
GAAATACTCAAAAGGTTCGACGATGTTGTTGTAATAATTATGTTAATTAACTAGGTGAATAAAGCACACAGGCACCATAAATAACCGGAAGAATTGCAACAGTTCTTAGTTCTACGTGCATTAGCATTAATATCATGTTTCAGATTTACACTTATTCTGCTACTTACTTCTTTAAATTTATCTAGCAGTAGCAATGACTTGTGATTATTGTCTATTATGGATTTTAGTTTCAAGATCATAATTGCACTGTAGTATGATAATAAGCAGTTATTACTTCATATGTGTTGAGGCTGTTTAGTAAATTTCACACCATACAAATGTTGACAGTTTACCACTTTCTTTGTTCACTTACATTTTAGACATGAATTATTTACCAGTTTTATGAATCCATCTGATTTTACTATAATTGAACGTTGTTTATGGACTGCTCAATTATTCGGTGATGTATATGAAGTGAAATTTTGGCGACTGGTTGCTAATCGTTTATTATACAAAAGATCTGTTCATAATAATTCACAAACAGCTGATAACCACCTATGGTCTCGATACTTTTTAGACTTATCATGGGATTTTTTAACCGACTGTGATTTATATCGTCAAAATGTTGAAAAGTTCATATCATTTATGGAAAAATCTCATAATTCGCCATCTGAAATTATAGATTGCGTTGATGCACTAATTATGATTGGTAAGTAATAGTTCTAACTCATTTAATTTTAGCGAAATCTAACATGAGAGAAATTTTGCCAAATATATAGTGATCTGACATATCACCTAGTAATCGCTGTCAGTTTCAAACAAATAAGTGATCGTAAATTGTGTATTTTTTCTGTTTTATCCAGTCCTTAGTTTTTAATTTCTACACTGACTGATTTACCTTCATTTAAAACAGTAATTTACTTTGTGTGAAAATACGTTGCCTTTCTCTACTATATTATCTTTCATTAGCAGTTATTTTAACATTTCCCTGAATATGTAATCTAGTTAGTAAAAATCCAAGTAACAGTATCATATATAATATAGCGAATTGTCTACTTTCAGACATAAAGGTCCCACATAAAGTTTGCATATGCAACTTAAGATTTTGTGAGTATCAATATCGAGTTTTGATTTGATAGTACGATGATTACCAACTCATAAAATTATTTTATTATATTTGAATTATATCACATTTAGAAATTAAATTTCTAACATTTCATCACTTAATGCTAGTCACTACATTTAGAAAACAAATAACCGAATCAACACCAGTTCTAATTGTACAGAATAACAAATTAAATGTTATGGGAGTAAAACAGGTCAAGTTAGTGTCATTTACGTCAAATGTGATTTTGTGTGGTAGATATTTGTGTTTATTACTAAATGTCTTTTTGCATAGCTCAGATACATCGAAATCTCTAAATGCTATTCTGTGTAAATGTGGAAAGGGTTCTTATTCGTTGTTCTAACTTATATATTTTGGAGTATGCTGATTATTATATAATAGCATATTTTATTGCTATGTACTTTTAGGACCCGTTACAGCTTAGATTGTGATGCATCCTGTATCGGAGAATGTTTCTGAAATATTGACTCGCATTATGGGGACATGTAGGGCACACCAAAAGAACACTTAAACATCCTTTGAAACTCTTGGGTTTGCTAATAAATGTAGCAATAACAGTATATGATATTTTTAATAACCATCAAGCAGATGTTAAAAATCATTAAAATAATTCAAAAAAAGTTTCTTCAACATTGAAAAAGGACATGTAGCAGAAGCATTTTACGTGCCTCCGAACCCTACTACGTTCAGTACTAAAGGAAGCCTAACTACCCATCTAATTTGAATTATCTTTCCAAGAAGTTAAATTAGCCTACTCAAATCTAACATAACAAACATACAAATTATCTTCACTCTCATGTTATAGGTATCACTCTTTGCATATGTCGTGTGTAACGGACCTCAGGCAGTTGTCCCTTTTGCTCCGCGGTCACACTCTCGGGTCGTCAAAACCTCCTGTAATCTGCATTTCTTTCCGGATTCCTCAAGAAGGAAAACCCTTCTATGGTGTAGACACCCGGGGGAGTAATAACTGCCCTCATAATTCTGAAAGCACTCTAGATCACCTTGTTCATGATTATAGCCGTTCTCCCCCTTATCTTTCTAGTAATTTTATTTCACCTTCAACTTTCTCCTCCCACCATTCCTATCCATGTCACTATTGCTGGTTATTCGAGTTCTCGAAATGCTATCCTAGGTCCCCTGAAACCACGCTGTAAACTTTATATTGAGTTTTAATGTGCCAACATTATGTCAAATCCGTCAACAGGTCTCCTTAGCTAAAACCTTAGAATATCCTTCCATTGATGTATGATGTATCTCCGGAACACGCATACAGGATTCCAGAGTAATCATTCACTTTAAATCTAGAAGATTGAACCAGTGGGTGAAACACATTCAGAAACAGTTCAGCTAGTCTCCAGCTACTCTCCGCCTACCGACTATCCCCAAATTACCTTATTGGAAAATTGACACATAACTCTCATCTCTTAGTAAGGCTAAAAATCTATTGGTAATGTGAAGCAAGGTAAAGCAACAGTATCTGATAGGCTTAACTCCAGATATCTCTAAGGATGACAGTTAGGTTTTAGTGGGTAGGTTGACTAGTATATTAGCCAGTCTGAGAACTGAACATCATCCCATATAACTGGTCTAGATCGCTGATCACTTCAGTTTGCATATGGGAATATAAATCTTTTTGTGATAACCACAGAGATATCAGTTTGATCAATGTGGTGTCTAAAATAGTAACCTCTATAATCATCCGACTTTTATCTGATGCTAGAGAATAACGAATTCTGGAAAACCCGGCTGGTTTCAGACCTGGGCGAGGATGCATCGATAAAATATTCACTCTGCTTCAGATTATAGAATATAATCATATTTACCAACTTCCGGCAATTGTGATATTCCTTGACTTAAAGGCAGCTCTCGACTCTGTACGTCGAGAAGTTTTTCGACAGTCTTTGTCATCAAAAAGCGTACCTCAGAAGTACGTAAGGCTCTGCACTTGAACACATCTGGTCGACTTGGAGCTTATGGCAAGCTCTCATAAGAATTGTCAAACTCAAGTGGGGTTTCGTCACGATTGCACCCTATCCCTCATTTTATTTAATTCTTTCATAAATGTCCTACTAGGAATTACACTTTCTTAATTTAACATTTTAGGATTTGCCTTCTTATCAGGCAATCCAATTATCTACTCAGAATCTACAGACAATATGGTCTTACTCGGTAAACATGCTTATATATGCAGTTTTCTTACCTTGTTTGAGTAACAATACAAGCATATTCGGGATGCGTTTCTCTCTATGTTTACTCAAAATGTTACTTCAGGACTGGTCTGCACTACTATCAATATTAATCATATGAGTGAAGTAGTTGGTCTCATAAACTACTACACTTCTTTTGAAAGCCTCATCACTCTTGATGAATCGGTGTCTAACAAAATCTCAACTCGGATTTAGATAGTTCAGTTACTAAGGTAGAGGAAGATAGAAGAATGGTAGGGGCGGCCAAACTAAAACATGGCATCAGTCTATGAAGTCTATGACTTGGTTTGAGTCATGTTAGTAGATGCAAAGTACCTGGTTGGGGTCCGCTTGGCAATTCCAATCAATGGCTGGAAGCACTGGGTGATATTTCTCAAAATTCGACACAGTGGCGCAAGTGTATTCACACTTTATCTTCATCTAAATCTTAAGTTCTATTATTCTTTCATACACACCCTAATTTATTCTTCCCTATTGTGTTCTATCATCGTGTTAATCTTTTAAATTTGATCTAGTCATGCTAAAGTGGTATGCCAATTCGAACTTATGGAAATATATTTTAAGTTCTGCGTGGATAAATAAATGACTGATATCCACTTAGATACACATGAATACATCCAAATGTGTAACATAGAATCAACTTTGATATGAATGGTTTGACGTTTGCTTGATCATGCTTATTTTATTTCTGTTGGGGATGTTAGATCCCCAAAACTCACTTGGCAAACCTGTTATTTTTGTAATTTTATTGTGTAAATTTGAATTTCCTGTTTTCGCGCCGAAAAGTCCCCTTCTCACCTTCAGTTCGTGTTTCCCACTTGGTAAGACACTAAATCTTATTGGTTCATTGTTTATTTTAGTACGCTATTTATGATATTCCAAGGACGCTCTCCGTTTTTGTATATATACGCATGAGTTGTGTGTGATGATGTCGTCTGACAGGCTGCCTGTAGAATTAAACGCTTCTTGCTGTTTTTGGACTTCTTACTTTAGTTAGCTGGGCTGGGGCGCTGCGGAATAGCTTAGCTTCCTGTTACTGTGTCGCTAGTCTTACGTTCGTTAGTGGTTATCTAGGTGTCACCATAAACTTGCAAACCTTAGCAATTTCTACTAAAAATTTGAATTATTTAATGTTTATTTGGTTTAATGATTTATTCTCTGATGTAATGACATACATTAAGTTGTGAAATATGAGAAATATAATTTTATGCTCATCGGCATCTTATAAATAAATAATATTATTTTACCAGTTAGAATTGTTCATACTGTAGTTAATGGAACTAGATTCACCTACAGTTTCAGCCACATTATCAAATACATCCCTACTTTATTTTTAATGCGTTAAAATCCATGATTTTACTAACTTAGTCTTACAATCGAGCTACTCTGTATCAGTAAACAGCAAAGATACTTCACATCTTTTTTACATGGATAGAGGAAATAATTACATTTTCTCATTACGTTATATTGATTTAAAAAAGATTACTACGCAAGGCTAGTAGTTCTGTATTAATATTACCTCCAGAAACGAATTAGTGATTATTTTAGTTATTAGTTTCAGTTATTGTAGTCAATTCTATATTCATATTTAGTTTATTTTTCTAATACAGGTCAACAAGATCGTGCAGTTTCTCTACTGTTAGAATTACCTCCTGATTCAAACAATTATTCAATGAATATGTATCGTGCTTGTTTGTATACTGTAAATGTTGCAAGGACATCTCAGTTATCAAGGTCGGGTGTTGTTGTAAATCAGTTAGCAGAGGATAATTATTTGAGTGTTGTAAAATTGGTCGCTACAAATTTGCTTTCCAATGGATTAATTAATGATGGTATAAATTTATTATGTCTGATTGGTTTACAAGTTGATGCATGTCGTTACTTAGAGTCGTTCGATCAGTGGGACCGTTCTGTTTGGTTAGCCAAAGTAAATAATTGTTAAACTTGCTATCAGTTTATATCGATAGATTTTTTATTTTTTGTCATTTTTAGCCGTACATTAATGATATTAGCTATTTCTCACTTAAATCAATACTTCCTTCTAAGGCTGTCTTCTGTCACGAATCGGCATCGGTTAGGCAAACAACCATCAAGAAACCATTTTCCCCCATCTATATGGATACTCTGAATATTGTCTTGGAAGTGCACCTGTTTTACACAAAACAAACATGTTGGAATTATAACCTATTCTATCTGTCAAGGAGTACGCTAACGCTGTTATTAGATGCACCAACGATTAGTAATCTTAGTAAAATTTAGCTGTGTTCAAAGCACTAATGGGAACATCAGGGAGACCAACAAATGCGTTTTATTATCCTGGATTTGTAATGTTGGAAATTGTTAATAATAAACCGTTGACCTTAGTTTCTTACTAGTTAACACTCATCAGCAGGTCCTACCTACAATCTTGAAGTTGATAATACTTGCTGTGAGATTCCAACTCGGATTACTCGGTTTTACAGTCTGAGATGTTATCAATCAGCTGTTTGAATTATGGCTAATCTCTTATTGGACTGAGATATTTACATTGTTTGATTACTGAGATTGATCGATATCATGATTGTCTAGTTTTTTAGTAATGATAGAATTGTGTCGATCAATTTATGATCTACAAGTAGTGTCTCAATACTACATTAAATAAAGGATCACAATTAGGATGTTTATCAATATATCATGAACTGATAATTTAATTGATACACATAGAATTTATACAAATTGATTCTACGAAAACATTCACATGTTTTCTTCTTCATCCATTTCTAATAATAAATTTGTACATGAACTTGTTAATTCGTTCGTGTTTCTCGTTTAGTAATAAAAGTTACATTATAACATTTACCTTACATTGATATTTCAATAGCTGATGATTATTTCTCCTAGGCTTTATTAATATAATGACTTATACTTTTTTGTTGTAAGAGATTTTTGTAAATCTTAAAGTGCTTAGTGTTTTTTCATCATTAAACTATCGTCAAAGTTTTATTAAGTTTATCTTACCATTCCTTGTTTGTATATCTTGCTTAATTTCAGTGTACACTGTCAAATGAAGAACATGATAAGGTGATGAGACGTTGGGCGTCTTATTTAGCTTCACCTCAGGTTAATCGAAGAGTATGTTCAAATTTATTTTCGTTATTCAACTAAAATGTTTCTTTATATGTGTACAGTATAATGCCTTGATAAATAGTGATTTAGTTTTACATTCATATTTAGTAAATTTTGTTTATTTTAAAAATCAATATGATTCTGATTATCTGTGCTTGTTCAAATATCTTCTTACACCTACTATTATAAAATTGTTAAACTTCAGTCTTACTTGTCTATACATAATCTTTCTCTGGATTCTATGTCAGTAAAGTTACATATATTGTTAGAGATCATTGCGGTTAACCTGATATAGTGAAATAATTATAGAATTAATGATTTGATGTTTTATGAGTAGCTGTTGATTACTTTAAATGCAAACACAACACATTCCTTTGTAGAAATTTATTTCTCTCATTTGTATGCAAAACTTTAAATTATGAATTAATCCAGTACAACACAGAGTTCATTATTCACATTTTCTCATAATGTCCCTTCGAATCGCTTTTCTTCGTCATGAGAAAGTAAAATGTGTACGTGAATAGATCTACTCTGTAAGCAATATCTTTTCAAAAACAATTAATCGACGTATTTTATTATTGGTTCTGGATAACCGATCAAACTCTGTGTATGTTTTTAGCGAATCGTTGAATTATAGCCTTTATTTACAATTATTTAAAGAATCTTGTTACATACATGTGTTTATTAGTATCAGTATTAGCAATTAATTAGTTTGCTACTTATATCTCGTTAATAAGACCAATAAGTTTTCAGTCATGTAACATTTGAGCATACTGTTCGTCTCAATATTGGTCTTCAATCAGTCCTAAGTTATACGAGAATAATGTTTTTGCTCCATTATCCTGTACTATACAGTACTGTGACAAATGACTGTAGTTTGCATTATTTTGTATTTTACTCTGATCTATAACTATTTATTCATTGTTGGAGATCCTATATCCCCAGAAATCACTTAATAAACCTGTTATTTTTGTAAATTTGAATTTCTAATTTTCTCGCCAAAAGTTCTTATTATTACATTCAGTCCGTGTTTCCCACTTCTAAGGACCTTAAATTTTATTAGTTCGTTTTCTCTTTTAGTACGCTTTCAAAGACATTCTTCGTTGTATATATTCACACAAATTAGTTGCTTGTTATTCGTCTCCCGGGCTGCTTGTAGAATTTGACTTTCCCTGTTCAGGCTCGTATTCTTGTTCTGTTTATCTGGGTTGGGGTGCAGAGAATAGCTTAGCTACGTTCAGCGTCATTGTTCCCGTTTGTTTTTATCACGATGATATCTTAAAAGTAACCTATAAATCAGTTAAAAGCAATATTAGAACCTGGGGACATGGGCGTTGTTTCATAATGGTATACCATATGAGCTCAACAGGATAAAATTGACAAGATTATTAACTCGATACTATTCAACAACAAGGCATGAAACGAAGGTATATATGGAAGAATAATAAAACCTAGTATGTTGGAGAAAATGAAGGTGTAATGCACCTTTTCAACTGTGACGGATTCTGGACTATGTTATCCACCGTCCAACTATTAGTCACAGTTATCATGCAGACCTAAACAGGGTAGTTTGCACCCACTATTATGAATCAGACTAAGAGTCAATAATCTTATAGGATAATGTCACCGTTTAGATTAGGGGGACAGTTAAACTATAATATAGCATCTATAACCATTATGCAGAACCTTTCCATTTTTATACTACGTTATTAGTTTTATCGTGTTAAATTGGTTATTTTGATTTGATTCCTGTGATGGCATTTTTTATACAAACATTTATGCAGGATTTGGCTCTCTTCATATATGTGTATTTAGAAGATCATAATGCTGTTTTGAAGTTACTTTTTAACCTTAGCCAATATCAGTTGGCAGTCAGATACTTGGAAGCTTGCTATGAATTAGGAGTACTAAAGTCAACCGAAGAAACAGGTAAGTTATTTTATTCCCCTTGTTAATGACTGGAAATATTTTGTATTTATATATCTCCCTTAAAAATCATTTCTCTTAGTTTTGGTTCATGTCTAAATTATTAAAAAAGTTAAACTAGTATCGAACATATTTCCCTTGAACCAATGTGTCACTTATTACGACATTAGTTTGATACATTTAATCACAACACCAACTCCACAATCAAAAATTCTATAGATTACTAGACGGCGTTATGAAGACTTATGATTGACGAAACAATAGTGCTACTTCAACCAAACAAAGGATCTGGGGTGATCACTACAGACAATGACGCATGTGTAAATAAAGTAACATCGATTTTAAATGATCCTGAGAAATTTATAATTGACAGATCTCACAAAGATATGACTGATGCCACTGAAAAACGATTACTAAAAAAGTTTAGAGATATATTAGAAAAGGATTTAATCGATAGTACTACTTATAATGAACTCAAAAAGGATTTGAATTACCATATTTATACGGATTGCCTAATATACCCGATGAAACAAATACTATCTATGGTCAACTCATCCTAGTACTTGCCTATTGGTTTACAAAATATCTGGAACCTATTCGAAAAAATATTGGCATCATATAATTTGAAATATAGCTTTAAATTTACACAACGGTTAGAAGAATTAAATGTTTCTGACAAATTTATGGTATCTTTTGACATATCTTCACTTTTACAAAGATCCCTTTAGAAGAAACCATTAACGAGTCAATATCTTGACCTTCTTTGGCTATCAACCAGTATATTCATGCAGCTTTCACTTATGTGTACCAAACGCATACAATTTCAGTAAAACAACATGATGTAACACACAAATTGATGGGGTTACCATGAGTAGTCCTTTGGGCTTAATTCCAGCCGACCTATTTATTGAAAACGTTGAACAGTCAAAACTTGCGAATGCAATCAATGAAAAGATTCTACTGTAGATATATGGATAATACATTCATTGTTTGCAACATCCTGGAACATTCTTCATATTTAATTTATTCAACAAACCACATCAGAAAATATCATTCGCGACGAAGTATGAAAAAAATGAAAAATCACTTTCTAGACGGGATGAAAAATTACAAAGATATATTCATTGGAAAAATACACGAGCTGGAATGTATCTAAACCATAACAGTCTTTGCTCACTAAGCCATGTAAAGGGATTGTACCGACCTATTTTAATCGGACTCAAAAACTGCTTTCATGAAAGAGTAGAAACAAAAATTGATATCATTAGAAAAATGTCTGCGTGAAAATGTGTTCCCAGAATGGTTTGTAAATAAGTATTCCAAATCATCGAATGAACCTATCATGTACGATATAGTTGAAAAGAAAGCTGGTTTCATGCACTTTGTCTTCAAAGGTGATGAAAATATGGGACTGATTAACCACAGGATAGCTTCAACAATTAAGTGTACTTATCCACTAGGAAGGCTTGTAATTTTAAATAAGGTGAATTGTTCGTTGAATCTACAAAAATCGAAAGTCCTTTTTTTTTAAATACCTCCACTTGTGTATGTCAATTCATATATGTATACAATTGGTAGCGGTCACCCTACCGACATTTTTCAATCGTTTAAAGCAATCAGTAGACAATGAATGTAAATTTATTACACTTCTCTAAAACAGTAGCAATTAAAAAACTCAAGTCAAAAAGAGACAGTTATCACTTTATTAATACTATGGTAAATTTAATTAAATCCTATTCTTTCTCTTCTTTGTCTTTCTTCCTATTGCTATTAAATCAGTTATTAGTGCTATTCATTTTAGTTGTTTGGTTGTTTCTATTGTGTTATGCAACATTCGCTTATTATTTTTCGTTCACTTCATAATTACCCCACTAATCATCTGTAATTTTAGCTCATTTAATTCTTTAAAGTTTATGTGACATTTCATCAAATTTACTGTAGATATTATACACTTCATCTTATCAAATTCAACGCAAAACTTATCATATATACACTTGAATCTGATATAGTGGATGTCACACTATTTGTTATATCATTCAGTTGATGGAGAAGATTTGTAGCTCAGAAGAAGGATTTTGAACGTATTAGGTCCTCTTAGAGACATAGTTTGGCCGTGAAAATTTCACTGAATTTGTATTTCTTTTGCCCTGGTATCTGTAGGTGTTAATCATTTCTGTTACTGATTGAGCAACTTGAATATCTGGCTTCTTAAACTTCCCTCATTTTCCCTATATTCCCTCTGTCCAATATTTAAACATTCTCATAGTCGAATTTATGTTCATAATTGTCTGTATACATTAATGTCAGTGAAGATGTCATGTTGTTTATCAGGTAGCTGATGCTCAGTTATACATAGATGGAGAGGGTGACTGCCTCATTTTTAGTTGCTAGTTTTTCTTGTATAGAATATTTGCTTTATCTTCTTTTGGTTTGGATAGGATTGTTTGTTAATGACTAGTACTAAACATAGCTTATACGTGTTGTTTTCAGTACTAATTTCTATTTTGATTTTACAGAATCATTCTATCAGTCGATATTTATGGAATTTGGTTCATTCCTAACAAAACTTGGTCATCATGATGCTGCTATGTATTATTGCAATTTAGCTGGAAAAATGGCAGATTCACTAAGAGAAGAAATAAACTTTCTTTTATCATAAAATTGAAAAAATACCAAAGTCTACGATGAATATGACAACAGGCATATTACTTTTGTACTTGAAAGATAATTAACTATTTTTTTTCGTCTTTAATTTTTTAATTTTGTTTCATTCCCCGTCCACCCTCCCTACTTATTATTATCATCAATAAATTGTTGTTAACTGTGATATACATGAATTACATGAATTGTTTAACACTTAAAATACTTGGTTGCATATTTATATTTTTTTACTTATCGATGTTGTTTTTCTACATGTATTTCGATATTTTTTTTTCGAATATTGTTTCCAGCTGTTGTTGTTTTGTTTAGATTTCAATTCGGTTTCGAATTTGTTTGCTTCACTATACCATTCCAACTTGTTTTTTCTTACTTTACAGTTTGTTATTATCAATTAAAAAAAAAGTATTAGGAGGGAGGATAATCATTTGTATTGTATTTTTTTTTCTATTCTATGTTAATTTCTTAGTTGAATTTCTTACTGAGACATTAAATGGAAATAATGTAAAGTGTTTCGAATTTGACCATATATACTAAACAGCTGGATTAATCAGTGTGCTAGTTTTCTTATATTTACTGTTTATTACGCTAACGCTATTACAAATGTTGGGAAATCTACACACATTTATGTCGTTTGAATCAATTTAAGGCGTTCTGTTGAGTACACATAGTTTTCGTTTATTAATTCACTTCGACTTTATAGTGTTAAGAATGTTTCCGTTCTCATTATTGGTTTTGTAGACCGAAAGTTTCACATTCAAGCTCAACGCAAGCTAAACAAATATCTTAGTAGTTTCTAATTATAGATTAGTAAATACACGATTGTAGGCTTATTGTGTTGATTAGTTGAAGCTAAATATATTAATCTACGAAAATGAGCACTATACTACTCATTTGACGTTAAGTCGCCTAATATGATAATTTAGGGGATGAGAATAAGCATTTGTAAGCACCATTTGTATATAAATATTCGGTAAAAAGGGGTTGATTTTTTGTGCTGCTAGGATAATTTTTAAACAAGACCAAAAGGATTGTCCGTCTAATAAATCGTTTCAACAATGCGTCTATTAATTGAGGTTAGCTGTATATTTTCCAGTGTCAGTAGATCGTTTGTTTTCACTTTGCAACGAATTCAACGCATATACAGTTGATCTAATATACAGGTGATGAGTAATTTTGTTTGTTTTTAGGAGTACCGCATACACGTAGACTAATGACTACAGGGTATATGTTTTCCTGTGTTTGAGCATTTAACTTTTTTCAATCGACTATTTGTTTTAGTTTATCACATCATACTACTTTTTGTTGACCAGTAGCTTGAGTTATGGTCATTTATATTTGTTTGTATATCACGAGTAATGATGTTGCAATGAGCCAATTATTCTAAATTTTTGACTTTTTATCTCATTCTTCCACATGTTCCACTTTCCAGCATTCCCTTTTCTGAATACACCCTATTGAGTAAATTGTCTCCCTCTTTTACTTTGAAGATCCCAAGTCAGGACTTGCTTTGTGACGCAGTTTAGTTGTTTTCGCAATATGTCGTATTAACCTTCGGCATTTTCTCGTAATTCTTTCCTCAGCTGGATTTTGCTTGGTTTGTTCTCTGCTACAGTAGGTTTTTGCTGATGGTGTCTTGTCAACAGATCCGAAATATCTTGTGTAAAGAACTGTTCATAAATACCTGTATCTTTTGAATTATGATTTCCATAGTTCTCCCGATTTCACCTACTTACAATAGAACTATCATGACGTTTGTGACTAGCTGACAGTTGTATTGAGTTCCAGATATTTTTCAACTGTAAAACTGCTTCTCTCCCTTTGCCAATGTGCGTATTCACATCTCCATCAAATTCTCCCTGTTTATCGATGATACTGCTAAGGTATGTAAACGTCTCCACATCTTCTAGAGCTCTGTTAAGTGTAATGGAGTTGGTGCTCGTTTTGTATCCAAGGAATTTTTTCTCCTGTGTGTAATATTGAGGCTTATTGCTGTAGAAGTTGCTGGCACACTGACTGTATTCGCTTATATTGGTTGCTGTGCGAAAGATAATTGAGTTAGGTCCTCTGCGATTTCCAGATCATCTAGCTGCACCCAAGTTTTTCTAAAGGTAGATCCTCATATGAATTATTCTCTAGGCTGTATATGGTTAAGTTAGTATTACGTTTCCATATAAAATGTCTGATTAAGATAAATAAAAAAAATGCAGATGTTTTCGCACACATTACATACACTCTGAGTATTTCAAAAGTGATTAACATGTAAAACTAAAAGGGATATTTCTCAACTTAGTATCTTCGATTATTCTCACTTAATGACATCAATTATGTATCATCTTGAATGTATCATCTCAGTCGAAGTCATAATTTCCTTTGCATAGAAGTAGTTGGTTGAGGTATCTCAAAAAGCATATTTCATAGGATGAACTAATAAGCTCATAATAATCATTTAATTAAAATTTATCTGTCTTCTACAGGAAGTTACAACTTGAGTTATTAACTTCATCGATAATTTTATTTCCACAGAAACATTGACACATTTATAAACAGGTATCACTTTTTTTTCCCACATATGCCATTTCTTTCTAATTTGTGAAATACTGATGAATACAAATAATGAATTCGTATTATACTTGTTGGTATTTATTTTATGTACAGAATAAGATTTTTGAAAAAAATTGACGAATCAACGTTATGAAGGACTTACAACAGTTAATACTAACTGACTGAAATAGTTAAAATCAATTAGAAAAGGTGAGCATACATTCAACTAATCAGTGGTTTCGATTCTAAGGAAGAGGTTAGTGTACTTTGTAAGTTATTACAATAGTAATAGTGTAAACTGTGATATGCATAAAATATTTTCTAGAAAATTCTTCATTCATTCATTAATTTATATTTTTTATTTTTATAACACACAGCCTACATTTTATTATTTGTGATAGTTAATACTACTTAAATTATTAAAATCATATCACACATTGTTGTCATATGAATGGAATATTTGTAATTTTAAATGATGCATAACATGTAAATGATGTCAAAATATTGTCTTAGTTCTTCAATTTGATTGTATACAAACAGAATCACATAGATTATTAGATGTAGGCGAAATATTGTAAAAAAACTATTAAATACTATGAGTTTTAAAGCAGTAAATATAATGAGAGAATAAATGTAAATATGAACAGATAGATGGTATAAATAATGATGAGTAGCCATTTGTTGATTGTCAGATTCTTAGCTAGTGTAAAGTGATGTGTAACTGCTTAGATTTATACTTATCGTGAATTCTGTCATTGCTTATTCATTTCAATGTAATGATTTGAAAAACTTACCAAGCAAAGAAATATGCGCTTATTTTCGATATGCATTTGTATAAAATTAACTGAATACTGATTTTCGAGATTATTATTAGATTTATGTTAATGTTTATCATGTGTATGCATGTGATCTTGTCAGAACCCCGAGAATCTACTGCATTATTCCTTGGTTTTTGTTACTTAGTCAATGAGTATTATGATTACTAAATAATGTAGGATTTATTTTTTTATACTTCTGTGTACACTTTTTACCTTAGATTATCTATTCATACATTTTTCAGATGTTTGTTGCAGAGTTCAAGGAGTTTCTTTAGCATTGTTCGTATAAGTTATTCATGTTTACATAACAAAGTCCACTTAATATTACTGATAAAGTTAATATTGTTAGTCACGGTTTATTACCAAGAATTGAGAGACTCCTTGTTATTATTAGTGTTTAAGTAAAATATTTTACAGACTATTAAATACGACGTCAGTGCTACAGACGAATTACTTTAAGCAATAAATTTGATGTTTTTAATGTTGAATTAGTATGAAACCCACTCAAGTGAGACCTAGTGATTAACATTGGAAACATGAACGGAGCGACAATGGGTAAATATGATGGAACCTGTATTAAAGTTTGAGAAGTATCAATCAACTATCACTAAAAATTAACGTCCTAATAAGTACAGTTCATTTACATAAAAAAAAATTTTAAATGATAATTCACCATGATACCAGAACACTAAACACAGCTATCATGAAAAA
The DNA here is from genome assembly GCA_025215515.1 of Schistosoma japonicum. Taxonomy (NCBI): domain Eukaryota; kingdom Metazoa; phylum Platyhelminthes; class Trematoda; order Strigeidida; family Schistosomatidae; genus Schistosoma; species Schistosoma japonicum. The sequence continues at coordinate 19,724,891 of CM046064.1, read as the reverse complement.
TTAACAACATGAAATTCAATTCCGTTATTTTCTTTATAGAAATAAAACTGTTTTGTTAACTTTAAGTTAGACTGTGACTGACAAATGAAATCCAGGATGTACGTTTCGTCCTATCTGGGACTCGTCGGCTGGATGTACTTGCATCCACTTACCAATCACAATCTAACTTAAATAATACTTATAAATAATCGCTATATCGAGGCAATCCGCTCAGGATGCACATATAGCAACAGAGATTGACCAGCATCAGTCTATTACAAATCAATGGAAATATACAAATTCATCCTACTACCAATTTGCCCATTGTACAAGTGTGTCTGTCTGGACTCAGTAGTCTAGTGGTGAACGCTGTAGTGTTTAACACGTAAAGGACTGAGTTCGAATCCCACTGTGAACATCAACATTGGGATACAAGTAGATCCAGCTGACAAGTCCCAAATAGAACGAAACGCACATCCTGGATTCCACTAGGCAGTCACAATCCAACTTAAATAACACTACTAGATGTTACAATTGAATAATCTATTAAGTTATTTTAAACAGAAGTGATTTACAAATTGTCTACATCTTCCAATCGAGGTGAATTTGATTTTTCTTAAAAATAGTCTACAATATATCAATCAATGTATACAGACAAATGATGAATAAAGTATTTGTTAATTAGTATTAATGTGATATTAACGTGACATCTATCTCATTTCGTTTCACTACTACTAGTAGTAGTAGTATAACAAATTCGCCTTACAGTGAAAATAAACATTTTAAAGTTGGATAGCCTTAATCTTAGTGTAGTTTTGTTTTTTCTTTTTACATTATGTCAATAACTAAACTGAAAAGTCTGAAAAAGTAAATTTTACGATGATTCGATTATTTGTTAAAGAAGCGGAAACTTAAACGTTACAGTTAAAGAATAGTGTATCGTTTTAAAACGTTTATTTCTGACAATAACATGGGTACATTTAGTGTATGTAAGATGTGAATAATTAGTAGAATTGAGTTGATTTTGTTCGTCACACATTAATGTTGATAGGGAACCAGTAAAATCCATGATACATTGGACAACTATCTAGTTTTAGTATGAGACACTTCATTAATGCACACTGTCAATTTAACCAGGAAATCAAACCCAGGACCTTCATGTTAACGAACGTCTAACTCTCTGCGCTACTGGGAGCTGCATTTAATGGTAGACTTCCCGCTTCAACCAATTTGTGATACAGTGCGACGACCATCTATTGTCATCGGTGATAACTGTCTTACCCCCGGCAATTCTGAACTTCACTAGTCACGACTTCTCACTAGAACTTCAGTGACATCCTAAAATTAGTCACTAGTGAACTGATTAGTGTAAATGAATTGAGATGATGAACCCAATCAACTGAACTTAAATACCGTTCTCCACAAAGATACCTTAATTTAGTTAGTAGAGTAATTAGTTTTTTTCATGCTGTAAAAAGGTTTTATTAGTTAAGTTAGTACAAGTGTAAAATCCAGTTCTTACGTGACATAAGCCAACCAAATAACTTTGAACGAGACAAAAATACTTCATCTAAGGAACATTAAAAGACCTATTTTGATAGCATTTAGATTAATTATTATTTTTCTTAAAAACGCTTCACTGTAGAATGAAGGTTAACCGATTTATGAATGAGAAGTTATACATGTTGCTTAAATCTAATAATGAATGTTTTTTTCATAGCATATAGTCTTCCTTTTGTTTCTAGGGTGAAATATCAAAAATTTTTATCAACTTTCGTACATACAAAGTGAATGTAATATTGTGAATGATTGAAGAACAAGTCAAATACAGTTTCTATATCGCCTATCCATTTACTATATTTAATCAAGTTATTCTATGCATAATGTTTTGCATGTAAACACACCATTGTATTGAAAGAAATTGTCTCCTACTAACTAGTGGTCTTGTTGGAAAGTCTCGCAGAAACCTCAACAAAGCCTCTAAAACTCTTGAAAGACCTGGAGACATTCCATTCAATCACTGATCGATAGAATCTTCCGGAATCTCGACATAGCGCGTTCTGATTGACTAATAGTTGAAACTTCTTAGTTCGGATTGGATGGATTATAAAAGTGATTTTGTTGTTTTAGAAAACTATAAATATACTATTATTTTGTACAGAACTCATTCTATATCTTACTACAATAAAGTTTCCTTTCTAATCATCTTCTGTCTTTCAAATTTGCGATTAGGAGGGTTCAAGGCATTTAAGTGCTACAATTATCTGTAGCTAGTCGAGCTATCAAGTACAAGATATAACAGGTCTTTTGTTTTATTTCAATATAGTCAAGTGGAGGGACGAGCATCTGCCGCAATCTTCATATCACTTCATATAGAGAAGTTATAAGTAGACTATGTTGTATCATTGTGTTTTCATATGTAAATCAATATTCAAAAATCATTCAGATTATCAATCAGGTATTTCATAGTGGTGATATTTAATGTGCGTTACGTATTTTACTGACAGCATCGTTTTTATTTCAGCAAAGAAAACATTTATCCTTTATACAACTGTTCGTGAAACGTTTTTGATAAGCTGCAGTTTACCAGATAAAAATGAGTATTTATTGTCGGTGGTATCACACATGAAACTCCTAATTGGTATGTTCAAACGAAAATGAACAAGTGTTAAGAGAACTTGTTAAAATATTCCCATTAATGTATAACAAGATAATGAAAACAAAAGTAATTATGAAAGTATTATAAAATCTAAAAGAGATTTTAATTTGATATCACATAATGATGTGAGTTAAACAAATATTTGGAATCAGAAAGTAATGGACAATTATTTCGACCTAGTATAGGACCAGCGCCAGCAATGCTCATCCTATAATCCCACCAGAGCTTCACTACAAACACATGACCGTTGAACCATTGAACCAACGGTTGATTTTGGTAATTCACTTGATTTACGACATATATCTGCTCAGTCCTTATCGATTGGCAGTGGTGGGTAAGTGTCTTACACCAGACATGGTTGAACTCTACTGGTCACATTTTCTTACTATTACTCCAAGCATTACCACCAAAAGTCAGTGGTGTCGTAAATGCGCTCTGCTAAACAATCCCATAGAAGCAATAAACTAAACCCATATTCACTCATGTTCAGTTAATATGTTCTGTTTGAGTGAATCAATCTGATATCAAAATATGTTCAATCCGTAACATCTCTAAATGTGTTTGTTTGTGTATGTAAACAAATTATGCTTTTGATAATAATTTAAGTAGTATTAAACAGTTTGTTGTGAAATTAAAGATTTCATATGGGTAAATTAAATAAGTTGACGTAGATAATGATTAACAGAAATTAGACAGTATGTAATAATGTTGATTGGGGTAATTGAAGGTAAGTCTATTACTATAATTGACTGGTGGTATAGATGAGATGAATATTAATGGATAAGCATTTTTGTTAATCAACAGTCGCCAAGTTGTAGCTAACTGTAGCTTATCTAGTCTGCTCATGTTCACCCATGAATACATTGATTCGGATGTTAATCTTTTTTTTTATACAACAAAGCATTGTCGAAGTATTGTAGTTGTTTAAACGCCTATATATTCAGCACCAAATCTTTTTGTAAAAACTTACGTTTAAATCTTGAATTAGAAAGAATCATTATATTTATTTAGTAGAAGTGTAGTTTAGAATATAAATTATCGCCTGTTCTCAATTCACAAGACCGAAAATAAGTGAACTTAGAATTTGAGAACAATTAGTAGGTCAGATACATATATTTGATAGACCTCAGTGAAGCGCGACATTAGACGTACAAAGCGGTAAACAAAAGTCAAGATTACAAAATTATCATTTTTACGTCTCAACAAATGTTAAACGAAAGTGTGTCAGGTAGGCATACTTATTACAAAATTAGTACATCTATAATGTTAACAAACTTCTCCAAGAATTAATGTTTCTAATTTACTCTACAAAATAATCTTTTCCAATCATTCTTGTAGATTCATTCATTTCAGTAATATATCACATCCAGGCACTGTTAGTACATTTTTAATTATATGTGGAATATTTCACATTAAAACAAAATGGGTGGATTAGCATGAAATTCAATAAACGTCCGTCTCTAACATATCATTTTGTTGAGATGACATTTGTAGCTGCCAAGGTGAAATGAGCCAAATGGGGCTTGTGTTGTGACTACTACCAGATTGACTTGGGAAAGCCTAATATGTTGGCATTGTACCTGAATGACTAAACTCTTTCCCAGAATAACAAATAGTGAGAACAAACACTAGCAAATGTGAGTTAAATTCAAGACGTTTAATGCATGAAAACAATGTCGTTTATATAATATACTGGACAAAAGCGTAACATAAAGTACAAAATACGATAAAGGGAAGTTGTGTACGGGGTTAGGAAAATAGCATCATAAAAATGTTACAATAAATTAGGAAAAAATACAGATATAACAACAGTTCATGAGTAAATGAAAAGTATACAGTTTAAGCGGCACTAATATCGTAGTTGCTAAATGACCAACACATGCATTTTAACAGTAGAAGTCTTAATACCACGAAGCATAAACTTAATAGATCGTAATTTCGATTCTTTGCCCCAATATAACATCAGTTTTAAGTACCATTCATTATTCTATAAAATCTTTCAAATCGTCACTTAGATACATTTCAATACATTCTGAAACACACCATAAATCTTTCTACAAATTCCTTATCAGATTATTTATGAATGTAATAGACTTCAATAGTTATATGTAAGAAAAAGACAACAACAAAGTCTGTCATTGTTTTACTGCTTGCATAGTAATACGTATTTTCTATTATAGGCAAAAATATAGTCCAGAAGATAAATCAACATGATGATGTCTCTAATAACATAAACATAGACTTTAGTAATTCAGTAATTTATAACGATTTCTATCATACGAAGTGTGGGAAATTTCATGTTACTACATTGTTTCTGTTGATTTACAATTACCTAGATTTTTCCTGGTAACTATGCAGCATATATACTTGTATACATAAAACCGAAATGATTATATCGACAGAATACATTGGATCCTCAGTACATTAGTTTATATTCTTCAAACAATTAATTGTAGTTGGTGTATCATATAAATAAATCATTGTAAAATCGAAGCGATTTGCATCGTTTATCAAAGGTAGATTTGGTTCTATTAGGGATTAAACAAAGAGCTTCCAATAGAGTACTAGTTCTAGTAACTATGTGATCTGTATTGGTTACATTACATGAAAAAGGGGTTAATTAATCTAAGAAGAGAAATGAACAGATGGTTCTAATATAATTAATTAATGAAACTAACGACTGAATCCTGTCCATAAATAAATAATTAACTTTTGGGATAACTAATAATAATAATAATAATAAACGTTTGTATTAGTTACAAAGGCAGTTGAAGGTTAATCACTGATTTCTTCTGGATACGAGGGTTAGAATTTAGCCTTTTAATTGTAACGGCTTTAGCAAATCTTTCTATTACAGTTTTGTTTTGTTTATCAATTATTTTACAAGCGGTCATCTCACATTCGGCAAATCCCGTGAAACTATTTGGTATACTGAAACAAAAGTTCATTGAGATGTACTGAATAATCTGCGAATATTGTCGTCTTTCTGCTTATGCAAGTAAACGTGAATCGGTAAACGTAATTAGAGTTGATAATATGGTAAACACTTGTCTATTCATGTTTGATATGTGAACATCGTATTTCATATAAAGGGATGTTTTTTTCGGAAGGGATTATGTGATGTACATAACATTCTAGTAGTTGATTAATTTTATTGATGTTCTATCACCCTTAAATATTAATTGGATGAATATATGATGTTATCTCGTTTATCAACCTCCGTTCTTCAGTGATAAGTAACTGTATTTTCTTCTAAGTATTCGTGGATAGCCATTTTCTCGACGGCACCTCTCTATTGTTGCACATTTTTCTTTAAGTTTACCCCCTGAACATTAAATCTTGGGACTTATTAAGAGGTTTTTTTCTACATTACATCCCAAGTACCCATTTTCAAGAACTGTCATCCTCTTCATCTGAAAAAACTCCGTTGGAAACTCTTCATTCCATCTTAAATGCAATCTTATCTATCTCTTGATAAATGCTGTATATCACTTAATTTACAAAGATGTATTTGCGGGATACACTAAATACGATTCAGTAAAATATAATGGACCCAAAGTATTCTTCAAATATTGTAGTTCTTACTTTAAATTCGATAAAGGAAAAAAAAACTGTTTAGAATATATGTGTCATATAGTTCCACAATTAGTAAAATCGATGGCACCAAATATTCATAAAAAACATATGACCACTACATTATTCATGGGTCCCGGTGAGATGTGAACTTTTGAATCAAACCGTGGCGGCTGGAAGCAAGTAGCCACTAATCGTAATGTATAATAAGCCTAATGCCCGATGTTGACTGAGATTACAACTATAAGCTATTAGGTAACAATCCCTTTTTTGTGTCATGTTTAGTGACTATGCTATACAAGCCATAAGAAAGCCCTTTATAGGTTTGAGATATTTACACTGAATGCTATCAAATGTGGTATTCGTCTATTCATGTATAGTACTGATTGAATTCTGTCGATCTTGTTGCAATATAGTTATTAGCCTCGTTTACTTGACATAGTGTGTATTATGTAATGAGGGATGGTACACTTACTTAATGACCAATCTATGTGAATGTGAAATCAGTTGGTAAGAATAGACAATATCATAATAATAAGTAAAATGAGGCTAGATTGGAAACAAAAAAACACATTCATATTCTAACATATTAAAAGTCATTAGAACCAAAAATAAATTATTGATGTATACAATCTTACTGAACGTTATGTTTTTATATATCGAATGAGATGAAATTTTTGAGATAGTACAAAATTTTTAGTCTATCAGTAGTTTGTAATACATGAATAATTTACACAAGTGATTTTATCTTAATCAACAAGACTATTACATGACGACAATTATGTATTGATGCTTATGATATTCTACTTGACTACTGTACAAGCATACAGATAATCAACTGAGATAAAATATTAGTAAACTGAAGTTACCTATCAAATAATCCTATCTGAGATGCTTAGATTTTTTTTCATCATACTGATAGTTTTTTTTTTCTGTTTAAAAAAGAATAAAACTTTCTATCATTAGTTACTATCTAGGAAAAAGATTTAAACCATGAAATATACTGAATTTTACTCAGAGAATTCAAGATTACCCTTGAAACGGTATTTAAGTAACTATCATTTAAACTCAATAAAAATTATAATGTTGTTCATTCATTTAATGATTCGAGTTTATGATTAATGTCTACCTTTTTTTATACATTAGCGAGAAGTTGACAAATATATTCAATCTACATTATATATTACTGAAGTTTGTCAGTATGCATGTAAAACAGATATTTAATTTAACACTACTAAGCAGTTTCATTGAAGATGTTCAACTACACAACTACTATTCAATTCAGCCAGAGACTTGATATTTTTGTAATAACAATCTATGTATTTGATTGTATGTGAATTAATTAACAGTTAAGAAACATATTTAATATATGTACTACATAGTTTCCATATTTCTGTGTAGTAAACTCGTCAGAAAAATGAAGAACCTCCTGAACACAACGCAAGAATATTTAGTCTTTTCTTATTCCTGAATAAATGCGATTTGACATATCTGGAAGAAGATTGGTTAATATAGTGTGAGACACATGAGTCAATGGCTAAACCTTATATACATATATCTTGTATATTATTGGTTTATTGTTGTTGTACTACATGCATATGAGTGACTAGTTGGCTTCTTGATAAATCAGTCGGATTATTGTGCCTGAGCAATAGATTAAGGCAAGGCTGGGTGCAAGCTGTAGGATATAGCGCTTCAGATAACAAGATCGATAATATCGGCCATCCCTGTTCAGATACAACACGATTATCATTTCGGGACTGAATAGTGTAGATTGATAATGATGTAGATGAAAATGTTATCCACTTCTTCGACCTCTGTGAATATTTGAAAGTGTTAACTAAACAAAATATGCAAGACATTATATGATCGTATTTTTATAATATATGGGTGCACATAAATATACTGTGAAAAGGAAGACGATTTTCATGAACATTCAGTTTAAAGGAGATACTCTAAAGATGATATTGAAGAAAACAGAATTACGATATCATTAAATAGTTGTCTAGTTAAAGCCTTATCATGGTATTTGTTATCTTCAAATGTCTTGGAGTCTTTGACTGATCGCTTAGCATTTGACTGGTGCTTTGTGACAAATTTATTGTTCTTTGGACAACTTATGATGTTTTTGTATAATACACGTTTTGTATACAGTTGATTCTCAAACATCGTTATTTAATAGTGAACTGTCTTTGTGTATGGACAATAATAGGGTATCAGTTATAAGTTATAGATTTATGCACATTGGGATTATTATAAGCTTTTGTAGATACAAGGTAGGAATCATCTATAGTGAAGGACTAATACTACTTACAGTATTTGAATCACAAAAGAATGCTGAAAGAATTTGACCTATAGTACTAATGTAGAGGAATCAAAATTTGTGAAATCCTTTAATGGTACCAAATCAGTTTGTTTACATCAAACTGGCAGTAAACCAGAACTGATGTTCGAATAAGATTTATCTCTTGTAACTTTATTTCATAATAGTCTGAATTAAATTTCTTTTCGCTTATAAAATCATCATCATCTGTATTGTGAATTCAACAGAACTTATTTGATTTCTACAAATTTAGTACTAATCTATTTTATTAAATTGTCTTATTGTCTTACATACATTTTATAGTTAGTTAATCTTGTATTCCAACAACAAAAATGTATACGTAACTAATCTGGTATTATCAAACAAAATGTGATTTCAAATTTACAAAATCTCCATTTTGTATATTTTACTACTTAATTCCCTTTTAAACAATAAATTACAGTTTAGTCAAATTTATTCTGAAAAAAAAAAGTTAACTAAAAACAAATTTTTCTCATTTCATAACTAACTTGTTAGTATGTTGACTTAAGTTTAGATGATGTATGTTTATTTATTGTTTAAATTTAATAAAACCAACTTATAAGAACAGAATATCAAACTATCTTTCCTCCTTCTTCTCCCCCCCCACCCTCCACTTCTCTTCTTCATTGTCCTGTTCAATAAATCCATTTAACCACAAAAGATACAGAAACTTTCATCAGTTGTTTGTATGTACCCATCATCCTGCATGTATATATATACATACATATGTATGTGTATGTATTGCTAAGGTATTCTCTACAAAATTCATTCAATCCTTTTAGGGAAGAAGATTTATCTTTGCCTGTTTACTTCTTGAATTGTTAATTAAAATCATTCTTGTGCATAATTTTGTCAACATTGTTTATTATTGTTTTTCTTATAGAAGAAAAATCTTCTAAAGTTTACTAATTCAAGACAGTTTGTTTTTTCTTTTTTAGTTTAGCTCACCTTTATGTTGCACTTATCTGTTCAAATTCATTAGGTATAAACTTATGGATTTGGCAATATTATGTCCTTAGTGAATAAGTGAAGTTATTCATCGATAGTTTATCATGCGTTGTATTATTATAATTAATAACAATGACATATTTTGTTATAAGTTAAATTGTGATTGAGTGTTGTGGAGGCTGATACATTCGAATTCGATATCAAGAATCATCTATGCCACTTTATTGATTGCTATCCATTCGAAATATATCGCTGATGGGCTGAAGTTAGAGATATCAACCACTGAGTGTCAGCTAAGGGGTTTCGCAATCCAACGTTTGCTATAGATACTGAAGGCTCTACACTCGAGTCCCTGGTAGCATCGTGCATATGCAGTACGCAGGAGTCCCATACTAGAATTAAACTCTGTTCAATGGTTTTTGTTTTTAAGTGGTTGTCTAACTCAGGTTAACTTGTGATATCAAATTGTGATTTGTATAATAACAAAATTTACTAGAAACACTCAAAGCAGATTTTATAAAATTATTTCGTTATAAGTGTTAGATAAAACTACAACCTCTTGGTGTAGCTGTGTTGATTTTACTTTGAATATGAGATTTAAATCGATGGGAAAATATCACTATTCCATTTCGACTTGACTTTAAACGCAAAACATTATGTACGGAAATCTCGGTATCTCTAAGGTAAGTTATAATTGGTTGCTCCTTAATACTAACCTAGTTGTTATTTTATTTTTATTTAAACTTACGAAGGAAATTAATAACATAGAGTTTACAAAGAGATGTATTCCCGTCCATATTTTCATCTTGTGAAATTATTTTATGTCGATACGTTGTAGAATATCTGAAATGGTAGTGAGGTTAAATTTCCTCGAAAAATGCCTGAATTATACTTACTATCCCAAGTCAAACCTATACAGCTACATGTCTACGCAGATTTCCTTCCTCATCAACAAGAATTTATGACATATCGCACAACATAAAACCAAATGTAGTGAAGATGTTATCTTGTTTCTCTAAACGGAAGATGGCCGTTTCTGTAAAAAAATAATTGTGTTGAAATGTTATAAATATGTTCAGTTGACAAATATATGTAATTTTATCGCAAGTGGTTGGCGGTTTATTTGATGGTTTTAAAAGTATTTGTCAACTGTGGTAGTGTATGTGTTGAAAACATAGATTATTATCTTTTGAGTTATTCAGAATTTATACACAAAGTTCAGGATTGTTATCATGAATAACCAAGGCTTTTTCTATTTCAAGAAGTTGAATACGAAGAAATATATGTAGATTGGAATGGAATCTGTAAACAGCCTTAAAATCGACATGTGGTTTAGCTAAATGATTATAATAAATTAATTGTTCAAGGATGAAACTTTTAACTGCTTTTCTGTAGCCATTAGAGAACGAAGCTGCTATATATTATTGTTTTGTGCTGAAGGCGAATGCTGGTTTGGGAAAATGTGCCGTGCTCCACAGTAGCGAATGAACTGGTAAATGCACATGTAGACCACCAGGCATGAAGCTTATTTTTCGAAGATTTCCTGCTGATAAAAGTTAGATATAGTTTGGCAACATAAAATGTTCTATTAATTACTGTAGGCAAACCGCTTCTAAGTATGTTGAAAACTTGTTTCCTTTTACATTCATAAATAAATACATCATGGAGATCTAGCTAATGGACGTTTTATCTCTATATTCTTCTGAATTCTTATCTATAAAACATGTTAAATATCTATTTCCTGGTTGAGATTTTATTGACGAATTAAATTTTTTTACAACACACTTATCACAGCTTTTTTCTCCTATCCTATGGTAAAAGGAGTAAATAAAGTTTCCCTTTCTTCTCAATAATACCCAGCTATGATGGTTGATTAGCTGGCCATCCGATATTTGTTTCCTGTAGACGCATTTTTTTAGCATTCTGTCACTCTGTCTTGTCAGAAGCACATCGAGAATTGCGATTGATGAACTTGATTCACATTTTATTGCGAATTCTAGGGATAGATAGTAGGTATTTAACGAATGACAGATGTCTTTTAAGTCATCATTCTCGTCATATTTGATAAACGCATAGTCCATATCCTTCGTATTCGTTGAATAGTTTCATAAGTGAACTCAGTTGACTGTTCTCAGTTTTATATATAAGGAAATCTGCTAAGAGATCTCATTGCAATCCCATCTATATGCTGATATAACTCGTTATCGCAAATGAATTTCCCGTTTAGGGTGTATCGCAACAATGGTTCCTTCAAGTTATTGGTTGATCACCTCATGTTATGAGATTCATTATGATCACAAATAAAGCACAACGTTTTTGTCAATTGTAGGTTTATGAACGACGAAGTAACATCTAAAGAAAACACACTTTTTCTTAGAATTATCAGTAAAATAAAATGCAGCTTGAACAAGAAAACGTGACACCTGCCTTCTAATTGGTTCTAACATATTTACTAGTCAATAGGCGACTCGATGGTAAGGCACGTTTGACTTATCCAAAATCAAGTACTGTAGTAATACAGGTTTGTGAATCCGAGGTAACTCAAATAGGGATTAAAATATCAAACTCAAGGAGTGTAGATGATCACATAACTCCGCCATAGTAACTGTGTCATTCTTCATTTATTTTAAAAGATTATTGAGCTGTTTTACATTCAGTGATATTTTATCTGCTTTCCACTAAGCTTGGAAAATTTAACAATATCAATTAAAATCGATAGCATTTTATTAACATTATCTTGGCGGCTTAGTAGCACCACAATAGTTCCTTTATCAGGTTAACTTATGATGACGTCATCAGTTTCATCAACAAGTTTAACTGTTCGTTATGATTTTTAGTTAGCAATATGTTGTGATTATATCTAATGTTCGTGGATCGATGACAGAAATAAAAGATAGTGGTTTTCAAGCATCGTAATTCATTAGAACAAATTGAAACATGATCATGAGTTTGGTCAATTAAATTTTTTTGAAATGCACTTGGTTATGAAGTTTTTTCGTTATAAAGGAGCTTAAGTAGAATTTTAAGCCCAGAGATGAAGCTTATAGTTGAATAGGTGATACGATGCTTAAGTAACGGTTGAGAACATATTTTTTTAGCATTGTTAGGATATATATTCTCACTTTCCACTGGTTTTAGTCATTCAGACTGCGTTATCTCAGCTTTTGGAGATTGTTTATAGACAACAGGTATAACATATTCTTCAAAAGGTCTGCGTTCGTCAGATGAAAGTTCGTATAGAGAATAACTCTTTGAAGATACTTCTCATTCTTGCTCTGTTTTCCAGGATTTAACTTGTTCTATTCAATTCGTTTCAGAGTTTTACCATAAGGATATATGTGATTTCGTTTAAGGGCTTTTTAGAAACATTTAAAATATTCATTACTGTAACTTTGAGAGAATATGATTTCAGATTTCCCGAATGCAAGCTTGATGATACAAAGCAGGAACCCATCAACTTCACCTATAATCCTTGGGTCCCGGGATCACTTCATGATATTTGTAATTTCTATTACAACTTTGTGTGTAAAAGAACTATGTCTTTACTATGGCTTTGAACTCAGTTGCAATGTTATTTTTGTTAATATCACTAGTACCCCTAGTAGTAGTAGTAACTGTATTTCAATATCATTCACATTTTATTGGATAAGCCATTTACAATGGTGAACACTACGGACGTATCCCATACTAGGACCAAACAACCATCCACTACTCCGTAGTTTTAATGTTACCAAAATCATATCAATCTGTTATGAATATAAACAACTTAATATCCTACTTTACTCAAATCAGTTACATTTGACTGTAAATATATTTGCATTATTCAATTGCCAAAACAATGAAGTACGTATTTTCAAATAAGCGAGTACTTGTGAAATTATTTTCCTATAGATATTTTTCGAAGAATTCTAAATAATAGAAGATACTTACAAATTAAGTGATAAGCTGCTGAGACAAAAGTTATAATAAACATGTAGTTCTGATATATAAAGAAGAATATATTCATATTTGCTTTCAACTGAAAAGATTATACAATGTAAACTAAAATGCGCCTTTCTGAATTTTTCTCATGATAGTATTGTTTTAGGAATAATATAAATCAGTCTGTTTTTATAAAATTGTAAATTGACATAAATTGTGTATATAGTGTTCTAGTTGAAACTATACGTCACTATGAGACAGTATATTAATCATTCCCAGGAAACATATAGATAGACTAAACGAGTTGGTCTTATCTTCAATAACAGAAGAAAACATTATTAGACTAATGGTTCGTTTATGTACATGTGATGCTGAATCCTTTCATTTTAAATATAGTATGAAATGGAACACATTAAAAATACTATACGTCCAGTTTGTAGTTACTTAAAACTTACTTGAAAGATACTAATTATAGTTCAGGTAATATATAATAAACAATCCTGCAATGAAGTGAATATACTTTTTTTAGAATGATAGCTATTATGCTCCCAGAAACTTTGACGAAGCTTATAGAAGTTTTAAAAGGACCGAAGACTTTCCGTACAATCGCCGTTTGACAGGACTTTCCAGAATCTCGGTGTAGAGCATTCTAATTAGATAATAGCTGAAAACAACTGCATGCCTAGTGGTTGAATTGTAATGATGATTTTATTTTACAGAAAATTATAAATACTCAAGTAATTTGTACATAATTGACATTTAATTGAATAATCATTTCTTTTTGCTCTTTTTCTATCTTCTGATTTGGGACTTGGAGAGTTCAAGGCGTTCAAGTGTTGAAATTCTATAAGGTACTATCAGTTATCAGGAGAAAGACATATCAATAATCATTACTGACACGGTTAAACCTGATGCTATATTAAAACAATCATGTATACGCATTACATTTTTGTTAACTTTACACTCATTGTGTTCACCGTTAGTACTTTATCAACAATTTATTTCTACTTTAAAAATACTTTCATCAGTCTAATGAAACTAATTACATGTTTCTCAGTTTGTAGTTATAGAAGCTGCAAAAATTTCAGTTTATTAGTTAAAATGTCTATAGTATGAAGCACTAGAGAGAAGTAGCAAATAGACAAATACATATGTATCATTCGTTCATTTATGTTAACTTACTCAGTTTTTATCAGTGACTAGGAGTTTCACGATTTGGATAGATAAATATGATACTCGTTATCAAAATTGGTCATTAAGAATACATGTCGCATTAATTTTCTTAAGGTTTTGTTCTTTTTATAAGGGGAAGAGGTTCTCTGTGACTAATTGATCATTTTGAATAGACTTCAGTTATCTTGTCATTGAGATTGGTTTATTCAATTTAAGTTGTTTGTTTGTTAAACCTGACACTATCATCAGAACAAACTTTATATAAAAGTGCACTATTGAAATTTCGCTACAATTGACTACTAACTGATCTTATTTTAACCTGAAATGGGATTCTCTGTTGCCTATTAGTTCGTTGGCGTTGTCCATATGCTCATTTTGATTGTTTTATGATGTAATCATCTATTTTCTGGTTGTTTGTGATTTTTTTTTAATTAGTCAGTAAACTGTATCAATTCCAATGTGCTTATTGGTCTTAGTGCTCAGCCTTAAATTTTCTCTGGTTTTTCTCGTATTACCCTTATTCAAGACTACGACATCTTTCTAATAGGATATTTTTTCTTCATTCTTCATCATTATTGATACAACCATAAATGAGTCGTGATGTTTGTTATCTTGTTGTTTTTTACTGAGAGAAAAATGCTGAATATACTCAATATTTTTTTAAAGTAATCCTTTTGTTAAGTGAAGCTTATTTTGGAGATGACAGTCGATTTAGCTTCAATTATTGTTCAATTTAAGCAAATATGAGTACAAAACCATTTTTAATCATCTTAATATTGGGGTTATAACTTCTGATATTTCTTTCATATGTAGTAAGTTGATTTAGGCATCTGTTGGTTAGTTTGACAAACATTTTTTGATGAAAAAAGCATGAACAATCGTTATTCTTAAAAGTAAACTGTTATATATTTTTACATTTCTCTATATTGTACGTTTACTACTTAGTATGTTGTCTTTTTTTAAATGCAATCTGTACACAGTTGATTTTATAAGTTATTGAGTTGTTTTCATGAGAGCAAGAATAAATATTTGTGCAGAATAAGATAAATTCATTTTATTTCGTTGGTTTCTCATCAGCTGCATACAATCTAGAATAATATTTTACAAAACTAATATTTGAAACAAGTTTTTACATACTCATGAGAATGGATGGAGTTAGTTGAAATCAAGATTACGTAAACATGTGAACATGGCTTAAAATGTTGAAGAAAATGCTGTGAATATATATACGATCCAAGAGAAGGTACCAGAAGGCAAAATAGAGATCATGGGTCAAATGATTACACAATATGAGGTGGTTGGAAATATTTGAGAATAAAGTCAAGTCTTTGTTTAACTTATCAGCTTTGAATCTTGCTTGGTCACTTAAGATAGTCTTCATCTTGGCAATGTAGTCAGGTGTGTTCATCAGGACAACACCAGCGCGTTTATTTGGAAGTAATATCATTAATTGGTCATTCTTCTGTAAATTCTGCAAAGCTTTCTGATGTTTTTTGGACATGGTTCTCGACTCCATGGTCGGTGATGTGAGGTATTGGTTTGCGATGTCAACTAATTTGGATTTGGACCAACATTTGTTATCTTCATTCGTTGGATATAATTCTTTCAGTTGATCAAACATGTTTTCAAATTGTGCCTTAGTATTTATTCCGTCAATATTTCTCCTCGGAAGATGAAATTTAAATCCAAGTGATAAAGCTTTGTATTCTGTACGATTCTGTTTAACATTAGACAAATTATGCACGAAATTTTCGGAGTTTTCCGGGAATTCGGCCTGTGAAGCTTAACTTCCATTACATATAAGTCCTTAATTTTCTTATTTTGATTCTCATGGCTAATAAGCCTGAATATACTGGTGAATATTTGATTGATTTCTCAGTGTGAATTAAGTCATCTAAGACGTTGTTAATTAAAAGAGCTGAACTTGTAAACTGTTAAGTGTTTTTATTTTTGGGCAGCAAACAACAAAATACTAAAGACACTGTCAGCAACTAACAGTTTATTTTTCTTTTTTATAAATTCTACTAAATAATCCATAAAAGTTAACAAATCATTACTTTCAAGAGATTAAGAAATTAGATACAGTTACTTAAGAATTAAAAACAAAAATTTCAAAACACCATAAAATTACTGTTCATCTATTTAATTTTATATACAATTTCATGAAGATGAAGTTAACAATTGATTACTTTCAAACATACAGACTTCAGTATACTTTTACATAAGGGAATACTTTCATAGTGTGTTAATTGTATGCAAAACAGAAATGTATACACCAATTATTCATCTGAAAAACAAAACAAAATAGTCAATTGAAAATCTATTCATGAATTAAACAAATAAAATTGCATAATAATGAATTAATTAAACTTTTTAATAATTTTTAAATGAATTACAAAATTCTAGAAAATTGTTAAATAACTTTAATTTTTTTTTCGGTTGTCACTATTTATTTGACTAAAATTTTTTTTTAATTATTGAATGATTATGAAAAAATTCAACAAAATTTACATTATTGATTGATTATTTATTTATTGATTATGTAACAAATTTCTAATGTATCGATTTTCAATAAGTAGTATTGATCAATTTTTATTTTTAATCAATTCTAATGAAAATTTCATAAATTTTTATTGAATATAAAAACATAATAAAAATGACAACATTATTGAATTGCAATAACAATAGAAACTTGTTTTATTTATTGGTTTCGATTATGTTTGTCATCAGTTGAACACAATGAGTAAGTTAATTATGTAAAAACTCATAAGCATAACTTAAAAAAAAATACATCGACACTATTTCAAGATCAATTGAAATACAACATGAAATTTGCTTATTATAAACATGTAAATATGATAAATTAGTTTCATCATCATGACAATGGAAGAAATATCTGATGAATTAGTGATGTAATTTTATAAGTTTTTTTTTCTTTTCTCTTCAGTTAGTAACTTGGGTAACATAATTAAACGTCATTTTGCATTGTACACAGTCAATAAACTTAACTTACATACATACATACATACGTATATTGAATAAGACAATAATAGTCCAAGAAAAACAAAATGAATCAACTAAAGAATTCCGGTATAATCAACAGTGAAAATGTCATTTGACCCAGTAAACTGACTAAAAAAAAATTTTACTTTGACAGTTTGACGGAAACAAGTCGATTATATATGAAAATGCATTATTCATTTACTTGTAGATTTTACCGATTGATATGATTGATTATTTGATAACAGTATAAGAAGAACATTAATACAAATGTGGTATTGTATTTGCAAATGGTTTTAATGAGTATTTACACACCGATACACATACAGTACAGTGATGTTTCGATTTATCAAACATAGTAGACTTACAAATAACTACACATTCATCTTAGAGTATGAATTTTGATTAGTTTTAAACTATTTTCTTATTTATCTATCCTGATATAACGAATTAAACTGAATTAGACAACCATTGATCACCTGGAAGCACTGGACAGCTGCTTCATCCAAGTATGGCACTCTTCAGTAGTGCACATCCAGAACTCACGTCAAGGATCGAACACAGGACCTTCTTGCTCCGCGACAAGCGCTTTACCATTAAACCACTGAGTCGGCTCCTGACAGTTGATATTTCTGATTCAATCACTTCGTGATACGTTTACCCGACGTCATCCATTGTCATCTGTGGGTAACTGCCTCATACCCGACATGGCTGAACTTCACCGGTCACTTCTTCATACTAGAACTTTTTATTGTTTCAAAATTACAATTACTATGAATAATCATAAATGTATAATAAATATTGACAAATGGAATGTTCTACAGGAAATAATCTAATGTGTATACCTAGTATTGTTTTGTCTTTTCATTATTTTCAATAAGCTAATGATAACAGTAAACACTTGTTTTTTTTACTAAACTCTATTGTTATTAACGAACTGTATAATATGATTATAGGACTGCATTTATACTATTCTCAAGTGATTCAGCATGATCAGATGTCATATGGAAGTTGATTGTTGTTATTACTACCGAATGTCTATTAGTATCAATAAATAATCAACACTTTCATAGTAAAATTTCCCAAAAAATCAATCTAATCTCACTTTCCTTTCTGTTTGTTAAAAATCAGAATAAAAATATACTCATAGTTAATAGGCGAATAAGAGTCTTCAATCGATAATAATTAATAACACACTTTCACTAGGGGATGGGGGTATAAGTGCTGGAAATGTATTGGTATAAGTTTATAGTCTTCAAAATATGAATGAATAGCTGATGATCATTCTGTATCGTACACTGTAAGTTACTTACTTACTATTGTCGATAGGCCAGGTATTTTATTGCAGAATAATGTGTAATCTTAACCATCAGTGTTAGCTCACAAACTATCTTATAATACAGAAACATTGTGAGACGAATATGTAAACTGTTTATTGAACCAAGAGCTTAAAGAACATTAGTAATATACATCTTCCTAAATCACTTCTTTTAATTCGACCTAATGAAATTATGCATAGATGTTGTACAAAATTCATTTGTAGGATAATAACGTAGTGAAAAAAATGCATTTATAATATCTTGAAAGATAAAAATAATTTCTCTGTTCAACTATTCTGTGTGGTCTGTTTCTTCAACGAGTCAATGGAATGTATAAACATTCACTAACAATATTTTCCTTTATTTATCATATCATTCATATGAAATTACATTCTTATCACAGATTGATCATTTAACTACATGATCTATGACATAATTTCATTTGAATTTGTCAAATTATTTTCAAACTGGAATTATACACCAACATTTAAATGAGATTAATATTAGTATTTCATTTTTATTAAACTCGGACTCAATCGGCCTGTTCAACAGTCAGTTATACAATACTGTTATAGTGGGCACTTAAAGAAGATTGATTATCTTCTAGAACTGTTCTTTCTGTTAACGATTCATTATTTTTGGTTGTATACAAAGTAAGCATTTTATTCTTATTATTGTTACGTTGCTCTTATCCTATACTCCTGTTTAAGGCATTAACTGTTGTGATATCATTTCTCATTTATGAACTATAGTTAATTGACTGCATATACGTTACCCCAGTTCACACTCACTATTACTCTTATTTTGTATTAATGTCAGTTTTCTAATTGACTGACGATGCGGTCTGACTTTGTGTATATATAAAGGCATGATTGAAATAAAAACCGATCTGATCTGTCTATTTGACTCATAAGTCGTTGTTTTTCCTCTATTCCGTTTTGGGACTGGTAGTCGAGGGGCTGACGTGTCTGTAAAATGATTAGCAATCATCAAGGTCATTGTATATATTGCACAAAACATAACAAATACCCATAACAATTTCAAAGTTTTTGTAATTCACTAGACAACACATACATCACTTTAAATGCATTCACTTTTGCCATCTTTTTTTGATCTTAAGTATTAAAATTAGTTTTAATTACTTATCTTATGAATTTGATTATTCTTCTCAAGTCTTATTTTATGTACTTAATATGTTCAACGACAACTTCTACTACTTTGGTGCTAATTGTATCATTTAATCTCTTGGTGATTATTCCGCGCCAATGTGGCTTATTGTTATATCGGACCACTAAAGAAGAGTAATAAACTCTCAGAACTGTGTTTCAGAACACTGGTTCAAATATTCTAACTGTGGGTAATGTAAACATTTCATTTCTACTATTGTTAGGCTCCTCTTACCCTATCCTTCCGTTTAGTATATTTGCTCTTAGTATATTGTCTCTTATTATGGACTACACTTAATTAGTTGTGTACAAGTTGTGCCTATATCACTACCACTATTCCCTTAGTTCTGTATCAATGTTGATTTCCTAGTTTGTTCGCTGTGTGGTCTGGTTTTATGTACATATAAAGGAATGTATGAAATATAATTTGATTCTGTCTGGTTGGTTTGTTGTCTTGTATTCTTTTTATTCCGGCTTGGGACTCAGTGGGCATAGGCAGACGCCCAATTATCGACTAGGCACAACTAATTGGCATTCGCTCAAGCAACCCAAATTTCTCGCTTGATAACATATATATATATATATATATATATATATATATATATATGCAAGTATACATTACTATAAAACTATAAATACATATATCTGATAAATTCCTCCATACAGGTTTACACATACTGTAGCTAATTCTTGAATACATTTATTGATAGCTTTCATTTTCTGAATGACCTATATGTATATTATCAGCTTACATTTTATCTAATTTACACAGGTCATATTTTGTAAGTTCGTAAACTTGATTATATTTTCATCTGTCGCAACATGAAAGTAGAAATTCTTACTTTGTGGTAATTAGATTTCGTAAAGTATTTCACATTTTTGTGGACCGACAGAATACTTGGAAATAACCCATAAAAGTAGAAAACATAATCATCAAACAATAAACATAATCTAATTCGTGAATACACTTAATTTAGTACATGATACTTAAAACTTTACTATACTAAATTCTTTAATCTGGATGGTTTAGTTGTGGAGCTCTCATCGTTATTCTAGATGACTTCACGGGGCCAACATTTGACAGAAAGGAGCTAATACATTTTATTCACAAGTGACTAGCGGCCTGTCCTGTCGATCTGAAATCTGAGTGGTTACTATAGACATTTATAAGGCATTATTTATACATCTATTATCCTTCCTTTTCCTAAGTTAAGGATGTTAGATCAGCAGGATTCTCTTGGTAAACCTGTTACTTTTGTAATTTATTTGTGTAGATTTAAATATCTCGTTTTTACGCCAAAAAGTGACCTTTTAACCTTCAGTTTGTGTTTTTCACTTAGCAAGACGCTAAATCTTGATGGTGCGTTGTTTATTTTAGTACGCTATTTGTGATATTTCCAAGGACGCTTCTCTTTATTGTATATATACGCATGAGACGAGTGTTTGTCATTTTGTCTTCCAGTTTGCCTGTAGAACTGAAAGCTTCTTGCTGACTTCTTCCTCTAGTTAGCTGGGCTGGGGCGCTGTAAATTGTTTAACTCACCTGTTGTTGTGTTGTTGGTTTTACGTTCGTTAGCAGGTACCGAGGTGCCTTCTTAATTTGCAAATCCTTGGTATCTTTGGCTTAAATTTATAGTGATATGGTTGTTTGTCAGTTTTCTAGTTGTCTGATAGATTACATCTAGTTCATTATGTAAACAATTGCCATAATATGATTTAGGTAATGAGAAAAGCGATTCAAAATAAATGTAAAATAAAATGGCTGACAAGTGTCAACAGCAGCCAGGTCATCAGGATATGCTACTAGTCACTTACTGGGAAAATGTTATATCTCCACTCTGTAAGTCAGTATCAATAACGACGGAAGTTATCCGACTAACCCATCCAATTCAGAGAAGGTAGTATAACCAAAATCGCCCTTTTAAGTTACAATTCTTTCATACCATACATAAAACTGTTTAAGCTTCAATCTAGTGAATGTTTTACGAATAATAATCGATTATTATATGTTGAAATTAACGTTTTCTACATAAAACACTTACTATGAACCGATGAGTTTTTTTCTGGAAGGATTGAAAACATTTTCTATAGGTAACAATTTAAGTCATTCCAAGAAGACTGTTAATTGTTTTTTTTTGGTTATCTTTTAACTTTGTTCAGTTGATTTCAAGGTGTTGTTATGTAATGATAAGTAATATTGTTACTTATTATACATCATTCTATTTACGAATGACTATGTACACTTCATAAGTGACTCTTTAAAACTTTGTAGATTATTCTGTAACTTGTTTATTTCACCATATATTGTTGGTTGCATCCAACTTACTTACCAACGTCTGTTACCCCTTACAGAAGAGCATAGGCCGCCCACCAGTAGTCTCCATTAAACTCTGTTCTTAGAAATCCTTTCTAGCTGTTTCTAGATATTGTTCATCCTCTTAATATCTGCTTACAATTTTCTGTGCAGTGTGTTCTTTGGCCTTCCTCTTTTCCGTTTCCTAACAGGATTCCAAGATAAGGCTTGCCTCATTATGCAGTCTGATACATTTCCAACGTCGTTTTCTGATTTCCTTTTTGGCTGGAAGTCGGTTTATTCTCTCCCATAGTAGTTGCATTCATGCTGTTTATGTTAGTTTACAAAGTTAATTGAATTTGATACCTTATATTTAAATAATTAATATACTACTATAGTCAATAAGTTATTTACTTTGTCCTTAAAATTGTCACAGTTTATTTTTCTAATATTTTGTTGCATTATTTAACATTGAATCAATATTACTTAAATTTAAAGAATAAGATTTTATTATGTATTCTGCAAGCAGGACTAAATTGGTGTTATTCACATGTATTCAATCGACAACTGAAGGAAGTGATCTTGAGACCAGGGGTGAACAGTCTACAAGGTAAAAAAAAAACGGAACAAAACAATCATGAGTAAAAGCCTAGTAAGATGATCTAGAATCACTCACATGCAAAATCTAAATTGTCACTCGAGTGTGTCATGCATGTCTTGCAATTCATTTAAAGGTTAACTATGTATAGTAGAGATCTTAAAGAATTTACTTAATCAATTTAAACAATTTATAAATTCACTTTGTTATTCATCATTTAAATAAACTAATAGAAAAAACCTTTATTTAATTAATATTTTTATTATTGTTGTTTAACTCATAACAACACAAATTAGTGAACAATGTTGTTTCCACTTAAACCATAATGAGGATCTACTTTAATATACAACAATATTTATATACGAATATGAGAATTATTAAACCAATGAAAACAATTTATGAGACAATAATAAAAATGTAACAGGTGGATTACATAACAAATCATAATGGATGTAGGGTGTAGATCAGTAGTATGATGGGATATGTACTAGTAGTAATGATAAGCAGATTATTAACAACAACATGAATGCATATTTCAATATAAGATAAATGACGAGCAATGATAAGTTGAATGTAGGTCAAAAGGTGTGAAATTAAGCTTGTTAAAACAAATATAATGATAATAACAATAATAATTGTTGAAAACTAGGCGAGAAAATAATGTGGTCAATTAATTAGAGAATGGTGAGGAGGTATGTAATGGGTGGAGTGAAAACAAACAAACAGAAAAGGGTGTAAACAATTATGTAACCTGCTCATCAAGTCTCATAAACCCACGGATGGGATAGAGGTGTTACACATTTCTTCTGGACACATAGACTTCAATTTTTAAATCAAATTCTTATGACTAGCGATGTATGGGAGATGAGATCGAATCGCAACCGAGAACTTTGATAGCATACGGTATTCCATTCTGACTGCTTTAGTTCCATTTAATGTATGCCCACTGTCTATTGAGTGTGACAAAATAGAACTACGTATGGATTTAACTGTCCCCTTTCAAAATGAAGATTGAAGATACTAGTAGATTCGTTGGTTTAGTCATCTGGTAGTCCATCCAGTATAGCTTACTCCACAGGAATAGCTGAATCCATAAACGTGCATGGAAGTAGCAAAACTAGGTAACTTATCCTTCAGTTGAGTAAATGAAAACGCTGAAAATATTTTATTCTATGTGTCAATGAGATATAACAGTAACTGTATTTAACCGCTGTCTAATACGTCTTTCAATTACATTATGAATACTTTTACGATATCGATTGAGTAATTAACAAAATGAATAACACAGCATCTTCTTAATTTTACAAAATAATACTGCTTAACATGAAAAACAAGTGGTCACATAAAATCTGATAAACTGTTTCAAGTTGTATACTCAAGCAATAACAATTTAAAGCAAAATTCAATCGTCTACTCATAAGTAAACTACTTACCTTAGTTTGAGTTAGTAACAATTTGATAGAGAACCAGAACAGTCAGTGCAATCGAAAACATTAGTCTGTTTTATTAATATATTTCTTCACAATATTAAGCACCAAATGAAGGTTGTAATAAATCAGGACTTGACAATTTGTCTATAATAAATTTTACAATAAGATTCAATTTCTAGATTTTTTACTTAGGTACACTGTTTCTGTCGCTGGAACTATTCTAAAAAATTGAATTTCACTAATGTTACTCAAAGTTCGTGAATCATAGTCAACCATGTAATTAAGTTACTAGTAACTGACTGATTGAATCGCAATAAATCAATGTTGTTTAGGTGAATAATCACACTTCAGTACTCTGCACAGATATTTATTGGCTAGTGAGCCAGTTATATTGGGCACACAAAAGGTCAAATTCCTTGAATAATATCTGTATACTATACAACTGGATAATTAAAGAAAAATTAAGAATAATATAAGCCTCAATATTTACACACCTAATTACTGGTTAACATCAAATGGATGACAAAAATATAATTATAAATCCCAAATTCAGAGAACAGTTTATACATACGCCTTTTATATAAATTGGATCCATATTGTCAAAAAAATGTTGAATTTGCAGTATTATTATTTAACATACCAACACTTATCTGATAGTGATATCTCATAGTTCACTTCTATCACAAGTGAGATTGGAAATTTTTCCTACAAGTGACCAGCATCATGTTCTGTAGACTTACTATTTGACTGGTTATTGTTATCACTTGTTAGTCAGTTTTTCACATTCAATTAAGACTTTATTCCCTCATAACTTGAATCATAGTTTCGTACCAGCTTATTATTATTATTGTAAATAATATAATAAGAAGTGCAGAGTATTGATGAAGGCTGACTGAAAAGAAATACATCTACGTTCCTCTTATTCTTTTATAAATCAAAGTGTTTTCTATCAATTTTTATCGTGCCACTAAATTTGTTGATTGTACTTTATTGTTAGTTTTATATTCCCAGTGCATTATCATGGTGAAACTGAACGTATTTGTCAAAGAGTATAAAAACCAAGGGAGCTGAATTTAAATAAATAACAAATGCTTGTTTCTAAATTTCATAAATAACGATGTATTACTCTTGGTTTACTAGTCACACGCTTCCTGTTGTAAATAAATTTACTATTTACTGTTATTGGCAATAATCATTGACCGAAATAGAAACCTGAAATGTCACTGTTTGATTAAAGTTGAACAAAAATCAATTTTCACATTTGTTCCTATTGAAAATTCTAATACATATATTTGCCGTTGTAGTTATGTTTGTGAATCGCATGCTGTAAATCGCACGATATGGAGTAGTACTTCAGACGTATAGTTTTATCACCAACTGTAGAAACTCGTGTTATAACGGTAAACTATGTGCATGCTTGTAGTACATTTTGTAATATAATCATTTTGTGATTAGTGATATGATCTAGCCTAGGTCAAAATCATTAGTTTCCTAATGTTTTTCTTAACTTTGACGACATAAAAGTAGCTTGTATCTACTTCATTATTTAATAGCAGCTACATAGTTATCCGATGTATAATTTTAGTGTCTAAAACTACATTTCAAGAAGGGACATAATATGGTGGTAAAATGTAGTCATCCTTATTATCGTAGTGATTTGAAGCTATTCGATTAAAATGCATACTGTTGAGGGGAATTTCACGTTTATTTTAATGATGTGTTATTCGATACCAAATTCTATACGTTACTTTTTGAGTTATATATCTCTCTTTTACAATTAATAATTTTATTGATTAGTGCTTTTGTACGTAGTTTATTGAAATATACATTTACATAGTTAAGTAGTAGTTCTGTTTTGTAATATTCACTTGATATCAGATTTTCAATGATCAATCCAATAGATTATTTATAGTAATAGCTACCTCTGTAATGTAATTACTTGATCAAATCACCAACATGATGATGATATAAATTTCTCATATTTACTAATTAACATAGTAAAACAATTAGTTATTGTAAACGTTTTTTACTAGTTACTAAAAGTATAGTTTTTAATATTTTTGTCATTCATAGCACTATCTATAGACAAATGGATTGCTAGTTTTGATATCATGAATTGATCTGAATTAGACAGCCAGTGGTCACTGGCCAGCTGTTTCATCCTAGTATGGGACTCTTCAGAAGTGCTCATCCACGATTCCATTGTAGATTGAACCAAGGACCCTTTGGCTCCGTGGCGAACGCTTTACCATTAAACCACTGAGCCAATGATTGTCTAATTCACATCTATTCGTGATATCAAAATTGATAGTCAACTATTTACACAACACCCAATTATAACAAATGGATTGTGTTGAGCAATTTTTGATGTACAATCAAACAACTGTTCAATACAGTTTCACTTTTCTAAACAGCCAGTATCATCTTGTATGTTGACAAAACGCCATCTTTACATACAATGCTATTCATTATTTAAATCAATGTCCTTCATTTGTGTTTTACGCCATTGTTACTAATAGTCTACTTTTAATACTTTTTAGTAACAATAAAATTAAACTAATTAAATTTGTAAACAAATTTATGATTACAATTATCATTTTTGCAAAATAGAAATATGTTTTTTTTTCATTTGGATTGAAGAAAAAGACATTTTTTCACATTTTTACATACATTCGTATACTGTGAAACTACTTATAGACGAAATCAATAGCATAGTAAATGTATTCAGTGTAAATAATACAACAAAATTAAAATCTTTAAAACATTGCAAAATGATGAATATAAGCCATACACATTAAAAACCATTAAAAATAGGCTTTTGTTAATAAATATTCAATACTTTAATGTCATTTAAAACAGTTAATGTTGGTTAGTTACTGGGAGAGTGTGGTGGGGGGGGGGAAAGGAAATTTTAATGCACCATTCTTTAATGTGTTAATCCCTTGGAACTTTCATGATTGTCATATGGAATTCTTTTACCAAATTGATTTATAAATAAATCGATGTTATTTGTATCATCAGTATCGTGGTTTATATAATTCGAAATGCTTCTAGTTTATAAAGGTTACTAAATATTATGTTTAGTTGTTTTGTATTCGTCACAGATTGATTTCGGTCGCATACCACTGAAAACTAAGGAGCATTGGACAGCTGTTTCATCCTTGTATAAAACACCTTAACAGTATGCACGTTTAATTCTGTCAGACAGTCAAACCAAGGCCATTAAGGTCTTGCAGGAAATTTTTCAATATCAATGTTTGACACAGTCATCACAATACATCATGGATGTTCATCGCACTGTATGATGAACTGGTGAAAGTGATAATTCTGTCATTGGACATCTACTGGCCCACTTGTGCAAGAAGTTAGGCGTTCGTCAACCTGAAGACCTCGGGCGAGATCTAGGGGGGGGAATAATACTGGTGAGTCCCATATTAATACTAATTAGCTATCCATTGCTCCCTGGTTTTCAGAGGTAATTAACCAATACTAATTTATGCCGAATTTAAGTGAAAGCCTATTTTATTACATATTTGGAATAATACCTCATAATTTCATTAATAAACACTACATTATATCACTATGAACTAGTTATTGTAAATTTGTATGGATTACAAATGATTCGTGTATCTACTTTCGTTTTATCATATTTGATGAAATAAACAAATAATAATTTCTATTCTATTTTTTCATATCAAAAACATAAAATAGTTTGTTTTTCTTTAATGAAATTGTTCAACTACATGACGATAAACACCGTGTACATCAAACAGGTAGTAGGTTGGTAAAATGTAGGACGGTGACTTCGGAGAAATAGTTTTGACGATTAACTGTACACTAAGAATTATGTCAACACAAATAGATAGTGATTTGATATATTTTAGTGATTTTAAATTTAAGAACTGTATGTTGGAACAGCTTCTAAAACTGTTGAAGAGGCTGGAGATATTCTGTCCAATCACAGATCAACAGAACTTTCCAGACTATAGACTTAGTGTACTCTGATGGGGTGATGACTAAAACTTCTTAGTCCGGATTAGATGCATTATAATGACGATTTTATTGTTTCGGAAAATTGAAAATATATGGATATTTTATACATAATTTATTCTCTTGCTTAATTATCTTCTAAAATGTGATTGAGAAGGTTCAAGGTGTTTCAGTGCTGAAGTTATTGGTTGTTAGTGAAGCTATCGAGAACGACTTATAACACAAAAAATCAAATTTTTTCTGATCTGTTCTTTGTGAAAGTTTTAGGTCGGACCACAAAGATGTGTAACAAACTTTCAGAACTGTGTTTGAGAACACTATTTCATTTATTCGAACTGTCTGTAATGTAAACATTTTGTTTCTATTATTGTTACGCTCCGCTTGCCCTATCCTCCCGTTCAGCATAATTACTGCTATTATATTGTCTCTTGTTATGGACTACAGTAAATTAGTTGTGTACAAGTTGTTCCTATTCACTACCACTATTTCCCTCGTTTTGTATTCATGTTAATTTTCTAATTGGTTTGCTGTGTGGTCTGAATTTATGTATATATAAAAAAATGCTTGAAATATAATAGGATTCTGTCTGGCTGACCTATTGGCTCGCATTCTTCTTATTTCGGCTCGGGACTAAGTGGGCACAGGGCAGACGCGCAACACCAACTAGGCGCAAGTAATTGGCACTCATCCATCCAATCCCCCCAATTTCTTACGACATAACAGAAAGGATAAGTATTTGCATATTTTACCAAAGATTATTTAACTGTGACTTAATAACAGATCGTCAACTTTATACCCCATGTAAGACTAAGTAGTACATTTGTAATATTTTAATTAATAAAAATTAGAATTTTGTAACATTTTACTATTTAGTGTACACCATTTCATCAGAAAATAAATTACCAAATTGAATTAATACAAGTGTAAATTGAATTACGATGATTTTTTCAGAGATGAGTATTAAGTTTTATTGATTAGATTCCCTACAGATTGATGTTGGTAGGGTACTACTGAAAACCAGGGAGCACTAGACAGCCGTTTCGTCCTAGTATGAAACTTTTAGACAGTGTGCACCCTCGTTTTCTCTATAGAATAAATGCCAGAGACTTCGATTCTCAACAGGATCGTTTAATCCCCTGAATCACTGGGTTACTTGTAGTTCAATCAGTATAATTCCTACTTCCATCATTTTAAGACATAGCATGGAGATCACCACAATTTAAATATAGCTGTTTTAATAGGTGCTTTCGGTAAGAGAAGCAGACAGACCTTCCATTCAGTTAAGTGCAATAGGAATCATCAATATATGAAATGATTCAGTTAAGTATCGTATGCTAACGTAGTTAGATTTTAGACATTTAAACATCAGTCTATTCGTAAAGAAATCAGTTCAGAGTCCTGTAACTTAAAGTAGGTGGATTGTACCGAGTTTTCATTCAATTATTTGATGATCTAAATCATTAATAATGTGATACTTAGCAACTGTTATGTATGAACATAATAAAGTATTAAGATAAAGAGGTTCTTTTCACAGAATTCTTTGTACGATATGCTGATCTTTCACAGGTTATCATCATTTGTATAAAGTGTTTAGGGGTTTACACGTATTTTGTCATGGCTAGAATGAATTGTAAGAATTTTTTGTGAGAAAAAACATAAATATGAAGTGTGTTTCTATGAAAAAAGCACAGTAAAGTATTCTTGCAAAATTTGAAGCCCACAGGAATTCAGTAATACATAAAGGAAAATAAGACATCAATACTAGATCATTAGTGATCACTATCAGAAAAACTCACATAAAGAGTTTGTCCTGAATATACAATAAAAGAATACATAATATACTCAATGTGTTACTAAATAAATTGGAGTAATTATGCTTATTGAAGTGTGTAGAATTGAACTTTAAGTGATTCTTACATAAACATACAAAGTAACCTGATAGTAACAAGATAAATGATGAAACAAAAGTGTACTTCATCAACGAAAATGGCAAAGTGAAGTGAAAAGGTAGTTATTTTTAAGTAGTTTTACATTAAAGCAAATATATATATATATACTACTATTACTACTACTTTATATTGATAATAGATGCACTACCAAACAAATAGTGGAGTTTTAAAATGATGCTCTCACAAATTCAAGTGTTTATAAAAAATACACGTATGATTACGACGTGAAGGTTGAGGAGATTATTAATGTGTTAGAAAGTGAAATTCATAAGGGAATGAATTGATAATACGGTAAATCGCATAATGTCTAATGAAAGAATTAGTGAAGTTATGATAGGAACTATAATGATCACGACAGTTTTTGACAAATAAAGAGAATGTCATCGTTATGTAAACATTAACGGTAACCGAAATTTCGAAGTTATTAAAAGTGAAAATAGTGTTTCTGTTATTTATATTAGTGATAATAAAATAATAATAATATATATCCAGGGTATGAGTATAATACATCATATTTAAACCATTAGGAAACTGATTTCTCACGTACATACTGGTCAGGTTTGGATTTGAAGCGTGGTTCAGTTAGTGGCAACTTATATAATTAATGTTCTCTAAACTTGCATTACTGATTGGTACTGAACATCAGGTGAATGTGAAAAATGCCTCTAAGCTTAATTACCAAATCTCATGCAACTTATCAAACGGTTTGTTTGCATGTCTTCTACATATACCTAAAGCTACTACCATCTACTTTTTCATGTTGTCACTTCATTGATTTATGAATTCACACTTTCAAGCACCCTCACGTTTTAATCATACGTAAATATTTTACCGATTAATTTTGTATTTTCAATATCATTATCCAGCACCCCACCCCACCATTTGTTTGTTATTAATTTCCTTATCATTGTAAGTATTACGTAACTTAGTGTAGTTCATTCATGAAAAAACCAATTGAAAAGAAAAGATGTTTCAAAGCTATAATGGAAGCTAAACTTGGATCTTTCTTCTTTACATTATTGCAAAAGAAATGTAATCAAACTTAACGTATACTGAAATATGGAATGAATACTAACATGAGACCAGATTAAATGAATGAGATTGTTATGTAAATAAAAATATACTTCTATGCAAAATATTTAAAAATGTGAACTAGCATGACGAATGGATTCAATAGTTAAGCAAAAAGAATTTCCTGTATCATTTGATTTATTGAAAAACAGTCTACTTATATAATGTTACTTACAAAAGTGAATAAGTCGTAATTCATTAATTTTATAAATAGAATTCTGAAAAACATTATTATGTTGATCTACATTAGAGTTTATATTTAGTCATTGTAAGAATATGAACTAACATTGTTTAAGTTGGGTTGTGACTGGCAAGCTGAATCTAAGACTCGCGTTTTGTCCTATGGGTCTGAGTCCCAATGTAAACTTCAACACTGGGATATGGGTACATCCAGCTGACGAGTTCCAAATAGGACGTAATGAGTATCCTAAATTCAGATTGCTAGTAACAATCTTTGTGATATATCGCTATATCGAGGCAATCCCCTCAGGATGCATCTATATTAATAGAGACTGACTAGTTTCAGTGCATAACAAATCAAAGTGAATACATCCTAGAATGAAATAGCTGTCCAGTGCTTCCTAGTTTTCACTGGTATCCTACTAACATCATTCTGTGACATACTGAATCATTCATAAAACTAATCCACAAGAAATAGCGATCTCAATTAGATTATTTTCTATTATTATTTGCAATCATTTCGAAATGTCAATTTGTATTTAGTATTTGCATGTACTTTGTTTCTTTGATGAATATTTTGTAAAATTGTTTATTGAATCAATCTATTCCATTATCTATGATAATTTATATTTCAATGTTCAAGTGTAATAGATTTATTTTTGTTTAATGCCATTTCTTTTAGTTATTTCGACATAAAATTAAATCATTTAGCTATTTAACAGCTTAATTATTGTTATGATTAACTTTATTGTTAAATTAATTAAAGATGATAGAATAAACCAGTTGAATCTATTCATTAATGAATAATTTATTATGAATAGATTTCAGTGATTGCTTAGAATCTTAAATGTCCAGAAAACATCTTTAAAATGTTTGAAACTATCGGTGTCCAGTTGTTGAAGGTAGTTAGTAGTCACTGAGTGAATATCTCAGTCATAACTTCTTAGGATATGCAATTATGTTTGTTAGAAGTAAATACTACAGCCATCACTAATCCTCTCATCATTACATTTTTATCTTGCTTGTAGTGATTTATTTCAACTATTTCAACCAGGTATCATCAAAACTTAGTGTCGGTAGTATCTAGTTACATAGAACAGTGATTAGATTTCAGTTTGGTTGATGATATTCTATGAGCAGTAAAAAGAACTATAAAAACATGACGTTAATCAGACTACAGTAAGACACAATATCATCGCATAACTTTTTTGATATACTCGTGAACAAACACATAATTCACTCTAAATTCATTCATACTTCATTGGGTTTCTATAATCCCAAAAGTTAGTTTTTGAAATTACAAGTTTCTTTTAAGCTTGAATTAGTTTTATGTTGATACGTATAGTGAATGAATGATTTGCAAATGATTAAATGAATAAATTTGCAAAATTCAACGTTAACACCTACGTTATTTAGCATAGTTTCGTGTAACTTTGAGAATATAAGAAGTCATTTTAGTGTACACAATGATTAAATAATTTAGTGACGAATAAAAAAAAAAGTAAAAGCTATGAACTATAATCAGATTGTTTTACCGTTATATTAGGAACACATAAAGTTAACTGAATAGAATAATCCCTTACGCATATATACATCGATGGAAATAAGCAACCACAATTTAACCAGAGAATCAAATCCATGACATTAACGTGCAAGAGAACCCTGTCAAAATCAATCTGTGACCAATTCAATCAATTAATTTTATTACCAATCACCACAAAAAATCCCTATTCTAAAATCTACTAAGTATTTTTAATATTTTTACAAAAATAATTTACTAATTATAACAAAAACACAGTTGTCACTAAGTAGACTTTTCATGTTCATTCAAACTAAGTATTAACCTAATTTTAACATTTTAAAATTCATTCTGTACATTGAACAGTGTACTAAAAGACAGTTAATTGTTTATTATTTCAATCAAAACTTTTAGTTCTCGTTATCTAACATGTTGCTAGGCTATTGAATTACAACTGTTTCAGCAAATTCTCAATATCAAATTTATTATTTTCATTACAAATTAAAACAATCAATTCAATGAAGAAAATCAATGTTTTTCCTAACGAGGATTTCAATTTCACTATCGGTACACTTATAATGTATAGTAAATAATGAATGAGATAAACAGATTTCATTTTGAAGTGCATGTACATTTGATAGATGGAGATCAGAGTATGGTAATCATGGTAATAATAGGCAATCATTTCACTCAGCAAATTACTATTGATTATATATATATACACTGAAATATTCATATATACTTATGGAACTAATTACAAATGATTAATAAGGTGATTACAGATAATGTGCATAGATTAAATAATGAGTGAAATGTTCAGTACAAATGATCATACGAATTTTAACGTTGTCACAGATTCATCTCAGTTGACTAACTACCACTGAAAATAAAAAATAACAAAACAGCTGATTTTAACTTTTCGAGTATACAACTATTCAATAGAAATGGGCACCCACAATTAAATCAGAAAATCAAATCTACGGTATTAACGAGTAGCTGCTAATGTTCGAAAATCTGCATCACTAATCTAGCGTCGATTGGAAGAACACTTACCTCCATTAATTCACAATTTAAAGTAACTGAAATCCAACGTGACTGGCTGGTGTGAACTATTTCACTTCCGACATGTTTGAACTCCACCTGTTACGATTTCCCTGTTTTGCCTGTTTTAATTATTATTATTATTATATTTAAATTATCTGATAATCAACAATCTAACTAAAAGTGAATTACAGTCAATTTTAAATATACTACTGAAATTATTCTATTCAATACAAATCATCATTGTATGATAGAGCATTTCTAACACCATCATAGAATGTTATTGTTATTTCTAAAATTTATTAGATGTAATAATAATAATAATAAATTTCATTTAATAAGTTTAATTAACTTTAATTAATTTTAATTAATAACAATTAGAATAAATGAAATTAGAAGATTTTCACTTAATCTACAAATATTAGTAGATTGATTTCATCATTCAGTCATGTTGGTAGGGTATCAGTTATAAGTTAATACTAATCTTTATAAACTATTTTAATTCATTAACAATAATCAGTTCATTAGTGACTAATTTCAAGATGTTCTAGAAGTACTAGTGAGAAGTCTTGGCTTGTGAAGTTGAGACTTGTTACCGATGACAATGAATGATCATCACACTTTATCAAAAATTGATGAAAATGAGAGTTCTATCATTTGATACTGATCCAGTTCTGTAAATTGTTAAGGGTTCACTAACCTGGAGTCCGTGGGGTTGAATCGAAAGTGTGTATTGCTGCGGAGTTTCGTACTAAGATTAAACAGTTGTTCAGTGCTCCCTGATTTTTAGTAGTACCCTACAAAGATCAATCTGTGATGAATTCAGTCAACTAAAACTTATTACCAATCTCCGAAAACCACCTTTATTAAAATAAAATTTAGTAGTTACATTTTAGTAATTAATGGTTCCAATTTCTAACAACTTATGTATGAACTATAGATTTAGCTGAAACTTCATAACTTTCATTAACTTCGTCTTCTTGCAAATGAAACTCATGCCTAGGTGATCTCATTAAACGGAATTTACCTATTCACTTATTAAGTAAAACGATAAGTGAACAGATAAGTATTTCTTTCTCTTAATTTTTCTTAACAGCACCGTATTTATATATATGTATGATCTAAAGTAAACACTGATGTGCGACAAATGTTGGTGTGTTGCTGAATAAAAATATTGCAAATGCAGACTTTTGATGACAATATGCAATTCATCAATAACATAACCAAGTTGAGTGGGTGTTGGGATGATTGGTATTTGATTTTCTTGTTTAAATAGATTAATTTAAGTTAGATATCATTAAAAATTAAGGAACACTGGACATCTGTTTCATCTTATAATGGGGCTCCACGGTGGCAGTACTCACAATTGATACAGCCAAGATGACAACAATAAAATTCAATACCAATCTTCATAAAATCATACCAAGTTAACTAATCACTAACTTCAAGATGTCACAAACGTTCTACTGGGAAATCGTAACAGGTGGAGTTCAAACATGTCGGAAGTGAAATAGTTCACACCAGCCAGTCACGTTGGATTTCAGTTACTTTAAATTATGAATTAATGGAGGTAAGTGTTCTTCCAATCGACGCTAGATTAGTGATGCAGATTTTCGAACATTAGCAGCTACTCGTTAATACCGTAGATTTGATTTCCTGATTCAACTGTGGGTGCCCATTTCTATTGAATAGTTATATACTCAAAAAGTTAAAATCAGCTGTTTTGTTATTTTTTATTTTCAGTGGTAGTTAGTCAACTGAGATGAATCTGTGACAACGTTAAAATTCGTATGATCATTTGTACTGAACATTTCACCCATTATTTAATCTATGCACATTATCTGTAATCACCTTATTAATCATTTGTAATTAGTTCCATAAGTATATATGAATATTTCAGTGTATATATATATAATCAATAGTAATTTGCTGAGTGAAATGATTGCCTATTATTACCATGATTACCATACTCTGATCTC
This sequence comes from Schistosoma japonicum, assembly GCA_025215515.1. Taxonomy (NCBI): domain Eukaryota; kingdom Metazoa; phylum Platyhelminthes; class Trematoda; order Strigeidida; family Schistosomatidae; genus Schistosoma; species Schistosoma japonicum. Next base: position 19,688,759 of record CM046064.1, on the reverse strand, counting down.
CATCTATCAAATGTACATGCACTTCAAAATGAAATCTGTTTATCTCATTCATTATTTACTATACATTATAAGTGTACCGATAGTGAAATTGAAATCCTCGTTAGGAAAAACATTGATTTTCTTCATTGAATTGATTGTTTTAATTTGTAATGGGAATAATGAATTTGATATTGAGAATTTGCTGAAACAGTTGTGATTCAATAGCCTAGCAACATGTTAGATAACGAGAACTAAAAGTTTTGATTGAAATAATAAACAATTAACTGTCTTTCAGTACACTGTTCAATGTACAGAATGAATTTTAAAATGTTAAAATTAGGTTGATACTTAGTTTGAATGAACATGAAAAGTCTACTTAGTGACAACTGTATTTTTGTTATAATTAGTAAATTATTTTTGTAAAAATATTAAAAATACTTAGTAGATTTTAGAATAGGGATTTTTTTGTAGTAATTGATAATAAAATTGGTTGATTGAATTCGTCGCAAATTGATGTTGACATAATACCAGGGAATACCATTGAGTACTGAACATTTGTTTCATCCTTTTATCTAACTTTTCAGGAATACTCACCGTAGATTTAGCTTCATTTTTTTCACGTCTCTGAACACAATACTTTTTGCTCCACTAGGTGTTGATTCATTTGTAGGGTAATAAAAACAATAGTAATTTCTCAGCATTCTAAACAATTGTAATTACTATATCTAGCTGTGTGATGCTTGCTCTTAGAAAGGTGTCTGCAACTATTTATTGTTGTTATCGTATTACAAAGTCAGTTGTCAGATTATTGAAAACCAAAAGTAACAGAAAGACTTTTTCGGAATTTTATGACTTTTTCGCTGGGCATAGTTTCATTTTTTTAAACTTTGGACAGCTTTTAGGAGTATACATTTATTCAGTTTGTACGTATCATTACTAATGCGGGATTTGATAATTTCAAATAAATCGTGTATTGGACATGACTTCGATGCTTTCTTACTTGTACTTTTGAATGTACGAAGTAACTTTATTTCCAGTTATTCGACTGTATTATATAAACTTACTTTAATGTGGTTTGGTTATTTATAATTCGTTGAAGAAGCTATTTATATATGTCTCGAATTGTCAGAAATTTCACTTTTTACTTATTGGATTATTACATATATACTACTTAATTCTACAAATTTAACTTTCTATAATTCACAACTGTCTGGTTTGCATTAGTTTTTTATATGATAAAGAAGTTTGAAACTTAAGAACATGAAAACAGATGTAATAAATTACATTTCGACACATTTTAGCTGATAATAAAATGTTGTTCAGAACACTTTCAAAGCTTACCAAGGATAACTTTACCTAGACCTTCAAATAATATTTTTGTTAGTGCTGGCGTTTAACTTACATTAATGATTTTGCTTTCATCTGTACTATTACTTTACATGAGTTTTCTGTCCATTACTTTGAGCAGAGCTACATTGATGTGCTCATAACATACAGTTGACAATTAGTTCAGACACTTAAAATAGACGTTTTCTTGGGAAAACTACATTAAAATGTAAGCCATTTTATAACTAAATAAACAGGAAATATTCTAAAATGCTAACTACAAGATTCCTAATATAAACCAAAAACATTTTACAAGAATTCATCTAGTATACCATTAAGTTGCTGTTCAAACGCAAGTGGCAAATTTCCAACAATGTTAGTTGGTTGTTAGATAAGTATTAACGTTAACTGTGATTTATCCTCTCAAAGGATAGAGTAGCAAATCTAGTTACGAATATGATTAAATGAGTATATAAATAGTTTAACATTAATTCTGTTTGAATAATTGTTTGTGTTGATCAAAGTCATTGTATAAATGTATTTGATGTGTTATATTTATACGAAGTTTTGGAAAATAAATGAATTTGAATACGACATGTTTATATGCTTTACAGCGCAATATACGAAGTGGTTCTCGTCCAATATTTTCGCGTAAATCTGTCTGATAATTGATAAATCCTACTTAAGAATTTTACTTTAGTTTAATTGGGATGGTTATTTATGTGATGATTGGTTATCTAGTTGATTATGTCATAGTTTGATGTTGGTAGAGTACCACTGAAAACCAGGTAGCGCTAGACAGGTGTTTCATTCTAGTGTGGATCTCCTCAGCAGTATTTACCACAGGTTCCGCACCAGTGATTCCAGATTGATGATGAACACATAACCATCTGCATTACTGGGTTGGCATCAAATAGTAGAATTCCCACTTTCATCAATTTGTGATATATAGCATGACGATCATCCATTGCCATTGAGGATAACTGTCTCACTCCCGACAAGTTTGAACTCACCAATGATTACTTTCAGGATATTCCTGTAGCTTTAGTAAGTAGTTATGATTGGCGGAGTTCAGACTTGTCGGGAGTGAGACAGTTATCACCATTGTCAATGGATGATCGCGCTACACAATTCACGAATTGATGTAAGTGGAAATTCTACCATTGTATGCCAACCCAGTAGTGCAGATTTCACTTTACTTTGAAGCTTTATTTAGTGTTAAATGAGTGAAGTGTAGACAAACATATTTTTTTTAATTCGTATAATGTTAATGAATAAAATGAAACTATGTATTTTTTCAGCATTGATTTTCAACTTTCATGATTGACAGTCTAAATGATGACTGTTATCCTATATGGCAGAAAATATTTGTAAAATTAGTGAATATCTAAGTTATACTTCGATTTCATGTATATACGCCTTATATTGTCTGTTGAAATGAAATTTTCGTGAACACAAACCTTTAAATGCCTGATGACGAAGTTATTTAAAACAATAAGTTATGCGCTACTACAAGGTGTTAGCTTGCTTTCATCAATACAATAAACAAATCAAATCAAATTATGCAAATATAATAATATAATAGAAGAAATTGTATGCTGGATTGATCGTGATAATAAGAATAATGGAATGTAAGTGGTATTGTCCGCTTTATTCTGAAAAGATTGATAAGAGATTAATGTGAGTTAAGAGTGACAATATTATCATGGTAATAAAGATGTGAAGAGACTGGCATGAATTGAAAAAATGTGAGTGTATAATTAACACTGAAGTAGCTTATAGATAAATGGAAAAGTGGTCTGCTGAGTGATTTTGAAATAGTCAGGTGACACGGTCGTGGGCTAAGGCAGAACGAGAGACTTGATGCACCTCTTTTGGATGCATGAGTTAAATTTTCAAGAGTTAATCTCGGCTTGAGTTAATTTCAGCTATTTTTAGTAGTAATAATCTCTCTTCCCTAGATGGGTCAAAAGGAACTTTGAACGAAGAAGAAAATGCACCTTCTATTTTGAATTGATATTTGCTATTTACAGAATGTGACAACATGATACTACTGTCAGGCTTCATGACCTTTTTCCTAACGATGATGGTACATTCTCATGAGCGCATATTGACGAACATCTATGAGTACGGTCAAAATAACTAGCTCCACTAGAGTAGTTAAATCGGTATTCACACTGAGGAAGCCATCTTTTGTATTTTATCCTAAACTTGTTGAGAGAGGGATTAAAAAGATTTTTGACCATGTTGGTAGATTTCAATAACCAATTTAATAGCAACAAACAATGCACAAAAGGCATACTACCGGTGAACGTTTGAGAGCCATCAAAATACCTAAATCGGACGAAAACGTGATAATTTCGAAACCCGATAAGGTATCAGGTACAGCCATGTTAAAGAAGAGTGACTACATAGATAAAATAAAGTTCCTACTGAATCAAAAGACCTAACAGCAAACGCAGAATGTCAGCTAATTGTAATTTTAAAGTCACCAAATTTACAACAGAGCGTTTCAAAGGCTACCCATGATATGATTAGACCGTTTGGCACAAACTGCTCAACTTTATGACTTTCCAAAGATTCGAAGGGCCTGATTTTCAATTTGTTCAGTTCACCATACCACGCGACTGCGAAATTAATGAAGCTACCAAAAGCATTATACCAAGACCTGGTCAAATACAGTTTAGAGGAATGTGTTATTAGATATAATCTCCCCGTTTACGAATATTTAACAAATGAAAGAAGTTGACTACGTATGTTAACAACTGGCTGGAAGAAAAATAAGCATATATTTGCCAGTAAATAAAATGAAAGAACAATACCTCAAATACACAGCAAATAGTTACTCTGCGTTTAACAAAAAAATGTATAGACAAACGGATGGAGTCATAATGGTGTATCCAGTAGATTCTGTTTTAGGTAAATATATTCATATCAAATTTAGAAAATGTGCAACTACACAATACATTAGCTAAACGCGATTACTATTATCGTCATACTAATGATACCCTAATTGAGAAATGATTAACCATAAAGGAGAACTACTTAATGTTTTTCATAATGTTTGTCATGTGATAAGATTCACTCACAAGGTTGGACACGAATAAAATATAGTGCACATGTATGTTCTACTTTCTAGAAGGATGGATGGGTCTATAAAAGAAAATATTATTAAAAAGAACATTTGAACTTGATAGTGTACTTATCTCTAAAGCAAATTTAGTGATAATTCATATATGATATTCGAGTTGGGTTGTGACTGGCAAGTGAAATCCAGGACGCACGTTTCGTCTTATTTGGGACTCATCGGTTGGATGTACCTGTATCCCAATGTTTACTGACAAGCTTCAGTCCATAACAAATCAACAGCAAGATACAAATTCATCCCAATTACCTATGCGCTCCTATGCACAAGTGCTACCGTACGGACTCAGTGGTGAACGTGGTAGCGTTTGGCACCAAACCAACTGAGTTCGAATCCCACTGTGAACATCAACATTTGCATGCAGGCACATCCAGCCGATGAGTCCCAAATAAGACGAAACACGCTTCCGGAATTTCGCTTACCAGTCACAATCAAACTAGAATATCATGTATGAATTGTCACTAAATTACTTTAGAGATGAGTACATTGTCAAGTCGAAATGTTCTTTCTAAAAATATTTTTCATTTGCCAGCCACCATCCAACTCAAATAATGCTTGTGATTAACAGCTGTATCAAAGCAAATCTCTAGGGATGCACATATAGCAACAGAGAATGACCAACTTCAGTCCATAACAAATCAACGGGTAGATGCAAGTTCATCTTAATTACGAATATTTGATATCTGTGAAACATTACTCCCTAACCCAGGTAGGTTATTATATTTACACTAGTTTGCATTAAATGCAATTTAACACCTTGTAGTATTTATTAATTTTTCTTAACTACTCTCCCGGCTTTAAATGACCTTTCAAATTTAGAATTGACAAATTTTATACATATTTAAGCAGTTAGTTATCGATGCCAACGTTCACCGTTCTAGCATGTATCACTGTCCAACTGTATAAAGCATTCAACTCACTGATATCTATCCCTTATTTTGTCTATTAAAGTGAAAATTCCGTGTAAACGCCTAATGATGAACTTACTGAAAATGATAGTTCTCTCGAATATTTTCTGTTTCTGATTAATCTATGATGAGACTCAATAATTTTCACTTGTTATGTAACAGTTATTGCATGGCTTCTGTTGCAGTGTTAATTATTATTTTATTAGATTAAAATTCATTTTCTGATTGTGAAGCAATCACAACAACACAAATACAACTAATTTGATGTTAATTGTTGTAGATAGTAATATTACTTTAGAATCAATTACCAAAAGGTGTTTATTTTGTACATTGTACTTATCTAATTCTATAAGTTGATATTATAATCACTTTATACTTTTAACAATACAGATTACTTTTTCTAAATAAACATTTCTAATTAGTTCTTACAATAATGTATGCAGTCATTGAACACTGTAGAATTGATTGCAATAGTAAGCCAGGAGAAATAAAGCTACTTAATGAGTATGCTATTTAAGTAGTCATAATTAAACAAATTTTAATGTATTTGATTATCATTATTATTATTACTATTATTATTATTATTTAGTATAATCTTAAAATCAAACATCATGTTGTTAGGTATTTATTATGTTAGCAAATAAATTGTTGTTATTTCAAGTAGTTTCTTTGGAAGAGGTTTAATTGTTGAAAGTTTGATTGATTTCAATTTCATATTACAGATAGGTCTAAATGAAAGCATCATGGAGTACCGGGAATCACAAAATAGCTTTTTCGACCAACTAGCAAGGCGCATCCAAAACCCCACTGGCAATCAAGCTCAGGGCCATCCGGTCTCGCTTAACAATTAAATAACACAGTAACATGATCCTTAGTTTGATGATTGGTAAACCTGGTTATTTACTTACTCCCTTTAACCATTCCAGAGGAGCACAGGTCGCTCACCAGTATTTTCCATTGAACCCTATCCTCAGCAATCCTTCTAGCTGTTTCCAGTTCCTGTTCATCGTTTCAATATCTTCTAACGATTCCCGACACAGTGTGTTCTTTGGCCTTCCTCTCTTCCGTTTATTAACAGGAATGCCAAGTTAATTCTTGCGTCGTGATGCAGTCTGATGATTTCCGCAATGTATGTCCTATCCATTTCCAACGTAATTTCATGATTTCCTCTTCGACTGAAAGTTAGTTTGTTCTCTCCTATAGTAGACTGTTGCTGATGGTTTCCGGCCAACGGACATTAAGTATCTTGCGTAGACAGTTGTTGATAAATACCTGTACTCTCCTGAGGATGTTTGCAGTAGTTCTCCACGTTTCAGCTCCATAAAGCGAAAATGTCTTGACGTATCGAATCGAAGAGTCTGACTTTGAGATTGGTTGACAGTTGTTTTGAGTCCCATATGTTCTTCAGCTGTCGGAATGTTGCCTATGCTTTACCAATCCTTGTTTTGATATTTGCATCGCATCCTCCTTGTTCATCGATGATGCTCCCCAGATACGTAAAAGTATCCACTTCTTCCAGAGTTTCTTCATCAAGTTCAGTTGGGTCGGTGCTCTCTGTGTTGAATTTGAGGATCTTGCTCTTTCCCGTATGTATGTTCAGGCCTACTGATGTTGAGGTTGGTGTTACGTTGGTTGTCTTCACTTGCATTCGTTGGTGAGTATGGGCTTAGAAGAGGTAGATCATCTGTGAAATCAAAATCATTGAGTTGCATCCTACTTGTCTATTAAATTCCGTGCTTCCATTCAGATGTAGAGGTCTTCTTGATCTAGTTAACTACTGGAAGGAAGAGGGAAGGCGAGAATAGACAGCCTTTTCTAACTCCGGTTCTAACTGGGGAATGAATCTATCAGCTGTCCTCTATGCACAATTTTGCACTGTAGTCCATCGTAAGAATTCCGGATGACGTTGACGAGTTTCCCTGGTACGGCATAGTGTCGAAGAGGTTTCCATTGTGATCTCCTGTTTACACTGTCAAACGCCTTTTCATAGTCAATGAAGTTGATGTACAGTGACGAGCTCCATTCAATTGATTGTTCAACGATGATTCGTAGTGTATGCCAATCTGTCTGTGCACGATCGATCCTTATGGAAACCAGCCTGTTGATGTTGAAAATGAGCATCCATTGAGTCTTTCATTCTGTTTAACAACACTCTATTGAAGACTTTTCTTCGTACTGACAACAGCGTGATTCTTCTGTAGTTCTCATATTTGCTCAAATCTCCTATCTTTGGTAGTCATGATAAGGTATTGTTCTTTTCAATCTGCCGGCAGTTGTTCTTCCACCCAGATCATCTTGGATAAAATGTAGAACATCTTTGCCGTTATGTCTGTGTCTGACTTGAGTGCTTCGGCTGGTATATTGTCAGGTCCTGCTGCTTTCTCACTTTTAATCTGTCTGATAGCCATCTTGATTTCTTCAATCGTTGGTGGAGTGACATCTATTGGGAGATCTGTAGATGTTGCTTCAACGTCTGGTGAATTCAGTGGAGCTGGCCTATTTTAGGAGTTCCTCAAGGTGTTTTACATATCTGTTTCTTTGTTCTTGAATCTCGGTGATTGGCTTGTCTTGTTTGTTCTTGATCGGTCGCTCTGAATTGCTATATTTACCTGCTAGTTTCTTCGTTGTGTCATATAACTGTTTCCTACTTTCTTCTCTTGTAGCATTTTTCGCTGTCGTTGCAAGGCCTTCAAAGTATTTCCGTTTGTCGGCTCTAATGCTTTTTTTTACTTGCTTACCTGCTTCTGTGTATTCAGTTTATGCATTGATTTTTTCTGCTGTTGTTTGGCTGTTGTTGATTTCTGTCTTCGTATTCCTACTTTATTGAATTTCGACCAGGGTATTTGTGTAAATCACTTCCTTATAATAGTACTTCTTGAGGCCCAGAATCTCCAGACATGTTGAGGTTGGTGCTTTTTTGCTTCCTTTCCAGTTGTCCTTTATAGTAGTTTCTTCTTCTTTCAGTAGATCTTGTAAGGCTAGAAACCTGTTGTTGAGAGTTATTTTGAATTCGTTGAGATTGTCAGTAATTCAAAGAAAAGCTGTATTGAACCGTTGTAATGCTGTTTTTCCAGTTATCCACTTGCTTCCTCAGCTTCAGTTTCATTTTGGAAACCACTTGGTGGTGATTGGAAAGCTATATCAGCTTCTCTCCTGTTTCTCACATCTTCCATTGATCTTCTGAATTTCTTATTGATGCATATATGATCAATTTGATTTTCAGTAGTATGATCCGGTGAGACCCATGTAACCTTGTGTATGCGTTTATGGAAAATATTGTAATATCTATAACTATTTTGTTGAATGTACGCATATTTGTAAATCTGTAACTATCCTAACCACTTTATCCCAGTCATGTCGTCCCATGATAATTTCATATCCGGTGTTGACTGTTTCAACTTTGGTATTTAGGTGCCCCATCAGGATTATTAAATCCTTTTCTAGACACTTCGCTATGATTGATTGCAGCCTATCATAAAATTGATTTTTGTCCTCATCGTTGTCGTCGTTGTTGGGTGCATAACATTGGATATAATACATTGTAATCCCGTTGTCGATTGTTTTGAAAGATGCTCTGATAATCCTGGGTGCATGTGGTTCCCATTCTAAAAGTACATTATGGGCCTTTCTGGACAGTATCAGAGCAACTCCTTAGGTGTGTTGGGCATTCTCCTCTGAAGATCTTGGGTTCGATTCCTGGTACAACAATACTTTTGCGTTTATATGAAAGAATCGAACCAATCAAGTCAACATATCAGTCAGTGATAACAATGAGGTAGATTATGTAGCTGGTCACAGTAAATAAAAGTAGAAATTGTACACTGATAATACTAATAAAATTAATAACAGGTTGATTAAATATTTCGGAATAAGATTCTGAGAGTTCTGATAACTTGACTAAACCCAGGAAGTAGGTTTAAAATAAGCTTACTAATGCAATAATAATAAAAATAATGATTATTAAGAATACGTAATAGAATGTGTGCAAAATAATCAGTTCAACTACATAAGAAAATGAAGGAGATACATAAAAATGAGGTGAAGGTAAACAAAATACGAAATAAAGTAAAAAATTAATTAAATTATTTATTAAGCCTTGTACAACCATGGATAAGACAGAGGAAGTACTCAAACTAGGGGTTTTAACTTATATCCTAATAGCTTTTGCTATATATAAGGGAAAGGAATGAACCCTATCCATCAAATTTCATAATATACAAAAAGCACTGTGAATTCCTTAACTCTAATCGTACACGTCCACCATTAACCAAATGTAATAGAATGAAATCGCTTACGAATCTAGTGTAGCCTTTATCTAACTGTGAAGAGAGATGTTCGTTGACCAATTTGTAAAACCCAATAAAGACTTAATTAAAAAAAACAGTATTATTTTCTTACATATGTTTTACTGATTGGCATTTTTAATAATTTCAAAAGGAATAAAATGAAGTTAAAATCTCTTCAACAATTAAATGCTGGGTAATATCTACTCGTAAGGGGGGGGGATGTCACAGATATGGAGAAATCGTAATTTATCACTTAAAATGGTTACAGATGTCAGTAGTAGTGAGAACATGTTTTGTCTCCGTGGTGGAAAAATGACTGATTCAGTCACGAATCATCATTAGGAATGCTGCCATCCAAATATCATTTGGGCTTAATTAATTAATCATCTAGCTGTAATACACCTGCTTATTAATCACGTAGATCGACTGAAAGAGGGAAAAGACAAAATAAAACCATTCGCAGCAATTATAAAAAAGAAAAATCACTTTGGACAAAAATGCTTCCAAAATTGATTATTTAACTAAATGAAAGTACAATGCGATTTGATGAGATGTTTGGCAGTCTACGTGAAGTAAATATTTATTAGTGCAAAACAGGGCCGCTACTTCTTGGAAAATTTAATGCTGTCTAAAAATAACCTGGTTACGTTGTTTTTCATTATTCATTTATGAGTTTTACAGTTTATTACTTTATGCCTTGGTAACAAGAAATGAAATTCTTCTTAGTTTCATATTGCATAATATATTTACTAAAACATTTTATAAAGTTTGGATTTGATAACTTTCACACTGAACATAGGCACTGAGAAAAACTGTATCGTTTTGTTAATGCATACAGACATTTTTGACAGGAATAAATCTAATTTATGAATTTATAGTTGGTTAACATAATATCAAGCAGTAACTTTATAGTTTTCTCATATAGATTAATGAATGTGGCCCAAAATAGATTGCTTTAGTATGTACTTTATAAAAGTACCAATTCACTGTGGTTACATGTTCATTTAGTCTCACTGGTGTGTTTCTTATTAGATACACTATATTCTAATTAATAATTTATTATACGGTTACTACAAATTATCTCAAGTTAAGATTTGGACAATCATCAAATTATGCAGATACAAACAACTTAAATAGATTACATAATATAACTATTACATGAAACTATAAAACCTTCAAACAATAACAGAAATAAACTGCATAATTTTCCTACAGAACAGAGATAAAATTTACTCAAAGATGTAGACCAAATATACCAGAAAATGTAATAATATATATATATATATATATATATATATATATATATAATCAAATAAGCCGTACAAATTATCTAAAATCTTACAATTATTAGCTTTGATTGTCTAGTAAACTGTATCATTTTGAGAAAACTTTCATTCAAACTTAAAATGAGTTAGGGGACTGTTGAAAACAGTTAACCGCTAACACTTATTAAACAATGCCAAATATATTTCAGGATCTGTACATTCTATGAGTAACACTATATATGAATTGTGGTAAGCCTAGAAAATAACAAACATTCTTTTTTATATTATGTACTGATTGTTCTTTAATTCTTCGTTTGGAGTCAAACTTAAGCAGACAGATGCAATGGTGATCTAGCTGAGATATTTTATGATTTATATAATAAATGAGATAGTTCTGAAATAAAAATCCTAAATAATGAACTCATTTGATAATGATTTAGCTTAGATTAATATGACATACAATAAGCATAACTATTCAGATGTATTACAGATTTAAAGTAGGAAAGTGATTTTTCCTGAATGTACACCATCGGAAATACTTACTCCCAAATAACATTTATAGTTGAAATGAAGAGGTTTGGTGAATGATTGCCATCGACTGATCACTGCTCTATATTACAAGTTAATTCCATTGAAAATTATACCGCTAGACACCAGCCTAGCAGTGCCGATGGCCATTCGTTACTGGCACATCTGAAAATTTCGAGGTTGATTCCTTAGTAGAATCAGCATCAGCTCACTGGTGACTAACTTCTCTTGATAAATCCGGAAGTTCTAATGAGAAGATATGACTAATGGATTTCAACCTGTGTAGGGTGACAATGAATGAGATCGTAAAAATATATCTGTAGTTGACTGAATTAGAAATATCAACCTTTGGGAGTCGGCTTAGTGGTCTAATTGTCGGTCAGTAGAGCCTGAAAGTCGTGGGTTCGAGCCATGGTAGGATTATGGAGGCGTAGCAGCTGAATAGTCCCATACTAGAACGAAACAGCTGGCCAGTGATTCCTAGTGCTTAGTGGTTGTCTTATTCAGAACAATTCGTGATATAAAATAAAACTGACGGATATTTACAAACAAAGATTATATCACTGTAGCTTGTAAGCTAAGGAAGATTTTAAGTGTTTTTTTATGTCCATGAATTCATTTAAGTGAAGAAACAATGATCCGATTCATAACTAATGCCATCACTTTCTTCGCTTTAGTTGATTGGAATATGTCACAGATTGATGTTGTTAGGGTACCAACAAAGCCAGAGAACACTGAACAGATGTTTCGTTCTAATGTAGAGCTCCTCAGCAGTGTGCACTTTAGATTCCGCACCAGCGAACCCAGGGTGGTGGGCACCTAACTGCCTAGTATCACTGGGTCGGCATTCAATGGTAGGAATTCCCACTTACATCAATTCCGTGATATATGTAGCGCGACGATCATCCATTGTTATTGATGATAACTGTATCACTCGTGACAAGTCTAATCTCCACTTATTACGAATTCGTACTAGAGCTTCAGGAATATGCTTGAGTTAGTCACAAGTGAGCTGATTATTATACTTCAAGTCGGAATGGTTATTTTTGTGGAGATTGATTATTTAACTGATTGATGTTTGAAGTGGAAATTTCGCGATGCAAACGCTTAGGCAGTTCTCTGTAAACCTGGAGCCTATGGTGTGGAATCTGACAGTATGCACTACTGTGGAGTTCCACACTAGAATGAAAGCAGCCATTCAGTTTTCCCTGCTTTTCAACTGGTACTCTACTAACATTAATCTGTGACATAGTTCAATCAACTGAATAACCAATATCCACATAAATAACCATCCCAGTTGAAATATATTTTTGTTTGATGACATTAACTGTTTACTGTTTTTACAGGTTTTTACGATGGTTTCTGTGAATAGTATCTGGAAATTCATATAAGGTGAATTTTATGTTACATATTCACATTCTATCAAAAACAACTTAATTTGCACACTTTTCCATTTAGCTAATTAACAACTGAAGTAACTTTAATCCCAACATAAAACTGTTTACATAGAAATTCAATTGCCAATTGTGATTGGACAAGTTTTTTGTAGAGAATATTTTAATTTTCCTGTGTGTATGGCTACAGCCTCAGAGGTATTTAAGAGACAGAAGCATACTACTTTTGTTAAGTTCACTTCCTTGTAAATCACTTCGGAAGATATATCTCTCATGATCTGACTGATCAGTGATGACCAGAGTGTCTATAATTTCGCCTTTTATGCAACCTCTATTACCCTTCCGTAATCGAATAATGTAGTACTCTTAAGCGATATAGTAAAAGACCAGTGCGCCTTGTTGCATTGCAATATTTATAAATTGGCAAATGAATACTGAAAATGTTGTTCTTTCTGATGTCGGAAAATTGCAAGGTCGATAAGAGTACAAAATTTCCAAACTTACTGAGAAGAAGGTTTTTCTAATGGTATTTGAGGCTTTTTTCTTTAAAACGTTTACCAGTGAGTCTTTCTTTCGAAGTCAACATTTAGGTAGATTCTTTTCTTTGTTGAGGAGTTTAATGATTTTCTCGGTGTTCGCTTAATATAAATAATAATCAAAAAGGCAATATTTTTCTCAGCATAGTTAATTCTTGATCTACATAATCGCGAGTACAGATTCATCAGATTATTGATGATGCATATAGAACCAAACTTCTGTTCTTATTAATGTTGAACAACCAATAAAAAGAAAAATCATGTTCAACTGCTTATTTCCCCATGGATCTATCCGATAAACTGTTAGGTCAAATGTAATTGTTAATATGGAATTAGAAAAAAATAATCTACAAAACGATTAAAATGCAAATATAACTTGATTCATTCTATCAAAGTACTTGATAATAGTTTGGAAATAGAAGCTTTCAATTGTATAATTGCTTTTCACTGTTCCAGTTATATTTATCACACTATTTAATGAAGATATAACATGAATAACAAACAAAATGTACTTTTATGCAATTTGCATAACAATAAACTTTCTTTCAGTAGTATGTACAAATGATTATAAAGGTTTTAACCAGTTAGCGTTTTTTTAGCAAGGTTGTTGTTTACGGAATGGGTTTGGTAACTGCATGCCCAACACTCTTCCTTTATCCGGGCTTGGGACCGGCAGCAGCCCTAGAGAGGCTCCAGGCGGAGCTATCATCTGTAAACAAGGGGAGTCCGAAGCGAATTAAAGGCGTGGATTGGAAAGGCAGAAGCAGTATTTGCACAAATGAAAAACATCTGGGACTCAAGCCAACTGTCAGCTAACATAAAAGTTCAAATTTTCAATACGAATGTGAAGAAAGTTCTGTCGCATGGAGCTAAAACTTGGATTGAGAACTACGAAAAGCATCATTCAAGATATACAAGTATTTATAAACAACTGTCTATGTAGGATACTTCGGATCCGTTGGCCGGAAAAAATCAACAATAACCTCCTATGGCAGAGAGCAAATAACCTGCTTCCAGTTGAGGAAGAAATTAAGAAAATTCGCTGGAAGTGGATAGAACGCACATCAAATAAACTCTTAAATAGTATCACAAAACAAGCATTCACCTAGAATCATGAAGGCGAAAGGAAAAGAGGAATATCCAAGAACACATTGCATCGGTTATTGGAGACAGACATGAAGAAAATAAAGAGCTCTTGAGAGAGGCATGAAAGGAAAGCTCAGGACAGAGTTAATTGGGGGATACTGATCGGTGGCCTATTCTCCACATGGGGTGACAGGCATCGATCGATTAATTGATTTGATGTACAAATGATTATTTTTTCGCATAAAAACCTACCAAATTGGCTAATTTTAGAATATCTTTATTTTGTGACAATAGTAATTTTATAATACCGGCTAGTTCATTGTAACCACTTAAACATTAACATAAATATGAAATTTTTGAGTTAAAATACAATAAAGAGAGTCTACCAATATGATTACTTATTTGTGGGAATCTCTTCTTAATTCTACAGTATAAATTCTTTGGTAGAACTAAACCTTAATGACACTTTTAAAATGAACTTAAGCTAATTTTAGCTAGATGAAAAATGGAAACTGCTAACAATAAGCATACACTAATAAGAATAGACATGAATAAGAATGATTACAGTACAGTTACGCGATTATTTAACCTTTGAAGGTTATTCTGTTGGTTTATATCTTTAAATGTGAAGAAGTAAGTTTATGAAATCTCATTTAAGAGACTATGTTTACTTTTGGAGTCTATTCTATATTCCTTCTTAACTATATAACAAGCACCTCTGTTGAATACTCTGGGTTCTTAGTAACATTTCAGAGTATACATTTTTATAATATTCATATAACTGAACAGATAGTACATTACTGAACTGACATAATGATTCTGTGGTTGTTACTGGTATTTCCATCAGCCAATTACACTACTAAATAAGTAATTTGCTTCAGAGTAACTTTTTATTTACTAAGAAAAATGATCCAGTTCTAAATGATTTGTTTATACCAACATAAATGACATTGAAATATTTACTGATCATTCCTATCTAACTTTGCTTCATTTACGTTGGCAGCTATAAAAATTGTCTTCTCTAGACTTCCCTTAACAATAAGATAGATAATAATAATAATAACCATTCCGGAGAATGCCTTCTAGCACCAGCATTAGTATTTCAGTTATATACCTCTCACTTGAAAGTTAGTTTTTATTAGTTTACGCATTATAGCTTAACCCTACCAGTTGTTTTTATTCTAACTAATTAGCTTAAACTTTCAATAAATAGTTTTTGGACTTGAAATATTCCTTACTTTTTCTTTTCATTTTTTTTTCTTTTTGGACATGAATTACAAAATGTTGCATAAATATGATTTTGTTTAAAAATAACTTGATGAAATTTATGATAGAAATGTCGAAGTTAATTTATTCTCTAGTCAACTATTATAAGCCTTCATTTCTATTGATTGTTAGATATAAATTCTAGGCTTCAATAGCACTGATTATGCTTTATAAAGAAGGTGTCCTATTGATGCTTTGAAAATAATGCCAAAAGAGTTTAATATAATAACAAGTCATCATTATGGAGTGTTTATGCTTTACTGTATAGCTATAGATATGTATTAGACTCGACATTTAGAAAATAGTTAGTGTATTGTTATTACTTCACTTATTAGGGAGCTATCAGCAGTATTCAGAAAATACGCCTTCGTGACTGGTATGGTTCAGACAAATCAGGAGGGAGAAATTTATTATAAATGTCATAGACCAATCATTGCAGTATGTTACGAATTGATTGAAGTGAAAATTCAATCACTAAACGCTGATCAAGTGGTGTTAATGATTAGGCTTTTGCAGTGAGATTTTTTAATATCTTAATTTAGATTATTTGATAGAATCGAGGTTGAACATTGACTCTAAGCAGTTCCACATTAAGGTAAAACAGCTATCCAACGTTTCATGATTCTTGATTGACAACTAACCGATATTATTCTATGAAGCATACAAGCAACAAAAATGATGTTTCCTCATAAGTAATAAATTACAATTTAGTAGGGACATATTAATTCATCCTGAACAAAAAAATTTAATCAATATTTATGTTTGGTTTCTTCAACAGAATTGAATAGAGAAAGAATAAACGTTTAAACAGAATAAAATGAATCTAACTTATTCAGTTCATTTGTTTATTTTTTTATCTCATAAGTATTTCTGTGCTTTTTCCTTCATTAAACACCAGTATTTCGCAAACAATAGGAAGGATAATTTTGTTTAAATTCAGGAACAATGCAATTGGAACTAATCAATTTATTATGATGTAATTATGCTCAAACCTTAACTTTGCCATTTAATAGTTCATGTATTTATTGTACAGAATCTTATCATTTATTATTCTAATGTTCAAAACTAACACTGCAATGATAGACGTTATTCAGAACGTTTACATTATTTAACAAAAGTTATGTATCCAGCATTGATGGTCATTTTATCACTTATTAAGTAAAGTAAACTATGATTTTATTTCAAACTGCCTGAAGTAATCACATACATCTCCTATAAATATGTTAATGTAGGAAAACCTGATATACTGGATGAAAAACGTGAATAATTCAAAAGTATGACATGGAGTGAAATGTCAAATAGAAATTAATTACTAGAATGAATCCTTTATTCATTTAAGTGAACAGAAAACTGACTAAAACACTCTGAACGTAATGGTAGAAATCCAATCTATCAACAATATCCATTCAAAGTAACCTCAGATAAGCAATATCAATATCTTAAGCAAGGTTTTCTCGTGAATTATGTTATGATTGCTTGTTACTCAGTTTATAAAACCAACTGATAAATTAAACTGTTTATTTACCACATTATTGTTCATTGAACATAATCCTATAGTCAAGACATTACCATTGATTTAAATATATTATGTATTGAATGAGATTTTTAGTATTTCTAAAAGATTTTCTTTTAATTTTCTTTTAGTTCATTGAATTTGTCACAGATTAATATTGGTAGGATGCCATTGAATACCGTGGAGCAATCGACAGCTGCGTCATCTTAGTATGGGACTTCTCAGCATTACCTTAGACTCTGCCTCAGGGGATTTAGGTTGGTGAACGCCTAACTTTCTGCACCACTGAATCGATATCCAGAGGTATTCTTACTTGCATCGATTGTTATTAGTGATAATTCTCTAACTTCCCACAAATCTGAGCTCCACCAGTAACGACTACTCACTAGAACTTCTGAAACGTCTTAAAGAGCTTCATTCTAGAACGGAATAGCTATCCAGTGCTCCGCGGTTTTAATGATGCCCTATCAATATCAATCTGTGACGAATTCAAGTCAACTAAATTTAGTACCAATCTTAACAAACCATCTCAGTTCAATACAATTTTCATCATCATACATCATATAAATAGACAAAGTAAACTTTCGCAAGGGAATGTTTTAAAAAATATTAACATTGTTTTGTGATAATCAATGATCACAGTGTATTTTATCACTTTTTATTTGTGTCGGAATCATCTGAATATTAATGAATTGTAAACAACTACAGTTTGATTATTTAATGAAGATAGAATAATTTATTAATTTACACCGTATTTTATTCATTATATTATGTAATCATATTCTGTGCACTATTGTTTCCAGCATAGCATTAATAGTGACAATTGTTGAAAATGCAATTTAATAAGATAATTTCCTAAACTATATATGCTATCGAATCGAGATGGTCATTTCTATGGAGAGTGGTATTGTTATTCGATCGAATTCGTCACAAATTGATGTTGTTAGGACACCAATGAAAACCAGGGAACACTAGACATCTGTAGCCGTTCCATGTGTGGAACTACGCTGCAGTGTGCAGTCCTCAGGACTCCACTCCAGGGGCTTTAGTTTGGAGAACACATAACTCTCTGCACCTACTGGATCGACATCCAATCGTAGGATTCCCGCTATCTATGAAAGTGTTTGTAAATTTCTCGAGCTATTTAGTTTATGTTTAATGTAGGGCTAATATAGCGTGTGTTGTAAGTTCGACTGAATAACATAAAACTATAAGTAAAAGTTTTGAACAAGAAGTTGAATAATGGTCAGGAAATTACAACTGAGATTATCCAAATGAATCTGAGTTTAAAGTGACTTCAAGACTATCTAATATATTGCTGCATGAATTGGAATATTCACCGGTGATGTAATGTTTCTTAGTTGCATTTGATTATGAATTAATGAATTGTGATTGATGTGTAAAATTGCACTCATTCAGAAGAATATTAGTAAGTTCGAGTTATGATTGCATTCGTTGAATATACAATGATTTCTACTGACTGAATATGAATCAACTTTCATGTAAGTCTTTACAGTTTTAAGTTAGGAGTTTTGTGATTTGAAGTACTAAAATGGAAGAATAAAATATTAATCGGTAGATGAAAACGCAATGATATGATGGAATTCAATGATAACCACTCCCAGAATATGTTTATTGATTTCTATCCACTAATGAGTTGAAAATAAACAAAACAAGACTATAAACGACGAGTGGATATTTACTATCTAATAAAATAACATACTTTAATACAAACAATATGATTAGTTTCTATGACCGGTAGGAGGGAACTAGCTTCGTTAACTACTCATTCTTGAATCACTTCGGAAATAAGTATTTATCAAATCAATAAACCAAAACAAAGTGTTTAAAGTTTCACATATTTTCCCGATAACTACCTACAAGTTTTAACTACTCAAAGTTTTTATTTTGCCAATATGAATTGATTTATATTTACAAATATTATAACATGTCTCTAGGTGTTGATGGTTCGGGTAACGTAGACTGTATAATTTACATTGACTAGGCAATGCATAAGTCAGTATAGCTTTTGTTTCGTCCTAAGTACTGATTGAAAAAATATAATCACTCAATGTAAGCATTGCTGTCTTAAGAATGTGTAGTTGAAGCTTGAATAGCTCAGCTCATTTAAGAGTACAAGTTATATATATATATATATATATATATATATATATATATATATATATATATTAGAAAGTAAAATGAATGTGTAAGATGATTTGAAATTTTTACCTGGAAATCCTTTATGACCTAAGTTTGTTACTGTTTGGCACTAATCAGTAAGGAATTGTCGCAGTCATGAGATATGTATATGAAGCTTGAAACCTCAAATGACTTAGTAACTAGAGTGGTACTTTACATCACCAGTGGAGTGTGATCGTTTAGGAATTAAATTTACTCCTTAGACTTCAATGAAGATGGAAAAAAATAACTAATTTTAGCTTCATTCAAACATTCTACATAGACGTCTGTGCTAAGCGATAAATAAAATAATCAGGGTGAACATCTCTGCATAAATACTGCTTAATCTCTGTAATTTTACATATTACTGAACGTTTCTGAAAAAGCATATTTATAGTAGTATATTCAATATATGTTCAAAGTGAATAAAACTGATAAAACAGGTAATTCCAAAACTAGCGTTTTGGCGGATTTATATTATTTTACTGCATGTCTTCTTGAAATAACGTCCTATGGTTAATCGAATTTATGCTCTGATAAGAAAGTAGAGCAGTAATGAACAATGTTAGTGACATTTCATTTCATATAGTATTCTTAGGCAACATCCATGATACATTTCTAGACTGTCTATATGGTAAGTTTTGATTATATTCGAGAAAACGCTGAAATACATTATGTAATAAGTTCACCGATGTAGGTTCCATTTTGGTGTACTGAGTTATATACTCTGTTTATTTTAATATTACACATATTTTATGAATGAAGTTAGGTAACTTAGCAGAATGTGTAATCTATTAGATTATGGTAATGAAATTATTCACTCCGATCGTTTAGGAATTTATTGTTCAGCTAAAAAACAAACTAACTCGTCTTTACTATCTAAAATTCATAATTCATTACTCTTCTGACAAACCAACATATTTATTGTATGTACTTTTTGATTGGTATCGGTTTCTACTTTAGCTGACTAAACCACTTTATATTTGAATAAGTAACTGTCTATACAAACTAATTAACATCAGTTATATTATTTACAAAATGTTGTATCTTCTAATGTTACACATGAATTTTGCTTTTATTATAACAACTTGTTTAATATCACCTAGATTCGCTAACCTGAATGTATTTCATCGTTAATTATCCGGTATGATTTTACGTTAAAACATCTAGTACTAATGGAGTTCAAACTTGACAGGTGTGAGATAGTCATTATTAAAAACAATGGACGATCGTTGCGTTATATCAAAAAATGATGAAAGTGGGAATTATGTCACTAGATGCCTACCGATTCAGTGGTGTAGAGTGTTATGCTTTAGTTACTTTGTAGCCCATGTAGTGAAATTTATGATGTACACTACTCAGGAGTCTTATACTAAAATAAAACATCTGTTCAGTACTTTTTGGTTTTCAATGGAACCCTGACAACATAAGTCTTTGATGAATTCAATCAACTAAAATTTATTATTGAATCAAAACGATACAAGACATGATGAGTTTATCGTGTTTACTAATTGTACAATTGTATAAATCTAAATCACATGATGCTATCAATCAGAGATATTTTAATTTGTTATTTATGGTTGAATAATTTTAACATGGATCTACAATTTAGAGAAAAAATGCACCTAGACAACAATTTCATGACATTTACTAAGATACTATGGTATTATAACTTATGAAACCATAATATAACTAAAGCTTAAATAAGAAACATTGGTTAAAGTATGGTATAAGGATGTAGTAGGTGATCATCTAACCAATTAATATAGACCATGGCCATTTGAGTATGTAAACATATCAATTAGCCTCATGAATGTATAACTCGTTTTATCTTATTATTAAACAGTAATTGTAAATAATTACTTCATCAGTAAAATGGATTATATTACTGATGGAGTACACATTTGTTTACAATTAATGTAGTTCTTAAGGTTTTCTATAGATATTTACAACTTTAAATTAAACCAATAACAACTTAACTAATCTGTGTTATGAAATAACACCTTGTATTCACTAACCTATTGATGAGATGTAAACAGTCTTTTAAACATCATTAAATTACTACAGGTTGGAGCCCAGAGTAAAAGATATGCAAGGGTTATAGTGAAGGATGAAGTTAGATTTAAGATTAATTTAGGTTTACTGTTAGTTGAAGTTAACGACTTCAGCTGAGCTATAGTTTTATTTTGTGCATTCTACATTGTTTATTTAGTAAATACTTTGTATTTGATATGTTTAGTAATGGTAATTTTATTCTATGATGACAGAAATAAATTTTTCTTTAATAACTTTATACATTTTACGAGTTAAACATAGATATTACAGTGAGTCGTTTAGTGATTTGGTTTAGATTTTGGGAATAATCGTTGACTGTCTGAAATGTTACCATTTCTTGTTGATAGTTTAAAAATGGATTAAGTGTGCTGCTTCTGTAGCCGTAAAATCATTGAAAGCATATTTCACTCAAGTCCACCCCTGTCTGTAATAGTTTACCAGACTACTTCTGATAAACGTAATCGTAAATACTTCCTCAGAAATTTATTAATAGACCTTCATATAACCTTAGTAACTTCATAAGCGTTAACATTTTGATCACATCAATATTTCATACTGATCAAACTTATGTCGGTTTCATATGTAAATAATCATTTACCTTTGTCATAACAAAATGTATACATACCTGGTAGTTTCACTGTTTCGAGTTAAATTTTAATCAGCATTAGAAGATTTTTTTTACTAGTTTCTACATGGTAAAGAGTAAACTTTTACCGGAACTTATATAATTTTAAATAGACTTTACAGAATTAAGGCATAGAAACAAGCACTACATTCACATTATTACAATTACTTGCATTCAAATAGTGATATTTTAATTTGTTAATGAAAGGAGCTTCAATAGGTTTGTCCTTTAGGATTTAGTAACATATGTAACAATAAGAGACAGTTGCTAAATATCGTAAATTGATTAAAGGTAAAAGTAAGAACAAGCTTATGTAAACAGAGAAATTTCTTTTTCCAAAGTTTCGATAATATTATTTTATCCCATAGTAGGATCAAATGGCCGATCAACTGTCTCTGGTTTCGGCAGATGTCTAAACAAATTCAGCCTACACCGTAAACCGTTATGATTGATAGTTGTGGGTTTGTTAGCTAAAAAAAATGGATGGTTGTGAGAGTTTCAATATACTGAGTGAAATCTACGTGGGACTAGGTGAACCAGCTGATTAAAACGATTAAACGCTAACATACCACATGGTAATACAAAGAAATGAGAATGAGTTTGCAAAATATCAGTGTCTTGAATTATCAGAGATAGATAGCCCATTTACTGGGCTTAATTGTTATTTTGGACAACATGATACCTTATTTATTACTTCTTTGTAACTTCGTCTTTAATTGATTATTTCTTAGTTTTCGTTGTCTTCATTTGGTTTTACATTCTTGTTGACTTACTCGTTCAATTAAACTTCAATAACGAGATCAATTGACCTAATCCGTATACGATACAAAACAAGAAGTATGTCGAGGTCTATATTCATTATCAACTGATTTGAATGTTATACTTTTAGGAATTCCATTTTACTTCATTAATTTGTTTTTTGTTTAAAAGGCAGTTAAAAGATAAAAATGTAGTACAGAGAGAAGAATTTAAATTGTCAGCAGTTTGTGTAATTATTAATTAAAATCATGTTTTAACAGAGTAGTTCGAAGAGTTAATTATATTAATGACTATTGAAGAACACACATCAAAGTAATTAGTGTTATATGAATTACACTCTTAATACTATTCACAGTTGGATACAATTCATATATCTTGGCTATTTTTAATCAGATAGTCATATAGCACATAGTACTTTCCATTTACATGTTTGTTTATACAAAAGTGTGTTTTACAAGTTAATGATAATGAATATATTGTACATTAATCTCTTTGTCATTTAGAAAGTAAAGGAATCAGAAGTATAAGTTATAATACGTCATTATGAAGTGATAGTATTAATGTAAAATCACTTTTATTGGTAGGCGTCAATTTCATTGCATTCTAATTATAGTAATAATTGAATTCTAAGCAAGCAGAATCCCTTTAACTAACAACATGATACAGAAAATAACGTATCTCTTTATTATCACTCAAGACTAGGTGGGTTTCTGGATATCAATTTGTAATCTCTTATTTGTAGTTGTTACGGACAGAGTTAGTTTGAGTACCAATGTAAACCAGGAAACAACTGTAAATATTTTTCGTATCTGCATGAGACTCCTCATTAAAAATACATACCTTTAATTCAACCAGTAAATGAAACCCAAATTCTACACCTTCAGGCTATGTACCTGACTGTCAGCATCACTGAGTAGACGTCCTATAGTAGAATCTTCACTACAATCAATAGGTGATATGGTTTGACGAAAATTCAATAAGATTAGTAAAAACTTTCATTTCTAATCTATCTTGTATTCTCCATTCAGGACTTCTTTTCAGAACCAATAAGTAATAGTGTAGTGCTGTTGATATTTAAGAGTTCGGTTCTCGACTGTATCAACTAAAGAGTCGCTTACTTAAATGAAAAATCTCTTAAATGTTTCCTGTTTTTCATTAACAACAAACCAAGGTGATTCTGTGACGAATAATAACAACAAATGAATTCAACAAACTTTATTACTACTATTCAGAATATGTAAATTCTTTCCCCCCCCGACGAATTGTAGTTTATTTTAATTTACATACTTTCTAACATTATTGACGCATTTACTTCCTGTCGGCTATTTGATTAATATTTAACAACGTGAAACACAGTCTATAATGACAAATGATTTGATTATTATTTGTTATGAAATTTTGCATTATTACATGTTATGGTTAAGTAATTTTTTTATATGATTCAAACAACTTATGCATAACCATTTTGCTTTAGACTTAAATAATCATTTGATTGATTTCGGGTGGTTTGTGGAGATTGGTATCAAGTTTTAGTTGATGGAATTCATTACAGATTGATGTTGGTAGGGTACTATTGAAAAGCAGGGAGTAATCGACAACCGATTCATCCTAGTATAGAACTTCTTAGCAGTTTGGCACCTTCGATTCCACCAGAAAAGCTTCGGGCTAGAGAACGCTTTACTCTCTACACCAATAGCCCGACAGGTGTACAATAGTAGAATTCCCACTTCCACCGATTTGTGACATACTGCAACGATCGTCAATTGTCATCAGTAATAATTGTTTCACTTCCGACAAGTGTGCACTCCACTAATCACGACTTTTCACTAGGATTTTAGGAACATCCCGGAATTATTCACTAGTGTAACTCAAATCAAGTGGTTTTGAGGGAATTTTACCAATAGGTATTTGTAGGCCCAGTGGTGTAGAGGGTTAGGCGTTTGACAACTTAAAACCCATAAGGCAAAGTCTATAGTGCGCACTGCTGAGAAGTCCCATACCGTAATGTATCAGTTGTCCATTGCTTCTCGGTATTCAATAGCACCGTGCCAAGATAAATCTGTGATGAATTCAGTGAATCATTTGATTGAAAATCGAAGGTCATTTTCAAATAATGAATGATTACCTAATGGTTTAACTATTGAATACTATTTACTTGTTTATTGTTCAGTTGATTAGGTTAGCAGTAAAATGGTTTGTTCAGAAACTTGTTTTCTAGTAAGACGGTTGTTGTGTGTTTCGTTGTTGTTTTTCATTATAATTTTTTCTGTGACAAATTCTAACTATAACTCAATGTTTTTTACACAGTCTTACCTAATCGATTTGATGTTGAGTAGAATGAAGTCTCTGACTGAAAAGACGATGTAATTGTATTTTTACAATCACCTCTCCTTCTATTTCATTCACATACAGAGATACCTACATATATTGGATTAATAATCTCATTATTTCAATCATTATTTAAATTTAAGAAGCTACATAATGACAATTACTTCAACATTAACATCCGTATTATTTGAATTGGATTGTGACTACCAAGTGTAATACGAGATGCACGTTTCGTATAATTTGTGGCTCGTCAGTTGCATTTACCTGAATCCCAGTGTTGATGTTCACACCAAAACTCAAACTTAGCTTGTTTCCTGCCAAACGCCACAGTGTTCACCATTAGGCGACTAGAACAATACTTGTAACTTTCGTTTCATTGATGCAATCCTCTCTAGATGCACGTATGACAACATAAACTGATCAGTTCCAGTCCATAACAAATCAACAGAAAGATCCAAATACACTTTAATTACACTGCAATCCATATTTTACAAATAATTCGAAGAGAAAATTCTTTGTATTTAATTATTCTTGATAACTAAATAATGTAGTATTTGCCTTAGAAATGGTTATTTGTATTATGATCACTAATTCTGTACTCAGTGTGTATTTATCGAAAAGAATATTCATTGTTCAAACATCTTTGTTTTGATGAACATGATAATTTTTAAACAATTAAAATCATATTTTTATCTTATTTAAAATACAATTATATGTCTTGATGATAAAAAAAAGATTATCAGCAATTATCATTCCACAATGTTATCACAAAAGTCTACAAACTCCATTGTATGAAACGTGGTGTTACACGATTCTGAATTGTAGATTAGTACAACCATATCTATCTATGTGAAAGAATTATGGTTAAATGACCATTATCTTTAGAAAATAATAGAATGTTTATATTTGTTTGATAGTATTCGTTGATGAATTAATCTCATAATAACAATGAAAACTTCAAGATAATTTAATTGAAACAACCATCTTAGATTATAAATCTTCATAACTACTTTAGATTACTCTCCTATTTGACTTCTACTTTTGATTTTCGTAGTTTATTTTTTAATGATAATTCAATAAGTAAAGTTAATGTTGATTTGTAAATACATTAGAACAATCGTAAGTTGTAAGTAATACTGTTTGGAACTTAAATTACCTGTAGAGTATTTACTAAATTATTTTAGGTATGTATGAACTGGGTAGGAGGGTGAAGGGGGCGTGGGATGGTAGGTGTTACGTTGGGCGATTAAAAAAGAGTAACAAACTCTCAAAACTGTGTTTTAGAACACTATTTCAATTATTCTTACTGTGGATAGTGTAAACATTTCATCTCTATAATTGTTACGTTCCTCTTACCCTATCCTCTCGATTAGTATATTTACTCTTAGTACATTCTTTGTTACTATGAACTACAGGTAATTGATTGTGTACAAGCTATCCCTATTCACTGCCAATATTTCTTTAGTTTTGTATTATTGTTAATTTCCTAATTGGTTCGCTGTGTGGTCTGATTTTATGTATATATAAAAGGAATGCCTGAAATATAACTCGATTTTGTCCGGTTGGTCTATCGGCTTGTGTTCATCTTATTCCTGCTTGGGACTCAGTGGGCATAGGGTCGACGCAAAATTATCGACTAGGGACACCTAAATGGCATTCAGTCAACCAACCAAACCAAATTTCTAGTGTCATAACAGAAAGTTTTTTTGACAATAGTGTAACATACATATTTGTAAAAAAAATAATTTCTATTTATTCCATTAAAACAAAAGTCAGATATTTTCTATGAAGTGTACATATTTGCATATTCACTCTCTACTAGGTAACTATAATAATTAAAAAAAAATCATATTCACCGATGTCTTTTTCTTTAAATAAACTAAAAATTTTATGTCAATTTAACGGAAATTAGACTAGTTGTTAAGTAAAAATTCCATTGAAAATTTCTATCCATAAAAAAGGTATTAAATTTTCAGTAACGTGTAATTGTTTTTTAATATCCGCCCTTTTTTCTTAGAAACAGAAAAATTTATCTCTACTTAAACAGATCCTGCTTTTTTTTCTTTTTTTTACAGCCTGTGTCTACTGAAACACTAAACTAATTTAGCATACTAAATAAAATTAGACTTCAGAAAATCTTCTATGATTAATAAGTAGAAATGGATATACAACTAGAAATTGTCAATTTTGATAATCCTGTGTCAATTTGTTAATCTAATCTGATGTAAGAATATTTGACATACAAAAATGGCATTACTAAACAAGTAATTTTTACTTTAAGTCTAAAGGTTAACTTGAAACATCGATATTGATATATGATAAGCATAAAAGTATTTATCTGATGAGAAAAGTAATCAGATAGAATGTTATTAAACTCCTAACAATGGCGTCTAATATTGTTATCTAATGTATAATTGATGTTTTAAACAAACTTTATTAATTTTTGACTTAAGAAATAAGTAGTATTGTATTGTTGAAATCAATTGATTTCTCCACTGATTTTATTTTATCACTTGACATTTTGTAATTAACTTAGATAGACAAAATAGTTCAGTTAACAAGAATGCATCATAGCGATAAATTTTGTCAAGAAGAAGATGGTACAATGTGAAGTTAATAGTGGGATTAGATTACTTAAGACAGTAGAGGGGGGGGAGTATTATTTTTGTACATAGTAGCATATACTATTGATATAAAACTTAATTCAAATCAGTGAATTTAGTTGCATGTTTAAAATGTATTTTAGTGTATACTGCATTGATAGTTAATGATTGTAACTGGGTGTTGTAGAGAATGTTGAATGTTAATTTGATGTCATAAATTAGCCTAAATTAGTCAACCAATGACCACCAAGAAGCACTGGACATTTGTTTCGTTCTAATATGTGACTCTTCACCAGTGCGAATTCACAACCCCACCAAGGATCAGAGCGATGACATTCAGGTTCCTAGGAGGGTGCTTTGTTATTAACCCACTGAGCCGCCCCCCCCCCAACGGTTAATATTTTTAACTCAGTCAGTTCGCGATATATTTAGGTGAGCTTGACCACTGCCACCAGTGGGCAACTGTCTCACCCGCGACATGGGTGAACTCCACCTGTCATGTCTTCTCACTAGAACTCTAGGAATTACTTTGAAAGGTCAGTCACTAATGAGCTGATATAGATTGTCTAGCACAGTAACAATGTAATACTCCATAGGAAATAATGTATTTTTGTAACGAGACGGAATATATAAATTTCAGTTGAAATAAACGAACAAACAATTACTATACATTTTCGTTCAAAATATAGAACAAATGATTTAGGAAACATATGCATTTGATTATTTTCATAGTCGACAATGAAATTTTAGGTCATGCAGGAAAATAAACTTTATATATTGCCTCTGTTCTACAGAAAGCATATATTTTTCGTTGTCAAAGTCTACTAAACAATAGTCTAGTTTTTCGGTATCAATTGTTGAACTTCATGAACACGATATGAAAATGTAATGGTTGATGTAAAAGTGATAGTTTATAAGTAAAAACAGGTAAACTTTACCGTGTGCATCAGTGTTATTACATGGTTATCAATTTCATAGGTGCTGTGCCACCTAAACACGTATTTATGGACATTTCCACTAAAATGTCACATTATCTCAACATATTTAGTCTTTTTTTCATGAAAGATCATAACAGTATCCCATAAAGATCATTTACAGTTTTAAATAATAATATGTGATTGAAGATCCTGTTAATCAGATCATTTTATAGATACAATTAGATGATTTGATTTTGAAATCAGTTAAAGCTGATCCATTCAGCTTCATTAATTATTATTAATTATTATTATTGGTAGTATCATTTGAATGTTTTATGAGAACTAATTGACGGTTCAAGCTTCATTATGTGGATTATGTCATATAAAAATAAAGTATTTCATTCACATTGTGTATGGAGAATTGCTAAGAAACAAATAATTTGTCACTTATTGAATAGAAGAGGTTGTATTCTGTTTAGTGTATCGTATAACAGCTTGACAAAACAAACTGATTTTTTATTACCACGTTTACTGCAGTATGACTATTTGAAGATCATGCACTTATTGACTCACTTAATATTAGTGATACTTCTTGGAATGTTACCATATGACTATAAACCGAGATGTTGTTTAGAGATTCATTAGATTCAGATTTGTAGTTCCAGGTGCGAAAGACCAAGAGCCTATGTAAGTCTTCATTTAGTAAGTTTCTATGATTGTGTAATCTTATTTTAAATCAGTCAGTTTAGGGTGCAGATACCACTTCTGTCGGTAGTAGGTTCCAAGAGTTGATAACTGTATGACAAAACCTGTATACCACGGTACCATTTATTTATTCCTGGTTTATGAACTCCCTCTACCATGCTCTCTAGAATTTTCTGGTCTGGTCACAAAAAAACAGATAAATCAGTATCGAAGTCATTTCTTATTATTTTTTTGCATCATAATTAAATCCCCTCTTATTTTCTTGTGAGATAAAAAGTAGTAGTCTAACTTCTCAGGCTGTGTGTCATACTGTAGCAGCGCAGCTCCGTAAACTAGCGGGTAGGAGCCACTCTTTAAACAGGGGCTAGCTGTTACAATAGCTCAGGACCGTGTAAACCATAGTGAACATAAATGGATATAACCAGGAAAAGGTCTTTCTCAAAACCCATATAATTCTAAATACATTGGCTGCAATCATATGACAGTATGCAGTGGTCTTAAGATCATAACTTACAGTTACTTCGAGATCACTGAGCGCTGAAATTGACGGCAAGCAACATCTATCAATGTAGGTACTTGTAAGTACTTTCTTATCCAATATGCATGGTGACATATTTATCTACAGTAATAGACACTAACCAATACTAAGATCCACTTACCAGTAAGTCGTGATTAGTATGTACTTCTATACAGAAGAGATGAAATATATCAGTTTTAAGCATATTAACCTGTTAGTTACATAAAGTCAAACATTCCATTAGGGTGGTTCATTTTATCTTTAAATATAAATATGCCTATATACTTCAGTAGAATACTGTCAACTCAAAACTTAACGTTCTATTTTTATTTTGTTTAACATTTTTATTACTTAAATATAAATATAAACAAAAGAAAAAAAGAAACCCATAAATAATGAGTGTAAAATGTCAAGTGAAAAGTAAAGCGAAACATTCCTTTCACGAAAGAATAATAAATTCCGATTAAACATTTCTATTTCTTGAATCAATGATAACAGAAATTCTCTTTAAAAGTGACATTACTACGACTATTTTCAATATTCAATATTTTGGCAAACATTTAAAATGAGAATATGTTCTTTATGCTTTTTTTATTTATTAATATCAATATTGTTCTTATGTATAACGTAATACGTGATAGGGATACAATTTACTTATAGTTGACAAAACAACAACAACAGAATAGAACATCATACTTTAATCTGTTGATACTATAACAAGTATGATAGTTTCATTTAGATTTTTAAGTTGTTTTATTATCTTTTTGAAAAATTATAAAGTTACGTTTTAATTGTCATTGTTAAAAATTATTTGCGTTTTGGTTATGCAACAAGTAATAGAAGATAATAATAGAATTAGGTTGAGAATACAAATTCTTATGTAATTAGAGATTAGTCTCATCATTAAGTCACATGAAATCTGACTGGTAACGTCAGATGGGGATACTCTTCCTGACATTAGTTTTATCTGTAAACTGTTTAATTACTGTTTTGTATATGGATAAAATATCTGTTAAACATAAGTAAGCTTTACTAATAGTCAATAAAAGGTGTATTCATATGATGAAATAAGCACAAGTATCTACCTTCTTTTCATTTAATTCATACTTAAACAAATATCAACAATAAATAAACAACAAAGAATGCTTGAATGTCAATCTATCTAGTGAACCGATATCATGATTTAGCATTCTTGTAAGATTAAAACATATACAATAAGTTTAGTTGTTTGTGTCGGTCAAAAATTAATATCAATTGGGTACCACTAAAAACTAAGGGAGTAATAGACAACTGTTCCGTTTTAGTATAGGATTCCTCAGAAGTGTACACCGTTGATTGTGAAATGGTATCAAACCAAACACTGTGAGGTTACACAGGAAAACGCCTAACCATCTACACCAGTGGGCTGGTCGGCGTTTAATAGTAGGATTCTCACATCAACTATTTCGTAATTTAGTCAGCCGATCAATGATATAGAACTAGCATTAATCTGTAGCGAATACAATCAATTTAATTTACTACCTATTTACAAAAAACTACCTTATTTTAATTACCACAGCTTAAGGATGTTTCTGAAGCTCTGGTGAGTTGTTGCTGATGGTGTTCAAACAATTTAGGAGTGAGGCAGTTAACACTATTGGCATCCTCTGATTATCACCCTGTATGTCAAACTGACTGAAGTAAGCATTCTGCCACTGGATCCTGACCTGCCCAGTATGGTCAATGGTTAAACGTTTCTTCGTGTGACCTGAAATTGTTGTGGTCGGTACCATAACAGAATCGATGGCGTACACTTTTGAGGAGTCCCATACTGAAATGGAACAGCTGTTTATTAATCTTACGGTTTTCATTAGAATCCAAATGACACCAATTTGTAACACACAAAAACAACTAAACTTTACATTTAGCTTCACAAACGAAATCATTCCATTACACAGCAAGAGTACAAATTCGTAATATTTAAAATCACTAATACACTGATAATAGTAAAAGGAAAGATAAAGTTGCTTGTTAACTCAATGTTAACATTGAGTGAAGTTTAGTGAAAGAATACCATGAATTAAAATTTTCTATCTTTAGCGTTCTATCATATACGACTAGTATTCACATCAATGTATGCTACAGTGGGCATTAATAATTCATTTCGGTAAGTCAAATAGATTATTGGTTTCAATAAAAGCATATTAATGAAGCTGGCCACTATTTCAGTTCGAATAGATTCTCATTAATTTCCAGGTGAAAAAAAATTTAAATAACTACGTCAACCTGTATATCTTGTATTGTAGTTTTATTGAATACTCACAGTAACATTTAAACTTACATATTTTCATTAGAATAAGCTTGTTTCTTCTCGCTGATTTGAAATGGACTGAAATTGATCAACCTTTGTTGTTATATGTGTATCATGAGTGGATTACCTTGATATAGCAATAATTCACAAGTAATGTTTAAGTTAAATTGTAACTGGCAAGTAAAATCCACGATACGCGTTTCGTCCTACTTGGGACCTTCTGGCTGGAAGTATAAGCATATTTTAATTACGTATATACCCGTAAAACAAGTGTGACTGTCTAAACATAATATTCTAGTGGTGAACACGGTGGCGTTCGACACAAAGCGGACTCAATTCAACTCCCAGTGTGAACATCGACACTTGGATGCAGGTACATCCAACTGATGAGTCCCAAGTAGGACAAAACACGCATCCTGGATTCAACTTGCCAGTCACAATCCAACTTAAACACTATGCATTTTAAGTAACTAAAATTTGAGAAAAATGTATCTTTTTTACTTGAAATGTTTTTGTGCTTTTTTTTTCTGTGACATGGAAAAGAAAATTTTATTACCCTTGAATAATTTTTAGAAATTGTTTACAATTTGACAGGTGGAAATTTAGTGTAGGTTTCTTTTTATAAAATCAATTCATGTCACCGTCCAGTTGAAATAATCTAAAAATGAAAAAAAAGAAACAAAAAGGAAAAGAAAGTCAAGTGTTGACAGACACTGTAAATGAGAAGTAAATGTAAGGAAAGTGTGAAGTAAGGCATTACTGTCTAGTATTTTCTTTATGAACTACATGAAATTTCAAACGTCAATAAGCACAAATACTTCATAGATTTCAAATTGTCACACTTGGAATCGTAATGATTTTTTGCTGTTATAAAGTATGTTTATAAATATTTAAGTGATTTGTAGTGAATGATTTACTATTTGTTTGACACTCCATTTAAGGCTTGTAATTAGATGTAGTGATGGTTGGTGAAATTATAAATTGATAAGAGCTAGTCAACTCCACATGAAGTAATAATTCTAACTTTAGTAAATTTGGGGTAAATTACACAGCCTCATATTTTAAGAATGATTTGTGACTGATTTATACTTGGCACTGTCCAACTATTGATCATGTCTTCTTGCTAGAGATCCAGAAATAATCATGTGAAGTATGTTACAAGTAAGCTGATATTAATTATAATTGGATGTTGTATTCGGTGGCATCAATTGACGTGGGTTAGACAGTTACTTGGAAGCAGTATGGATTTGACCTATATTTCACCTTAGCATTCAATTTATCAGTGGTGCGCATCCATGACTACACTGAGTAACAAACTAAGGACTTTACAGTTTTTCAGTAAAAGCATAACTGTTAGACTATTGAGGCAGCAGTAAACTGTTAATAATTCTGACTTCTACTACTAACTTATGAAATTTAATCGTTGCATTTCTTGACTTTGTGATGATAATTTTACATTAAAACAAGCGTATTTCCAGTGCATCCCTAATATGTTAAACTTGTTTGGACTAATAAGTGTTTGGTGTAATTGATGTATTAATTAAACTAAAGTCTTCAACTAAGTAATGATTATTACTTTATTTGTTCCACTAAATAATGAAGTATTGCTGCATTAAACCAACATATCGGCAGCTTGATCAGTTAAATATTGACTCACAATCAACAATCTTATGAATCCTATGAAATAATTATTTTTGGTAATCGAAAAACCTGGCAAAGTTACAATACTTCAAAAACTTAACTTGCAAATGAATACCTTTGTAGTGTCATACTGATCTCAGTTGTTAATGTGATGACGAAAGAAACTGCTTCATTGCTATTTTAAGTACTTAATAAATTTCACTGAAACACATTTGTCCCTTATGCATTGGATAATGCTATTCTGCTGTCTTCTTTGTAAACATAGTAAGTTTTCTTTGTTGTAGACATTCAGCAATGTATATATAGTAACAGTTGATCGAGCATTGTAAACCTAGTTTTTATTGCATATACTCATAGGGCTTGGTGAATAAAACTTATCGAAATAATAGCTTTAGATGCTTTTAAAACTTGATGATCCAGTATAGCTTCATGAAACAATGGTGAAATGATTAACTACAACGCGTATTCTTAGTATTGACAAGCTCTACTTTATAAACTCATACCACTTCATTTGAAACTGTTAGCAATAGAAAGTGATGATTCAAACAAAACAGCTTATAAACAGTAGATCTGGTTGATATTTGAATTTATCAAAGGATGTTTTTGAACTTCTGTCTGATACTTCACATGTAAAAAACATTTATCAAGTAAATACCATAAAAGCAGGCACAGTTTTTGTATACGTTTGACTTGAAAATAAAGTATGCCACGAATATACTCTAAACATTCTGCAAGTTCAAGATGAATAATTCCCATGTAAATACAAACTTTATTTATTTTCCACCTGACGTTAATGTCTTACCATTTATATAAAAGTTGTTTCTATGCTTTTTAGTGTATAACTGCCAGAAAAGTAGAATTGTTCTTGCAACAGCTTATTTGACAACACACACCTATGCTTCTTGTAATATTTAGCTGGATAACACGATTCATTTCCTCTTCAAATTATTTCATTTATTTCCATGTAGTTATCGGTTTATTATGCTTTGATACAACGAATATAGTGAAACCGCGAATGTAGCTAACTTGCAGTTTCATACACATACATAAATATACCTACATCTGGTCATTGTAAATGTAAAGTACGTGACTGACTATGAACTACTTTGGAAACCAGCTATATTTCAAGCTTAAAAGCTTATATGAAAGCCATAGTTTAATGTAACCATACGAAACAGATAATAAAAGCCTTCAATCGATATTGTTCTCTGAAAGTAGTTAATTAATAATGAATGCATAATACTTAGCCTTTTAGAATATTAATTCATATTTTCGTAGTAAACATTTCTATCCAAAGCTACCTTCTGTTATAGCCATAAAGTAGCTCACTCTACTAACTTCTGTAAATAATGTAATTTATACAGTATCAACTAATACATTTCGGCCTTTATTTTGAAACAACTTAGAGTACATATTTAGAACGTATTTAGATACTCCCGTTGATTTATCATGGATCGAAATTGATCAGTCGTTGTTGCCATATGTACATCCTCAGCTGATTGCCTCGATGTAGCGATAGTTTACAAGTATTGTTTTGGCTAGATTTTGACCGGTATGTGAAATCCAGGATGCTCGTTTCATCCTACTTGGGACTCGTCAGTTGAATGAAACTGTATTACAGTGTAGGTGTTCACACCGCAACTTGAACTCAGTTTGTTTTGTGCCATATACCACTGCGTCTACACCTAGGCTATTAAGTCCAGACAGCCTTACTTGTGCAGCAAGTATGTGTATCTAATTATAATGTATTTGGATCCAGTATTAACATCAACACTGGGATGTAAGTGCATCCAATCAACGAGTCCCAAACAGAACAAAACGCGCATCTTAGATTCCATTTTTCAGTCCCAACCTAACTCAAAGAACCTAGAGTACACTTAGAAGAACTACGTCATGAAAAAAATATTCCAAAATCAGTAACATCGTTGTGTTATGAACAAAAGTATTAACATTTTACTATGTTTACTTATACTTGACATTACTTTGATTTCTTTTTGATATGCTTATATGACACAATCTTTGATGTTTATATTAATGACAACAATTTATGATTTACTACTTGAAATAATTTAGTTTCATTACAATGAGTTAAAACTAGTTGACAACAAAGATGATTGTACATTTTGACATATGAACAATTTTTTTTCATTCACCTATTGAATGAAACAATAAGAAAAATTTTAGTGAAACTTTAATTGAAAAAAAAATCTATTTATATAAACACTATTGATTCTATTGAATATATTCATTAACTATTCTCAGTAATGATTAATGACTACATAATGTAAAACAACTTCTACATTTAGGATGAATTTATATATTCCCGTTGAATTGTTTCAGACTAAAGCTGGTCAGTCACTGTTGTTATATGTGCATCCTGAGCGGATTACCTCGATATAGCGATTATTCACAAGTTTCGTTTAAGTTGGATTGTGACTGACAAGTGGAATCCATGACGTGCGTTTCGTCCTATTTGGGACTCGTCCGCTGGGCGTACCTGCATCCCAATGTTGATGTTCACAGTGAAATTCGAACTCAGTCCAAATTAAATGACACTTGTGAATAATCGCTATATCGAGGCAATCCGCTCAGGATGCACATATAGCGACAGAGATTGACCAACTTCAGTCTACAACAAATCAATGGGAATATACAAATTCATACTAATACCAATGCGCCCATTGAACAAGTGTGACTTTCTGGACTCAGTAGTTTAGTGGTGAATGCGGTAGCTCTTGATATGGAACGGAATTGTGTTCGAATCCCAGTAATAATATCAACATCGGGATGCAGGTACATCCAGCCGACGAGTCCTAAATAGAACGGAACATGCGTCCTGGATTCCACTAGCCAGTCACAATTCAACTTAAATAAAACTTCTACATTTGTAGAGTTTTACATAAATTTGATTTTTTCAAATTAAAAAGAGAAAATTAAACTAGAACTCAATATAATTTTCCTACTCATTATTTGAATAATGATTCTCAATTTATTTCATTGATCATTTAATACAACTTCATGGTTTAGTGAAATTGTTGTGAAGTTAACATTGTTTTCAAATATGATTCACCAGTAATGGAACACTGTGTTGCTATACTTATTACTTTACTGATTACATCACTTTATGTAATACAGATTGTAACTAAATGAATATTTTGAAATAAATATCCTATTATCTAATAAAAACATTTCATAATTTGTCAGTATATTCTGTTTTTTCTTTCAATGACAGTGAAGTGATGATTACGTAATTAGTGTTTTGATGACGTATGCTTTTTTGACATGTTACTGCTGAAATATTACGAGAGATATTTTCTAAGAAATGCTTCTTATATCTACAGCACATGATGATTTATTATTATTTTTTAATGTCTTTAGGTTGTATCAGTCAGTAAAATAAATCAAGGAATGTAAAGTGCTTTTGAGGCAATCACTTATGAAACCTTAAACACAGCTTTCATTTATCTGGCTGATCAGTATTAAATAGCAAGTAATCTAAGAATACTGTTTCATGCCGATTACTTTCCAACCATCTTGCATCATTAACCTTACCACAAGTCATGTAGAGTTGATTAAACAAATGGCTACTCTGAAACTTAATGTTTAGAACTTGACGATTCCTAAGGACTAGATAAAGATTATATCGCCTACTACTCAGTAATCATTCAAAGTAGGGAATAACTATTTGAGTGGATAATTTAATTCTTATTGGTTACTCATATTAAACAATAGTATTCTTATCAAAATATTTTAAAGCTCTACTAAGTGACCAGAACGCATAAAATCCTTTAGCTTAAGCTACGTTGCAATATACTGATGTTATCAAATTATTACTTAAGGTTGTACCCAAGTTCTTGTGTTCTGAAACCAATATCAAACGTGTTTTAACCATCTTGAGAAGAAAAATAGAATATTGCTACTTACTGTACAACGACAACAACCGAATTAATTTTGCCTAAACGTAAATCTTAAATTCCCATTTATTGTTTGATTTGTATACTTTCACAAACTTTTGTCTTCAAAAACGGAGTGTTTAGTAATTAGCTTCCACTGTCTGAGAATAATTTTTACTCAAATCAGGGTAGTTCTATCATCACCAAAATAGCGCAGTACCTTCAGATCTGTATGTCGGCGAGTAAATTACTAGTACAATAAAAATGTAACATATATTCACAGCATACCATTTTTAACCTGAAATGATTTTAATTACAACCAATCACGATTTCGCAGGTAAGAAAAATACTTGCCGGAAACTAGTGCCGCAGCCAGACATAAGGATTGTATGTTTTATGCCTGTAGATCTGCCCTGAAATTGTTATTCAGCACACTGGATTCAAGAACACAAGATAACTGAGCCGATGATCAGAGAGAGAAAATTTATATTTCATTGATTCGTTTAAATGCATACATAACCTGACCACGAAGCTAACCAATAGGGAAAATCACGTGCATATAAAACGAGAACAATAATCACTTGAAGAACAGGAACTATAGTTGATTAATTGTAGTTTCTGAATGAAAAATGATATGACAATAGTTTGTGGGTCTAATCGGAGGTTACGGTGAGGGAAACATATTAATGATATAAATGAAATGTTCCAGATACATGCACTCAACATAAGCACCATTGTCTCTTAGAATACAATTCTAAAAGTTAGTAGTTCTTTTTGAGTAGCCTCACATATCAGTAGACTGACTATCGACTGAGAATGTTTAGACATACTAACGGTTGCACATATTTCGGTCACCAAAGTTTATGTCTAACGAAAGAAGAGAGGTCATCGCCAGTCAAAACTCAGCTCAAAACCCAATAGATCGTAAGATAACCTGAGTCTGTTAAATAACTACTGTTTTTATGACGAACACTTTCATATCCTTCAACGATGAACTATCCTGTGTAGATGATTAATCATTTTTGATTAGTAAGTGAAATATCTTGTAGCCCTTTCAGCGTTACCTACATCGTTCCTCTTATTAGTCCAAGGTCGATCAATAACTTCTAGATTTACGCAACTCTGCCTAAATAGCATATTAGGAAGAATTTTGAGACATAGTTTACTCAAATATTTTTTTGAAACTAACGGATATATAAAATATTTCTGTATATTTTTGATTCGAATAACCATACTACTTAAAGTATCATTTTGACCTGAAATATTAGTAATAATTATGTTTATCTACTGACCTAAAATGAAATTTCCAATATCTAACCATTATTTAACTAAGCTGAATAATTCAACGGATAATCTAACAAGTTAAAAAGTTGATTTACCTTACTAATTTCATATACTGAATAATCATTTTAGTTATAATTTAATCAAAATATTAAACTAATAGTAATTTACATAATTCTGTGTAATCTTTCTGATGATATTTTATGAATACACATGACTGATTCATTGAAGAACACTTGTTAGATTATTCCTATGTTCAATGAATTCTGAACTTGATATTGTCTTAAACATTTCACGTATTTCAACAGTCGTATAGATTAATTTGAAGATATTTATATCTTCTAGTTATTTTGTTATAGACTGAAATTAATCAGTCTCTGTTGCCAAATGTGTAGTCACAATAGACTGCCTCGATACACCTGTAGTTAACAAGTATGATCGAAGTTAGTATGAAGCTAATAAGTGGAATCCAAGAAGCGTGTTTTATCCTATTTGAGACTTTTCATCTAGATATACCTGTAACTTAGTGGTTATTGTTCATACTGGAACTCGAACTCAAATCGTTTTGTATCGGACGTTATCTTGTCCACCAGTAGTTCACTGAGTCCATAAGGTCTCAGTTGTGTAATGTGTATGCACATATAACTTAGAGGTATTTGCATTTCCCCATTGATTTGTTATGAACTTAAATCTATTACTCTTTATTGCCGTAGAATGCATCTAAACGAGCTCAAAATTAGACGTATCACGAGTACTAAATTTCACTTACGACCTAAAAACCTAACTTAGTTTCTAGATATATAGAATGCTGTTTAATGATAATTAATATCATAACTTTATGTAGCAGTTGTTTAGAATTCACTAGTCAATATGCTCTAGTTACAGAATAAATATCTACCTTACTGAAGTGCTAGTTTGTTGTAGTATACACTTACTCTAACAAAGTTTTGTTTGAACATAACTTATAATGCAAAATAATTCATTCCATTCTAAAATCGAATGATTTTTTCAAGAAAAAAAATAAAACAATGAAAAAAATATTTTTTTAAGCATTCACAAATTTTACTTAACAATTATCCATAAATAGCCAAATTGGTTACATGCTGATAATTTCTGTTGTTACTTATTCAACAATAAATTTATATCAGTTTGTCAACAGATGTTAAAGTGAAAAACATTTTCCATTTCTTAACTTATTCATAAATTAAACCGTGAAGTAGGCTTCTAAAACTCTTCTTATTTCAGTTAAATATGTATATATTATGGTGATTACATAATTGAAGGAGCTGGAACCAAATGAATGGTAAGCTATGATCGATTCTTTTCAAAATTGAAATTGTAATGTTGAAAGAATTTAAAGATGATGTAATCGAAATAAACAAAAGTTTTTCAAGAACTGGAACCAAATGATGTAATTGAACAATGATAATATTATCATTTCAGGGAGACACTAACCACTGATTAATTTTGAATATATATATTTAGTTGTGGCTAATGGCTATAGCAAATTATGATACAGGTGAACTTGATTGTTTATCAACTATTTTATAGTATCATTCATATGAACTCTGCCAATGATATGGACTGAGATGATACAACTGAGTGTTTTCGGACTATTCGGTTGAAAATTCTTTAAAATATGATCTTGGAAACGGTTACAGTTCCTCATTTTACTTCTGCCAATATAACTGCCTGACAGGTAGATGCAAATTTATAGATTCAACTGACTGCAACATGAAAGAATACCTGCCAAATTGTTGATTGTGATAAAAAATATACAAATAATGACTATCTTCGCTTCAGGATATGTACTGTTTAATGAGGTTTCC
The DNA here is from genome assembly GCA_025215515.1 of Schistosoma japonicum. Lineage (NCBI taxonomy): Eukaryota > Metazoa > Platyhelminthes > Trematoda > Strigeidida > Schistosomatidae > Schistosoma > Schistosoma japonicum. Next base: position 19,647,903 of record CM046064.1, on the reverse strand, counting down.
AGTCTTGGACTAATTATCACAGAGATGCTGTCACTCGTAAACAAGATTTGCAGATGAATAGTGTTCATGTTAACTGTAGGTCCTTTTGGTTTTCTAAGTAACGAATATAGATGTCCATTACCTTTTAAGCAATATTACTCTAATTAACTTATCTCCTATTTCATCAGCACTAAGAAATTTTACCATTTGGTGCATCGGTGTTTTGACTAATGTCCTCTTGTAGTTTATCGAACAGAAGCCATTAAAATTTAAGTAAGCTCTGTTCTATATATCTTTTCCATAAACTGAAAGTTGAGTCGTCTCATTATCGATATTCTGTGTATTATGATATAAAGAAAGTGGAACCATTCATCATTTTCAAGTTCTTTAGAATAATAGGTACTTTAATGGAACATAGCGAGAGTCTTCAGTAAGTCGTTTGTAAGATGTTAATTCTCATATATGATAAGAGTGTCGTTGACGTATTTCAAGTCGATTGTTATTTCATCAATTGCACTTTTAAATCCAGTATTTTCAAGGTTTACCATAATAATATATGCTGGGATGGGAACAAATGAACTTCTTATTGCTACACCATCCGTTTGGTTGTACATGATGCTGTTAAAATAAAAATGTACTTTTAATTTACAAACAAGTAGCAGCCGTCTAAAGTCTATTACTAGTAGCGATGAATATCTAGGGTGTAAACAAATAAAGTCTATTGTGGTAGTTCAGTGAACATGAATCGGCATACAATAAATGCATCCGCTTATTAGCAATGTTAATATGGGTAAATGTATTGACAAAATGGAATGAGTCTTTCGGCGTATATTTAGCTAATCTCTGAGGAACCAACTCTAATTTCTCAGCAACTTTATTATACGGTGAATGAATCAACAGGACATCCAGTTTATGCATTTTTAGCTAGCCTCTGATTTCTAGTTAACTGACATTCTTTTTTTAAAAAAAAAGATATCAAATTGTTTTATTATGGTACTAATATTATGTATTCAGCGTATTTAGTGAGCAATTCGCCACTTCACTTACCACTGAAAACCACATATATAGGATCAAACCCACTACCCCACTATCGCGCAAAATCATGGATATAACATTTACTATAGAAAATATCACAAAGGCTATCACTATACTAAAACACTCCTACACTCCGGACCCTGACGGTATACCAGCTAATGTACTTAAAAATGGTAGTACTGACTTTCATCTGGAACTTCTTAAATTCTTTGCAATATCAATCTCTACTGCATGCTACCCTACCCTATGGAAAACTACATATGTTATTCCTCAGTTTAAATCCGGACCTGTAGAGAATTTAAAGAACTACTGCCTTATCGATCTAACCTCTGTTGCATCAAGAGTAACGGTAAAAAATAATCAGTGAGGAGTTACTCCAATACTTAAGGACGAACTGCTGTCCCCTTCCCAACATGAATTCTTAAACACTAGATTGTGTGACTTATAATTGTTAGACTAACTAGATGACATAACCACACAGCAGGACAAAGAGCTCCCAGTGTCCGGTTTATTTCTCGACTTCAGTAAAGGTTATGACCAAGTCCCACATAAACGATTGCTCATTAAAATAAAGTCATACGGGGTCAAAGACCCACTTCACTCATGGCTTGCATCTTTCCTGGAAGGAAAACAACAAACAGTAAGGTTTAATAACAGTTTGTCACCACCTAAACCAATTACTAGCGCTGTTATACAGGGAAGTGTACTGGGTTCCCTACTGTTCATTATTTACATAAATAACATAAATAATGCTATAAAAATGGCCAACCGTATTTATATGCGGACGATCTGAAGGTAGCATATATCTTTAAACTAGATGCTTAAAAAGAATGACTCTAATTCAAAAGGACTTTGAAATTCTAACTGCCTGGAGCCAAAAATAGCAACTAACGCTTAACCACACTAAATGTGGATTCATGCACATAAGCAATTATAACCCTCAGTTCACGTTTTATTTAAATGGGTCTAAGGTCCAAATACTCCGATCAACAAGCAATTTGGGTATTAAAAATTCAGCTAACTTAAAGTTCATGAAAAACACTTCCTCTATAATCTCCAAAAATAGAAGATTAACAGGCTTTCTTCTTAAAAGCTTCTATACAACGGAGGCTAAACATACTTTTGTTTAAGATACCTGTAGAACCTATAGTCGAGTACTAATTCTTATTTATCTTTTTAAGCATCAATAACATAGATAGGGTAAGAGTAGAAAGCGTACAAAGAAGCTTCATATGTTGAATTCTGGGAACTAACAGTAGCATGAACTACATGACTCCATGTAAAACACTCTCTTTAAAACCCCTGTGTCGTCGACTATGAAAAAAACTTAATGTTTTTCTATAAAATAATAACGAAATTTCATTCTCGGCTTTCTCTCCCTCGTGGAACTAAACACTTAGATATGATCTCCGGAACTACGAGGCAAGATTATTTATCAATAAGTACCTAGTTCTTTATCGTATTCTACAGCAAACTCTGGAATAAACTACTACAAAATATTCGCACTACTAATTCTATCCTAAGATCCAAACGACTGGTCACTTCATATGTAGAATCTGAAGATTTGTACCAAATCTTCGACGACTTACCACTCAACCTCATATCAATTAGCAATGGCTTATTAGGGTTCTAAAACTGCCAACACTGCAGTCATGTAAGTTGTAGGAGAAAAAATGAAAAAAAGAAGATTCTAGTTTAAAACTGATTGTCCTGCTACCACTAATTAAGTTTTTTTCTTTCTACTTTATATAATCTTTTACATCATCGTCTCCCCGAGTTTGTGGGCTACTCTCATAATTGGTCACCTTTAAGCACCTTACTCCAAACGCTGGTTAGCAACGTAATTAATGCATCAATAACTCAACACTCAAAATCTTAATTTAAAATACTCAGCCTTATCCCTTATCTGGATAGCCTTTATGGTTCATTCTGTTTACTCACAGACATTTCCTGGAACCATAGTGCCATAGACGAAAAGTGCGCTGCTGTTTATCGAAAGTGCACTATAATACAAAATATACCTCTGGTACCCTAGTATTGTAAACTGTAAACTTTGTTATCGTTTGCATTGTATTTATTTAATTTCTTCATATAGTTTGAATTCCTTAACAGTGACTGTCTATCAAAACCATTTTAAAAGCCATATCATTCTGAGCATACCTGTAAACCGATATGCTCTCATGTACAAAATGGTACATGAAAATAAAGCTTATTTAGGATTAATGATAACCTGTTACTTAAAAGTTACGTAATTATGTTGTATTACTATAACTTCATAATCTCAATGCATTTAGGTAAAAATAGTAACTTGTATAAGTGAAATAATTTCAATCACAGTATTACATTACGTATTTATGACAATTCTCTTGGTAATAACATAGATCATGAATGAATATTGAATGAGACAATATAAATCATAATTAATGAAAATCTATACTATTCACTTTTTAGGCTCCAATATAAAATCATTCTATAAATGCTGAAAAATATTTTAGGATCAATAAATAAAGTCTGTTATATTTTTCAGGTTAATGCAAATGAACTACAAGATAAACTGCACTGTAAAGTGAAATGATGTGCAGTTATTAGATTCCATCTGTATATTCAATAAAATAGACATTTATGATAATCAACATCACAATACATAATTGATTGTTCTACAGTATTAAAAATAAGACTACGCCCAATCATATGATCACTTGATTTGTACTTTATGTGTACTACTCTAGTAACTAATCAGTTACATGAAAACGACAATTATTTATTAACAACTAGTCAATTATTCTATGGGGATTTATAATAAAATAACTTCATAAAGTAAAAAATAAAACACTCTTCAATCACTGATTATATTATTATTAAAGGTATTTAATTTTAACTTTATAGTTGTAGTTGAAATAAAAACCTCAGCTTCCAGGTTGGTACTCGTTAAAGATTATACGATTCAATCAATGAGACAAATTAAAGCTTACAAAAAGCAGGCATCATTATCTTGTTTCTTATTATCAATATTTGATAATATTTATTATTCATTATTGATAATATCAAAATGAGTCTAAAATGAAGATTGTTTCGAACGTACACTTTTACTCAAATGATCATAACAAGGATGTTTCAGTTGGAAAAATGTTTGTTTCGATATGGTCATTCACTATTAATGTACAATTGTATTCGTCAGAATTTTAACAAATAACAATCTGTAATCAAATAGAGAGATATTAACAAAATAATCTAAAATTAGATGAGTTCTGTTTTCTCAAGTGTTCAATGAAGTAGGGGTTGATATATAGTAATTTGTAAGTAATCATTAAGTAGACTATTAAACCAACGTATTGACGAATATTTTCAATTTTGTTTAGGAAGCGGTAGGTTAGATCTATACGCAGTTCTATTTTACCACACTTCGTAGACAGTGGGCATGCAATAGATAGAAATAAAGCATTTCAAGTGGAATACAGCATGCTATTATAGCTGCCAGATGGGATTCGATCTTATCTTTTATGCATCCCCAAAGTCATAGGAATTCGAGTTGGTTACCGAAGTCTGTATTCAAAACTAATGTAAAGCACCACTATTTCTTCCATGGCCTTATATGACTCGATAAACAACTTACACAATTATTTGTACGATTATACTGTTTGTTAATTCATACTTCACCTCTTTTATACCTCTTTCCCAATATTTATTTTAATGATTAAATTATTTTCACAACTACTTTTGAATGATCATAATTGTCACTGAATTGAGATGGTTTCTGGAGATTGGTAGTAAATTGTAGTTGATTTAATTGTAGCACTACGCACTCCAGATTCCTCACCAGGGGCTTCAGGTTGATGAACAATTAACCCTCTAACCCACTGAGCTGGCGAGCGTCCATGGTAGAATTCTCACTTCCATCCATTTGTGACATAGGGCAACGATCATCCATTGTCATTGGTGATAACTTTCTCACTTCTGATCGACATTAAACTTATATTTACTCGCATTTATGTTGAAATATGTATTCATGTTGTTGTTATTAATCTGTTTATCATTACCAATGGTACATATGCCATCCCACTGTTAATCTACACTCTACACCTATTATGATTAGTTATGCAATATAACTGTTTAATTTTTGTCATTGACTGATAAATTACCATAATCGGTTTAATAATTTTCATACTCGCATATAAATATTGTTGTATATTAGAGTAAAGACTGATGGTGATATAATTGAAATCAAAATTTTCGTTAATACTTATTGTCCTAGTCTAATGAAGTGTTGAATCATATAACAAAGTTACCAAAAGTAATTAAACGTTAGCAAGTATCGAATGCGTTGAGTAAACAGTATTTAAAATGCAATAGAAGAGATACAAAGAACTTAGATGAAACCAAGAAGATGAAAAATAAGTTTGATAATAAAGTATATAAAGTACTGGAGAGTAAGAGGGTTGTGAAGATCATGATGAAATCAGGCATCCAAATAACAAGGTGAATGAACTCCGAACTTTGTAATTTCCGATTTTTCACCTCGTTATAATAAGCTTTTTCTGTGGATAATTTCCTGACTTTAACGGGTTTTTTACATCAGGAAAATGATTTTAAGGGCTAACTTCTGATACATTAAGCGACCCCACCTGTCCATATCTTCGAGAACTAAACTGTTAACTGATATACGACATTCTATAGGTAACTATTTAAGATAGGAGTTTCATAATTATCTTTAACATTTCTCTTCTACATTTCAAAGACTGCCATGTTGATTCGTTGAATCCGATACTTCAGTACGTCTAATTACTTTCGATAACTTTATGATATGACTCAATAATTCTGTAGATGACTGCATAAAACTATTTATCAACTCCTAATTAATTCGACACTTCAGAAAACAGAACTCAACTAATTTCAGATTACTTTATTAATGCCTCTCTATTTGATTACAGATTGTTATTTGTCAATTCGATGACGAATACAATTAAACAATAGTACTTACTAACTTACGTCGTTACCCCTCACACAGTAACATAGGCAGCTCACCAATATTCCCATTGAACTCTGTCCTGAACAGTCTCTTCTAGCTGTTTCCAGTTGCTGTTCATCCTTTTAACACCTGCTTCCGATTCTCAACCCAGTGTATTCTTTGGGCTTCCTCTCTTCCGTTTCCCAAAAGGATCTCAAGTTAATGCCTGCCTCGTAATGCACTCTGGTGATTTCCGCAATGTATATCCTATCAATTTCCAACATCCTTTCCTGATTTCCTCTTCGGCTGAAAGTTGGTTTGTTCTATAGCATAGTAGGATGTTGCTGATGGTTTTCGGCCAACTGACATTCAGTATATTGTGTAGACAGTTGTTTATAAATACTTGTACCATTTCTGAGGATGTTTGAAGTAGTTCTTCATGTTTTAGCTCCATACAACGAAACTGTATTAACGTTAGAATCGAAAAGTCTAACTTTGAGGTTGGTTGACAGTTGTTTGGAGTCCCATATATTTTCAGCTGTAGAAATGCTGCCCTGGCTTTGCCGATCCTTGTTCTCACATCTGTATCGAATCCTCCTTGTTCATCGATGATGCTCCCCAGGTACGTGGAAATATACACTACTTCAAGAGCTTCTCCGTCAAGTTCAGTTGGGTTTGTGCTCCATGTGTTGTTTTCGAGGATTTTGCTCTTTTCCTTATGTATGTTCAGGCCTACTGATGTTGAGGTTGGTGTTACAGTGGTTGTCTTCACTTGTATTTGTTATTTTGTATAAACTGGAAGAGCTAGATCATGTGTCGAAGTCCAAATCAATGAGTTGCATCTTACTTATCCATTGAACTCCGTGCTTCATCTCATATGTGAAGGTCTTCATGATTCACTCAACCACTGGAAGGAAGAGAAAAGGCGAGAGAAGACAGCCTTATCCGACTCCGGTTCTAACTGGGAATGCATTTATCGGCTAGCCTCCATGCAAAATTTCATATTGTAGTCCGTCGTAAGAATTCCAGATGCTGTTGATGAGTTTCCCTGGTACGCATAGTGTCGAAGAAGTTTCCATAGTGATCCCCTGTCTACACTGTCCAACGCCTTCTCATAGTCAATGAAGTTGATGTACAGTGACAAATTTTATTCAACTGATTGTTCAAAGATGATCTGTAGCGATTCGGTCTGTGCACGACCGATTCTTACGGAAACCAGCCTGTTGATCTCGAAGTTGAGCATCCACTGAGTCTATTATTCTGTTCAACAACACTCTGTTGAAGACGTTTCCTGGTACTAACAATAGTGTTTTCCCTCTATAGTTCTCACATTTGTTCATATCTTCCTTATTTGGTATCTTGATAAGGTATTGTTCTTTCCAGTCTGCCGGCACATGTTATTCCTCCTAGATCATTCTGAATAAAACGTGGAGCATTCTTGCTATTATGTCTATGTCTAACTTGAGTGTTTCAACTGATATATTGTCAGGTCCTGCTGATTTCCCACGTTTGATTTGTCTAATGGCCATCTTGATTTCTTCTATCGTTGGTAAAGGTGACATCAATCGGGAGATCTGTAGATGCTGCTTCGATGTCTGGTGGATTCAGTGGGGCTGGCCGTTCCAAGAATTATTCAAAGTGATCTACTCATCCGTTTCTTTGTTATTAAATTTCGGTAATTAGCTTGCATTATTTGTTCCTGACTTATTGCTCTGATTTACTATATTTACCTGCTAGTTTCTTCAATGCGTCATATAGCTGTTTCATATTTCCTTCTCTTGCAGCATTTTTCGCTGTCGTTGCAAGGCCTTTAAGAATTTCTGTTTGTCGGCTCTAATGCTCTTCTTTACTTGCTTATCTGCTTTTGTGTATTTAGTCTATGCATTGATTTTTTCTGCTGTTGTTTGGCTGTTGTTGATTTCTGTCTTTGTCTTGCTACTTTGTTGAATTTTGCTCAGGGTCTCAGTGGAAATCCATTCCTTATAATGGTGCTTCTTGTGATAAATAATCTCCTGACACGTTGAGGTTAGTGCTTCTTTGCTTCATTTACAGTTGTTCTCCATCGTAGTTTCTTCTCCTCTCAGTAGATCTTATAAGACTTGGAAGCTGTTATCGAGAGTTATTTTGAATTCCTTGAGTTTTTCAGTATCTCGAAGAAAGGCTGTATTGAACCGTTGTAATACTGTCACTCCAGTTTTCCATTGCTTCCTTAGTTTCAGTTTCATTTTGGCAACCACCAGATGATGATCTAAAGCTATGTGAGTTCCTCACCTGGTTCTCACATCTTCCATTGATCTTCTGAATTTTTTATTGATGCATGTATGACCGATTTGATTCTCTGTAGTATGATTAAAGTGACCCATATAGCTTTGTGTTTGTGTGCATGAGGTATTATTGTACTATCTTTAACCATTTTGTTGAAAGTACATATATTTGTAAATCTTTCACCGTTCTCATTTCTTAATCCTAGTCACTGTCGCCCAATGATGTCTTCATATACGCTGTTGTTCAGTCCAACTTTTGCGTTAAGGTGCCCCATCAGGATTCTCAAATATTTTACTGGAGACTTCACAATTATTGATTGCAACCTATCATAAAACTGCTCTTTGTGCTCGTCGTTGCCGTCGTTGGTGGGTGCATAACATTGGATAATATGCATTGTAATCCTGTTTTTGATTGTTTCGGAGGATGATTTGATGATCCTGGGTGCATGTGGTTCCCATCCTACAAGTGCATTACTTGCTTTTTTGGACAATATCATTGCAGCTTCTTGGGTGTATAGCACTTTTCTCTTCGTGGCCGGAGCAAAGTAATATTTCTCTCGCAGTCAATGTTTTCTGTTCAACTTTAGTCCAATGGGTTTCACTGATTCCAAGCACTTGCAAGGTGTATCTCTTCGTTTCTGTAGCTATTTGATTGATCTCTCCGCTCTCTTGCATTGTTCGAACATTCCATGTACCTATAAAAGTGTTTGCTGTGTTTATTAGAAGTGGTTTCGGCCTTATAACTTCCAAAGAATCTCTACTTTTATCATCAGGTGACATAAACATTCCTTCCACTTCTGTCGCCGAGTTTAAATTATTTAGGTTGTTTAATTTACATAGCGTTTTTTTAGCAAACTTGTGTTTTTCGGATGGGGATGCTAGCCTCATGCCCAACTCTCCTCCTTTACCAGGGCTTGGGACTAGCAATAACTCTAGAATAGCTACATGCAGAGTTTCGTACATTTTTAATGAATGATTATATCTAAACAAAATTTTTCTTAGTTGAAACACCTTTATTTCGATTGAATAATACAATCGGCTTCTTTAGTAATTCGGTTTATTTTATTTTAGAATTCGAATTGGTCTAGGTTAGACAGTCATTGAATCAATAAAGCATTTAGCGGCTACTTCGTCTTAGCAAAGGACTCTCGATAACTTTACATCCACTATTACATCAGAGTATTATGTCTAGTATTTCAGTCTTAGCTATTAGACCACTGAACCCGCTTCCAATGGTTGATATTTCTAACTCAGTTGATTCGTTTTAATTTTCATTAAGTACTACCAAAATCTTTCCAAGTAAGCTTATAATGGAAAAAGTGACATGAAGCCGTTGTAAAATAAGAAATTATAATATAATATATATATATATATATATATATATATATATAGCGGGCATATATATGTAGTTCAAGTGCAAACTATTCACTGATCTACATATCTTACTATTTTAATTTCTATATTATCAGCTATATGAAAAGCATGCGTTCCGAATATATATGCTTCACTAATATATATATATATATATATATATATATATATATATATATATAATCATCTATGTATATATATATATATCGATATATAAGGTATATACTTTATGTTATTCTACATTTTAAAAATGTATTAATGTATTTTCATACACCGTGAATTTGCAAAATTTAAAGAAATAACAATCAGTGATTGGCAGTCAAACTGAAAAATAAAACAAAATATGTTATGTTTTCTGTTAGTAAAAGGTTTGTTTTCGTTTATTTTGGCAGAATACCTTCTGGTTTTCAACAAAGATTGAAAGAAAGCAAATTAAAAACAAAATTTTCACATTTGGGCCACTATTTATTCATTTCAAAGATATTTTTATTTTGACTTTTTTATGTATATTTTTGAAAATTGTTTCGTTTTTTAAAAATATTGTTTAAACTACCCAAAGGTTGTATTACATTTCATCTTATTTAATGGTCTTATTTCATTTTAAAAGTATCATTGTTAATGAAAGATGATTCATTGAATGAGATAATGCCGTTATGTATAATTTTAATGAAGCACTGAAATATCGAATGTTAGCGTTCAAAACTAGATATATATATATGCATTGTTTTTGTTATTGTAGAATATATCAACATTTAAGTATTCATGTTTAAACTCTACAACTGAATTGGCAACATATCATATTATAAAGGGTATCGAGTAAAAGGATATGGTTTATTTTAATTTAGTCAGTCAGTGAAAGCAAATATAAAGCAGATTGTATGTATGAAGTAGTTAGATATTCGATACAGTTACTTGTAATTATTTCTCTCAGGTGCTGTTTGAATTTATGGGTGCTCACAAAATAGTGTAATCTATACTCTTGAACTTATAATATACAAAACAATCATCATTATAAGATTTTAGTAATACAATGTTTTTTGATCTGGATGGTTGATTTACATAATTGTTTACTTATAATATTGGAAACACCTTATCAAGTTCGAAAACAAAAGAAGTTCAATATCGTTAGAGGACGAGTCAGAAAATGTTTTTATTAAACTACAATTCAAAGGCAATGATGATCCAAGAATTACTAACAGAATACTAGGATCTTCAATGACCAGAACTCATCTTGCTGCCAAACTTGTCATTTTGCTCAAAACAACATGCTGCTTGACACCATCAGAGACTAATATGTGCCTATTTCACGTTATCTACAGCTTCATGCATAAATTTACATGTATCATACAAAGCTGTTACATTGGTAGAATAGAGAGACGAACTTACACATGTGCAACATATTTTCGATCATAAAAATATTCTTGAATCTTTATTCCATTGTAACCTCTATTAGGTTGAACTCAGCTGATGAGAATCTAATGAAATAAAATGAATTCCCTTCTCATGAAGGATAGTTTCATTTGATTTGTGATGAATTCACTGCATTTTCTGCTGTAATGTTCGTTTAAATAGGGTGGATTATTTGACATGTAATGTGGTTATGATTAGAAAAATACATATGAAATGGTGCTAACTAAAGAATAATTCTTACAACTTAGTAACTAGTCATTAATTTTCATTTCATAACTATAATATCAGATATCATTTATTTCGTAGATCATGTTAAAAGCGTCCTACATTGTTTACAATACTAATCTTTTGAAAATCAGTGTATGTTGACAAAATTGTACTATCTAATGGTGACGTCTTTTAAAGTTTAAAAACATACGTTTAGTTACCATTCATAGTTTCCTGAATCAGTATGCAAGAAAACAACTGGTAGTTTTTAAACGAGATTATATATGCTTTATTGGCGACTAACTTTAAGAAAACTGTATGGTATTTCAAATTTTATGAAAGTAAGTTTTTGACATCCAACTAAGTAAATCTTGTTAACATAAATTCTAATAATGATTGTTAGAAAATCAACTTGAGTGGATGATGCAAAAAATCACGATCAGTATGAAGCGATTCTTCACTAAGAAATAAGGTGCTAAGCAGAAATTACATGATATGAAATATTCTAGATAGTTTCTTTTGATTGCACTTCGTAACTATTAATCATCAGATAATAGTTAAATTTTACGTAGGATACTTAATAACCAAGTAGATCATAATCAGTAAGAGATGTTGTAGAGATTGTGAAATTTCAACTTTTACAGTTTGGACCTGCCACAGTAAGAAGCCTTAATAATATTCACTGTTGGAAAGCTCAGTACTAAGATAAAATAGTTGTCTACTGCTCTCTATTTTTCAGTGATTTTTACATCGAAGTCAGTTCTTGATGTAAAACGTGCAGAACGAAAGCAAATTATATTATGAATGTATGTGCCCGTAAATACTCACTACAATGTAATAAACTTTTACATTCTTATTGATATGATCAGAACAAAATAAGGGAAGTAAAAAGTCTATGCAAAAGAAGTCACTTCTTGTTAATACGAATAATTAATTCACTCTTTTGGTAGTATATAAACTATTTCTTATTCTTAATTAGTAAAACACTCTTTGTTAATATGATTTATGTGTCATTAATAAGACAATATACATAAATATGCCATGCCTCTAGGGTAAAGATAATGTCTTCTACACTGATACGTGATTATAGTACTTATCATATTGAACTATTTTAATTATGTTCATTCATAATCATGTCTATGTTTCATTTACACAGAATCTAATATATACAACTTAATAACCTTCCATGAAAGATTATTTGTTCTGAACTTCTATGAAATGTCTATTAGTTAAGAAAAGAATGTGTGTATATGGATGGTGATGAAAAGTTGCAACATTCTTCTAAACTACTTTAGATGATTCACTTATCTTTATCATGATAACCTCTATCAAACTGTTGTATTGATGAATATCTTATTTTTAAAAATGACACCTTGGATAAGATAAATGAATATGTTTACTCTAGACTTAGAAAGGATCGTTTGCATTATTAAATGAAAGACTCAGTAAGAGATCTAATTTTAAGTGAAGAACTTTTAAATTTCTTACAGTTGCACCTATTTTGTCATACTTTGTGACTTGTTAGATTCAAAATGTACCAGTACAAAAATACGATATTGTAATAATTAATTAATTTCAATAATGTTTGTAAAAATAATTCAAAAAATGTCACTTTTAACTGTGATTTGAATGTGTTTAGATCTTCTTGTCGGTTTGTTATGAATTCAAACTAGTCAGACACTGTTATCATATGTACATCTTTAGTGGATTTCCTGGATATAGCGGTGGTACGCAAGTATTATTTTGAGTTTGATTGTAACTGACAAGTGGAATCCAGGATGCACGTTTCGTCCTATTTGGGACTCGTTGGCTGGATGTGCCTGCATTCAAGTGTTGATATTCACACCAGGCATCGAACTCAATTCGTTTTGTGTCAAACGCCACCTCAATCACCACTAGAACACTGAGTTCACGAATTAAACATTTGACATGAAATGTACTAAATTCCAGTGTCGATGTGAATATCAACATTAGGATGCAGGTACATCACGGTGACGAGTCCCAAATAAGAAAAAACGCATATCCTGGATTTCAGCTTACCAGCTACAATCCAAATTAATCAATGACGTGATATTATTTGTAATAAATTTGAAACGATATTCATTAATTATTTGGCATATTTCTGACTTAATATATATAATGTCTATTTTATTAGTCTCAGTTAAGCTTGACGTAAAATAAACACAAATGTTCCTCAAAGAATGAACTCATATTTAACAGTGTTTAATATAGAGCCACAAGAAGAAACAATATTGATGCACTACTGTAAACACAAATAGTCACAATGAACTTCAGATATCATAAATACTTTTCGTAGAATAAGTTAAAAAATTTGGGCATTTACGTAACAGTTAACTACAATAAGTTACCTACTTACTAAATTGATAAGCTATTGATGAGATTTAAGGTGCTTTTTTGCAATCGTTCATGTCAATAGAACCATAGTTCAATGTTTTAACTAAAACAATTGAATGAGACTAATTTACTCCTTTTCAATACAAGACATTATAGCTATGTATTCTTAAAGTTAACTGGTTATGAATGGCATTGTTCTTCAAATTATATTCAAATGATTGAACTAATTACAACGATAATTAACTGGAAGGATAAGGTTAATTGGTCGTTTAAATACTTAAATTAAAACAGTGTAATTTAATGATTTCTTCAAGAGCACCCAGAAAAGTTACTAGAAGAATAAAATGTATGGTGACATGGGGCATTTTAACCAAGAGACGTAATTAATCTACTGTAACAGATGTGTACGGCACTTTCTTTAAAAAGTTAGTACGTAGGAAACTGTACAAACTATGTTATTGACTTATACTTGTAATATTCCTTACGTAACTAATATATATCTCAATTTGGATGGTTATTTTTGTGGATATTGGTATTTATAATTAATTAAATATGTCAAAGATTGATATTTGCAAGGTACCATTGTAAACCAAGGTGTACTGGATAGCTGTTTTCTTCTAGTGTGAAACTCCTCACCAGTGCGCACCCCAGACACCGTAGCAGGGGCTTCAGGTTGACGGTGAATGCCTTACCCTTCGTACCACTGAACTGGCAGATGTCCAACGATAGAATTTCCACTATTAGCAATTTGTGATATAGCACAACGACCATTCGCTGTCATTGTTGATAACCATCTTTCTTTTTATATGTGTGAACTCTGCTAGTCACTACTTCCCACTGGAACTTCTGAAACATCTTGAAGTTAGTCACTAGTGAGTCGATTACTGTAATTGAATTGAGGTAGATTTTAGAGATTTGTATTAAGTTTTAGTCAATTGAAATCATTATAGATTGATGTTATTATTGTACCATTAAATACCAAGAAGCAATAGACAGCCAATTCATCTCAGTGTAGAACTCCTCGTCGGTGTGTGCCCTACTTCCCTATTAACATCAATCTATGATGAATTTAATCAACTAAAATAATGCTAATCTTTACAAATAATCTCAATCCCACTAGACAGTTAGTTAATTATGTCCGTTTATTCTGAACAGTGTGTTATTTTACTTTGCATTCGTTGTATGAAAACCCAGTTGGCAATAAAAAATGAACAACTTCGGATCGGTATCCAATGGTAGAATTCCCACTTCTATTAATCTGTGATATATATAGCTCGACATGTATCTATCGTCTCACTCCCGACAAGTTTGAACGCTACCAGTCACAACTTCTCACTAGAGATTCAGGAAAATCTTGGAGTTAATCACTAGTGAGCTTACTATTTTAGCTTAATTGGGATGGTTCTTTTTGTGGATTATGAATCTTGATAAATTAGTTATAAAATCCGAAGTCTTTATGACATTCGACAGAAGAAGAGATAAGTGAATTTCACTTCTAAAATTTTGTAATTAACTTTCTGTTAGGGATTCCTAATCCCTAAAGATACAATGATTGATTTAATTAAACGAAAGAAGTTGTATTGATTTTTGTAAGCTTTATTTGTAGACTTTCATTACATTAATTTGATTTCAATGTAAGTCCTACTCCTGAGTACAGTTTGACAGTATTTCGTTGTATTAATTACATGTTAATGATTTCACTTGATGAATAATCATTGTAAATTAATTGATATAAAAATCGATGTACTCATGCAAATAGATTCGCATTTCGCCAGTGTTGTCTGGTTGGCTTGTGTTCTCCTTATTTCGACTTGGGATCCAGTGGGCATAGGACAGACGCGTATTAATCTACTAGGTACACCTCATTTAGGCATTCGCACACCCACCAACCTTAAATTTCACGCATTATAAAACTTTCATTGCATTATTGTTTTCATGTAAAACAGTAAGAAAACCCACTTAGAGAATGATTGCATTAATTCTTTACATAAAGCACTAAATCACTTCATCTGTCAATGTCACTTGTCTCCAACTAAAATTAATTATAATCAAGAAATAGTGATGATGTAATTAATCATGAATTCATCAGACTAATATGCATTAACATAATTTAGTTTTTATTAAAATTGCATAACAATAGTGTTCTGTCATTGTTCTATCTATTAAAATTTCTATATTAATTTATTTGATCATATTTGACAACTAATGCTTTTATCAAATAACCCTTTGGTTTTTTTTTCTTCTTTTATAAAATCTAGATTGGATACTACTGTGAATTAGCCTGAAAATTGCATAATGTAAATTCTAAAAATTCTGGTTTCTACTTTGTCGAATTGTCATAAAAGTTAAAATTCTATTAAATGTCTTTCATTGTTTAAGTAAATGGATTTAGGATAAAATAAGTAAAATAACTAGTATTGATAAATTTAGATTAAGTTTCAGCTGACAAATTGATGTTGGTAAGGTACCATTGGAAACCGGAATTCCATGGATAGTGATTACGTCCCGATATGGGAATCCTCATCAGTACACAGACTAGACTTTGTTCTGCAGGCTTCAGGTTGCCGAACTGTTTAACCATCTACACCACTGGGTTAGCAAGCGTTCAATATTAGAATTTCCGCTTCTATCAATCTATGATTACATAGCACAATAATCATCGATTGTCCATTGGAGACAACTATTTCACTCCCGACAAGCCTGAATTCCACCAGTCATAACTTGTCACTAGAGTTTCAAGAAAATCCTAAAGTTAATAGCTAGTGAGTTGTAATCGACTTATTCAACTAAAATTTACTGCCAGTCTCTACAGACTAATTCAATTAAGTTCAGATTAAACTTTGACTCTTATGGATTTCCTGTACATTTTACTTGTATTAACATCAGTTACTGTACTGATGAAAGCTTTATTCTCAGACAGAATGTTCCTTACAGTCAATTAAAGTAATTTAAATTCTCTTATGAAAATTACACAACCTAATATAATACCAAATTGGATATTTTTTCGTTTATCTACTTCTGTTGTTTCTCTAAGTTTGAATACACCATCTAAAACATTTTTTCAGAATCATTTATTTGTAATTGGGTGTTATAAAGATTGTTGGATATAATATAGTGAACTTATGTAAGTTAAACAATCAGTAAAAACCAATAACTGGACATTGAACATTTGTTTCGTACAGGACTCTTTAACAGTACGCATCCACTACCCCACCAACGTTTTGAGGTGATTCCTGAAGTTGTGGTGAGCATATATGATCAGTGAATTTCAATCAAGTCAGCTTGAAGCAGTCGATCACCACTTACAGCGGATGAGTTGGCTTGAATATATCGTAAATCCATTGAGTTACAAATATCAACAACTGGAAGCCAGCTCAGTGGTCTAACGATTAAGCGTTCATCGAGAAGCATGAAGGTTACGGGCCCAGTTCCCTATTGGGGTCGTTAAGTTTCATATTAGGATGAAATACATGCTCTGTGCTTCTTAGTTTTCAACGGTTGTTTATCTGACAACAATTCATAATATTAAATAGTGTAACATAAATGTTGAAATATATTCTATGTAGAAACTTCATTTCATTTTCAGAAACTATGTAATACAAAATTAGATAATCTATAATCAGTAGTAACTGACATTCAACAAACTTTTTTTAATAGATCATTCAGAGTATACTAAAATGTACACTTACTAATCAGTAGATACACGCAAATGTATACGAAACATTTAATTGTTTTTTTTTTTTGTTTTTTTGTTAAATTTAAATTGTACTTTTATAAATTTGATTGAATCTCAAATTACGCATAGAAATAACCATATCAGACAATACTTGTATATGGTTACTTGTATACAGCATTTGTCAAGGTTAGAATTGATAATTTCAAATAAATTGAACATTGAACAAGTTATTTATGAGTAGAAATTAAAATTTCTGACATTTCATGGCTTAGTGTAAGGCTCTTCTTCAATGAATAAATAAATAACTGAATTAAATTAATACAAGAATGAACAATAAACAATGAAATAAATCAAAATCAAAATAAATTAATACAATCAAAATACAAGTTTGATTGTGTCATGTCAAGTTATTTGAGCTACACTTTATACCACCTTAACCCAAATGACTTGACATGACGCAATCAGAATTGTATTTTGATTGTACAAATTTATTTTGATTTATCCCATTGTGTATTATTCAATCTTATATAGATTCACTTCAGTTATTAATTTATTCACTGATGAGATGACTTGCATTAAGCTATGAAAGGTCAGTAATTTTAATCTCTACCTACTGGAATACTGCAAATATATACCACTAATTTTTATCAGACAATTTTGGTTAGTTTTTATATGGAAATCATTCAGCATAATAAAAATGTAGCAAAACATTAACCTTGATTTGGATTGTGGCTGGCAACCAAAATCCGAAACGCACGTTTCGTCCTGTTTAGGACTCCTCAGTTCGATGTACCTGCATCCCAGAGTTAATGTTAACACTGGATCCAAATACATAATAATTAATATTATATACACGTTGCACAAGTGTAACTGTTTGAACTCAGTAGCCTAGTGATGAAAGTGGTGGCATTTGGCACAAAACGAACTGAGTTTCAGTTGCCGTGTGAATATCAATATTGAGATGCATGTACATTCAACTGACGAGTCCCAAAAAGAAAGAAACGTGATTCCTAGATTCCACTTGTCTGCCACAATACAACTAAAACAAAACCTGTGTACTATTATTATATTACGGTAATTCGCTGAGGATGCACACATTACAACAGAGACTCGTCAACTTTATTCCAATGACAAATCAACAGGAAAATCCAAATGCATTCTAACTATAAAACATTAACTTATTTAAATTTATCTTCAATTTTCAATTTTACAGTTGTTTCAATTTGAATTATATTTCATTACTTTGACAAAAGTTATGGTTGAATATACTACGTAATTTATATTTATACAGTCAGCAACATGATTCAGTATACATTCAATTGAAGTGAGTATGAATGTATTCCATACCTTTAGATTATTCTTAAGTGACCAATTAATCATTAGTATTCAAAGTTTATTAGCTCATTAGTTTGAATTGTAAACAATACAAACAATGATTCAGACATTTTAAGGAAATGAGTAGTACTTTTACGTTCAACATAAGTATTTTCCTTTCATAAATTTAAAAGCAGAACGAAAACTACTGATGTATGCCCAAACAATATGTTATAATGTTACACAGGAACTCTAACAATAGCTATGAAAAATCATGAAAATGATTGTTACTGTTTGATAGAAGTGAGAAAATAAACAAAACCACCTTGAACTTCAAGGCTGACTTTCATGGTTTAAAAAACCTTTATGATAGATGTAGATTAATTATATGCTAAAAACGCATTGTCGTCTTAATAAATTTCCAGCAGCTCCTGTTGTTAAACATTATCGACGGTTATATCCAAATCGGGAATAACAAAAAATTTTATCAGTATTTATTACCCTATTTTGGAACCGTCATCTACAACCAACTAATTGTGACATTAAACACTGCAATCATATCTTCATATACGAGACTATTGCTCAGTCATCAAAAAATCAATAAGAAGAATAAACTACTGCCAAGTACCTTAAAGGTAAT
This sequence comes from Schistosoma japonicum, assembly GCA_025215515.1. Taxonomy (NCBI): domain Eukaryota; kingdom Metazoa; phylum Platyhelminthes; class Trematoda; order Strigeidida; family Schistosomatidae; genus Schistosoma; species Schistosoma japonicum. The sequence goes on along the minus strand of CM046064.1, from coordinate 19,628,707 downwards.
CATTTGTTTGTTTTAATAAACCCGTGAGGTAATAGAAACGTACAATTCAATCTTGAACATAAAAGGAGAAAAAAACAATCTCCTTCGTTGTTAAACAAACAGCTTACAAATGATTCGGTGTCATTCAGTGTATGCGCAGCTTAGGCTACTTTACATGTATCTAAACTGGGCTTTAAGTAGATCCTCGTAACTGTTCCCAATTAGAATACAAATAGTATTCCACTATTTATCACTGTCCAAATTGTAATAAAAATGCAATTGTTACTGTCTTGCAATGCAATTCTGTATCTGATATATCACCACTGCGATTTACTTCTACTATTTGAGCATTTAAAATCAAAAGAGGGGGGAGGTCATTTAAGTAACTTTGATGCAGAGAATGTAGAGCATATAATCGATGTGACTAATCATTCATTGTTATTATCAAAACACAACTTGAAAAGTTTGGTTCTTGAGCTAAAACAAATTTATATCTGATAAATTTTACCTAAATCATCAAAAATATTTACTTACACGTGTTTCAGTATGACAGGCACCATGTTATTATGTCATATTTGACCTAATCATAGTTAGTAACTGACATATGCAAATCATCGTCAAAATGAACGTGTATAGTTGATATGGAACAACCTATCAGTCATTTATTAAGGTTGAAATTTTCTAGCACTACGTACAAAGCTGCTCTACGTAAACAGTCATTCTACACCTAATGGAAAATAAAACAGCTATCAGTTCTGCGTTTGTCTTAGTACCAAATCTGATGAAATAACAGCGGTTAACATTATCTTTATGGTACACAATGAACGCTCATTTTATCTTGAATAACACACTGTAGACAAATTAATGAATTAAATTTTAAGCCATAGCTTGGCTATATTTATCCCAAGCAAATTAGAAATTAGACCTCTTAAGTAGGTCATTGACAAGCTGGACTATTAATATCGCTAAATATATGACATTTCAGTAACATCGATATGCAAAAGTAAATGTTTTATTTAGTTTGATAGTATACACTCATAATTAGGCTCTCATGTGACAGATAGCTTAAAGACAAATTTGTTTCTTAGATCTTGTAATCAAAGTAAAAGTCAGTTTACTAATAAAAGTGCTTGTAGAAAAATTTCATCTAATAGACAATACACACGTCCTCGTTTACACTTTATACTAAAAAAAGCCTGATTAGATGTCTTGTAAACCGGTACAAAAGGATACGTCTATTCTTTGTGTTATAATGATACTATATGAAGAATGTTGATTGAAGTAGATGATCTAAAAGACTTTTGTGGAGAAACAAATGTTTATAGTGAATAGAAAAGTAAAAACGTTGACAGCTTTTTGAAAAAAATTTAGCAAAAAATAACAATATTTTGCTTATGTGATAATCTAACTAGGGCAATAAAGAGAACGCTATCTGCGACTGTTCTCTCCTTACCATCTTCTAGTCGACTGATAGTAGTTCTCCAATTCAAGGATAAAAAACCTTTATTGACTTAGTAATGAATATTTCCAAATCCAGGTTCTCCTGAGAAGAAAATATAATGTCCATACGACCATACGACTGAACTCAAAAGCTGGTAACTATGTCCTGTTGTGTTATGGAAAAATTTATGTTAAATAATAGACAGCTTGGTTATGTAACACTTGGCTAACAGAGGTCATGTAGTAGATACAACTAAATGAGCTCACTTTTATCTCTTGTATATATCAGAAGCTGTATAAACTGAAATTCAACAATCCATGACTAAAATCCTGAACATTATTATGCCATTAATACTAAATTATGAATAAATTAATTTTGTTTTCATTAGAGTCATTTTATTACTGCTTATGTGAATTTACTTTATTCGTAATAATTGACTACACTACCATGGTTATCTTGAACTGTAGCCACATATTAAGCTAAACAACATTACTGCATTCATCACAGTCATCATTTATTACGAATAATCACACTGTAGCACAGATTGATGCACGATAAAATCGGATTCTTTATTCATTTATAAGAATCGAACTATGCTTCTGAAATGTTTAGTATGGATCCAGTTAAATATTCATTTTGAGTAAAATCAAACTCGTTTGAAATCATATACTTGTGTTTAACAAGGTCTTTGTGTTTAAAAAATTTTCATTAGCTACTATCCATCTATTAAACTTTCTCTTGAGACAAAAAAACAGACAATGAATGTCAAGTTGGTAAAAAATTTGATTGCAATTTATAAAGGTCGATTTGCATAGAAGCTATTTGGATCGGCTGACAGAAAACTTTATATAGTTGGATCTCCTCAACAGCAGGAAGAAAAACCTTGTTGTATCCGTCGTTTTCATACACCGAAAAATCTGCTCCTCGATGATATCGATGATGACTAGATTTTATCAGGATGAAAATACTTTCGCACCACGATCCGTAGACAAAAACATGAAAGTAAAACCCCACAGGATATCTAAAATCTCTGATCCTAAGAAGACACTCTACATTAACGCTGAGTTCAAAGGCGGTCTGACCTCAGATAATTTAAAGAAAAGCATTGTAAACGCTATCAGTGAGGCATTTTCGGTACCCACTTTGAGAATTGTGTTTTCAAGTAGACCCTTAACTGTAAATACCTTGTAGGATGAATTATCGTATTTGACGTCTTCCAGGCCTTTCTGTCAGTTCACTTGCTCCTGTGGAGTTGGATATAATGATCGTTCAATTCACGCTTCACGTTCAAAATTATCTACATTGATCACCTGGAATCTACCTAAGTTAGTAAGTCGCTGCCTGTTATATGTTGATGAAGACGTCGCCATACACCTAGCGAAACCTGAACTATGCATACAAAAGAAACTGGATCAACCTTTGGTTCTACTATGAACTTAACCTAAAATTCTTAAATATTATCTCTTAGAACATAAGTTTCTCTTGTTTGATTCTACCTTGTTTATTTTGAAAAATTCTTATATTTTATCTCATGCTTCTATCTCTCTGTCTCTACCATTAATAAAATCACTTTCGGTTCATGTTTCCATCTGCATCTCAGATACACTCCATTTTCTAATTTGTCTTATCACATAATCCAATTCTAATATTATTAATTTAGATCCATTTATCTCGATCTCCTTATCTATTCTGAAATTTCTATATTATTGTTTATTTAACATGAATTGAAAATCCCTCTCTTCGCTATAACAGTCTAAATATGAATAACCTGTTTACAATTTTAATTTTCATTATCATTATATTTGGTTATTCGTGATTATCATTTTAACTAACACTTCATTCCTTTTGTCGTCATGTTGTTATATTATTTTATAAGCATATACAATTGTAAAACTATGAAAATGAAATAGCTGAAAAAAGATCACTTCGGTTAACGGAAATTCTAGTTTTTTTCATAACAAATGATTGTCAAATGGTATTTTAGTTATACTGAAAGGAATAATATTCTTGAACGAAGTCACCTAGCAGAAATCTACGCTGAATGATTTGTATACTAATAACTTCATATTGTTTACAGTTATTCATTTTTTCAATGCTAATATCATGAATCGATCTGAATCGCACAACCATTGATCAGCCGGGAGCACGTGACAGCTGTTTCGTCCTTACTTACTTACTTACTTCTGTTACCCCTCACAGAGGAGCATAAGCCGCTTACCAGTATTCTCCATTCAACTCTGTCCTCAACAATCCTATTCAGCTCTTTCCAGTTGCTGTTCATCATTTCAATATCTGCTTACAATTCTCGAACCAGCGTGTTTTTTGACCTTCTTCTTTTTTGTTTCCCAACAGAATTCCAAGATAATGCTTGCCTTATGATAGAATCTAATGATTTCTGCAATGTATGTCCACTTAGAAGAACTGTCTTGACATTCGAATCGAAGAGTCTAACTTTGAGGTTGGTTGACAGTTGTTTGGAGTCCCATATATTTTCAGCTGTGGGAATACTACCCTTGCTTTGCCAATCCTTGCCCTCACATCTGCTTCGCATCCTCCTTGTTCATCGATGATGCTCCCCAGGTATGTAAAGGTATCCACTTCTTCCAGAGTTTCTTCATCAAGTTCAGTTGGGTCGGCGCTCTCTTTGTTGAATTTGAGGATCTTGCTCTTTCCCGTATGTATGTTCAGGCCTACTGATGTTGAAGTTGGTGTTACAGTGGTTGTTTTCACTTTTTATTTATTAGTGTGTATGGGTTAGAAGAGCTAGATCATCTGTGAAGTCCAAATCATTGAGTTACATGCCACCTGTCCATTGAATTCCGTGCTTCCATTCAAATGTGGAGGTCTTCATGATCCACTCAACCACTGGATGGAAGAGAAGAGGTGAGAGTAGGCAACCTTGTCCGACTCCGGTCCTTACTGGGAATGAATCTATCAGCTGTCCTCCATGCACGATTTTGAATTGTAGTCCGTCGTAAGGATTCCGGGTGATGTTGACAAATTTTTCTGATACGACTTAGTGTCGAAGGAGTTTCCATAGTGATCCCCTGTCTACACTGTCAAACGCCTTCTCATAGTCAATGAAGTTGATGTACAGTGACAAATTTTATTCAACTGATTGTTCAAAGATGATCTGTAGCGTTGCGATTTGATCTGTGCACGACCGATCCTTACGAAAACCAGCCTGTTGATGTTGAAAATGAGCATCCATTGAGTCTATCATTCTGTTTAACAACACTCTATTGAAGACTTTCCCTGGTACTGATTATAGTGGGATCCCTCTGTAGTTCTCACATTTGCTCAAATCTCCTTTATTTGGTATCATGATAAGGTATTGTTCTTTTCAATCTGCCGGCAGTTGTTCTTCCTCACAGATCATCTTGGATAAAATGTAGAACATTTTTGCCATTATGTCTATGTCTGACTTGAGTGTTTCAACTGGTATATTGTCAGGTCCTGCTGATTTCTCACTTTTAATCTATCTGATAGCCATCTTGATTTCTTCCATCGTTGGTGGAGTGACATCTATCGGGAGATCTGTAGGTGTGGCTTCGATGTCTAGTGAATTTAGTGGGGTTGGCTCATTTAAGAGTTCCTCAGAGTGTTCTACCCATCTGTTCCTTCGTTCTTGAATTTTGGCGACTGAATTTTCTTCTCTGTTCCTGACCTATCGCTCTGATTTACTATATTTACCTGCTAGTTTCTTCAATGCGTCATATAGCTGTTTCATATTTCCTTCTCTTGCAGCATTTTTCGCTGTCGTTGCAAGGCCTTTTAAGAATTTCTGTTTGTCGGCTCTAATGCTCATCTTTACTTGCTTATCTGCTTTTGTGTATTCAGTCTATGCATTGATTTTTTCTGCTGTTGTTTGGCTGTTGTTGATTTCTGTCTTTGTCTTGCTACTTTGTTGAATTTCGCTCAGAGTCTCAGTGGAAATCCATTCCCTGTAATAGTGTTTCTTGCGGTCGAGTGCCTCTTGACAGGCTGAAGTTAGTGTCTCTTTGATTCACTTCCAGGTGTCCTTCACAGTGGTTTATTCCTCATTCAACAGATCTTGTAAGGCTAGAAACTTGTTATTAAGAGTTATTTTGAATTCTTTGAGTTTGTCAGTATTTCGAAGAAAGGCTATATTTAACTGTTGTAATGTTGTTACTCCAGTTATCTATAGCTTCCTTAGTTTCAATTTCATTTTGTCAACCACTAGGTGATGATCTGAAGCTATATCAGCCCCTCTCGTGTTTCTCATATTTACCATTGATGCATATATGATCGATTTGATTCTCTGTAGTATGATTCGGTGAGACCCATGTAACCTTGTGTATGCGTTTCCGGGGGAATATTGTACCACCTATAACCACTTTGTTGAAAGCGCATAGATTTGTAAATCTTTCACCAGTCGTATTTCTTTCTCTCAGTCTGTGTCGTCCCATGATGTCTTCGTATCCGGTGTTGTCCATTCCGACTTTGGTGTTAAGGTGCTTCATGAGGAATATGAGATCCTTTCCTGGATACTGCAGCCTATCATAAACTTATCTTTGTGCTCGTCGTTGATTGGTGTATAACATTGGATAATGTTCATTGTAATCACGTTTTTGATTATTTCGGAGGATGATTTGATGATCCTGGATGCATGTAGTTGACGTCCTACAAGTGAATTGCGCGCTTTTTTGGACAGCATCAGAGCCACTCCCTAGGTATGTTAGGCATTTTCTCCTTCGAGTCCAGTGTATAGTGGCAACTCACCCGTAGTTAATATTTTCTGTCCACTTTGAGTCTAATGCGTTTCGCTGATTCCGAGCACTGTCAGGTTGTATCTCTTCATTTCTGCTGCTATCTGATTGATCTCCCTGGTCTCCCACATTGTCTGATCATTCCATTTACCTATAACAATTTTCGCTCTGTTCGTCAAATGAGGGGCATCGGCCTCATGACTTCCGAAGAATCTCGGCTTTCATCATGAAACGTCACAAACATTCCTTCCACTCCCAGGGCAGAGTTAAAATGGTTTAGTTTATTTAATCTGGTAAGCGTTTTTTTTAGCAAGCTTGTGTTTTACGGGATAGGGATGCTAGCCCTATGCCCAACCCTCCTCCTTTACCCGGGCTTGGGACTTGCAGCAACCCTAAAAGAGCTGCAGTCAGAGTTTGTTTCGTCCTAGCATGGGACTATTCAGCAGTGCGCATACACCATTCCGTCGGGGATCAAACCTAAGACCCTCTGGCCCCGTGACGAACGCTTTATCATTGGACCACTGAGTCGGCTCCTAACGGTTGATATTTCTAATTCAGTCAATTCATGTTACGTTTTGCGCGACCTCATCCATTGTCATCGGTGGGTAACTGCCTCACACCCGACACGATTGAACTTCAATGGTCACGTCTTCACACTAGAACTCCAGGAATTACTTCAAGGAGCTAGTCACTAGTGATCTGATACAAGTTTTCTTAGTTTCGTTTCAATATGAAATCATGTATTGTGTTATTGTTTCTTCAATTTGAACAACTGAAAAATACCAAAGAAACTGTTTGGAAAATACTTAAAAAAATTGTAACGACTAATTTTGTATTAGATCAAAAATTTACTTATTGCATTCATAAACATAATGAACATATACATTAATGGAATAAATGGTGTATTACACTATGATAAGTTAAATATTTTAACGGCTGATGTTTTCTGATCCGTTTTTGCAAGTTTCAGACTCCTCATTTTATTAACGTATCACCATATTCGGCAAACATTAATATTGCCAAATTACAACTCTGCTGTCGATAGGTGGATGATGCATTCATTCTTTACAGACAGGATACTAATCAATCTGAGACTCTCAGACAATTTAACGAGGTTTATCCGGCTATGAAATTCACATGTGAAGAAGAAAGTGAATGGAAGATAGCATTTCTAGGTGTTCTACTCACAAAAAGAACATGACTCATTGGGATGAAATTTGGACAAGAAAACCACATGGACAGGATAATACACAAACTTCTTTATCTTTGTGCCTCTATAGTATTAAAGAAATATAATGAAAACCCTCTATTATAGTACAATAACAATATGCTGTCCTGGTGTAGTTGACAAATAAGCGGAAGTATTAAATAAAACTCTCAAGGAGAATTGATTCCCTGCAAAGTTTATAAGTAGATAAATTATCATGAAAACAAGTAGAAAGGTGATTCACAGATAAAGAGCCGCATTTTATACTATTAGCATTCCGAGAGGACGCGCCTACCAAAATGCTAATGTTGAAATTACGCAGTTCCATTCTCAACAGGAAAACAACAATGTTTTTTACAGGCCCTATGGTAACACCGAGAATGAAGGATAACTAACCTAAACTTGCCACTTTATTTTGTATTTATCAGTTCAACTCCTTCTATAGAGCAAGGTACACTGGGAGATGCTTAAGGAATTTACTTTGTGCTCGTTTGCATCCTCCAGTGTGGTTGACCAAAGGTGTCATCAATAACATCAACAGTTCAATATTACCTCCCTTAATTCAGACAGGCCATGTGGCGAGCATAGGTTAATCATTTACAATACTATATCGTGTAAATGGATATCTGTCAAAACCAGTTATACTCAAGGTCTGTAAAATGGCAGGGGCGATGGCATAACAGGTTAATCGACCAGAACTGTGCATTCAAAACAAGTACATTCAACCCCTTCTCATTCCATGGCCACTCCAAGATCCATTAAATCATTTGTCACCTTAATCATACAATGATGTAATACTATACATGTAGCTTTCTCTCTGTGCGTTTCTATAATTTAAGTTTACCTTAACCAGATATCAATCTAGTTATTATTATCATTGTTAGGTACACACAGAATGTATTTGAATATCACTCATTCACCTCCTTTGATTTCTATTTATTTTGTAACCTTTTCAAGATTAAACGATTGAATTAATTATATTTCTTTCTGTTTTTATTGTCAGTATGTGACATATTTTGATTATCGTTCACTTCATGTTACAAAGTCTTACCTAGTCGATTATATTTTAAGTAGAATTCAAGCCTTGACTACAAATACTTCATCTAATTGTATTTTGTTACCATGCCACTTCCTATTTCACCCATATATAAAGATACCTATATATACTTGATTAATAATTGGATTATTTCAATCGTTGCATAAGTTTAACAAGTTACATAATCATGATTATTTAAACAATAACATTCGAATTTTACAAATATCTGGGAAAATGTATATTCTGTTTGGTCCAATATGGTGCAGGAATCAAGGATACAGACTAATAAGGTGTCCCATTGTAGCATGGAACAGCTATCCGTTATTTCCTAGTTTTCAGTAATATCCCCAGGACATCAATCCGTGACCAATGTAGTGAACTAATTAATAAGTCCCTTTTCATATTAAAGTTAACAAAATCAATTGTGTAGTTTGTCATAGTTTTTTCCATAATAATCATGTTACCGACAGTACAAGCGAAACAAAATACATCAGGTAACATAATACATTTTATCATCTGTTTAGTTTATATGTTATTATGAGGTGATTGTTTCTCAGTATACCAAAGTATTTACTGACTGCAGAACCCATTTTATACAAGTTAGTACAAATACACATCTTGTCTGCAATTTTAACTCTTTAATGATGTTTATCACTTTATGAATGTGATGCTTAGTGTATTGTTTTGTTTTTTTTACTTACACAGACAACGTTTTATAAGTACCATGTAACCGTCATTTTTACAAGATTCCTGAAATGACATGACCTTAAATTAATCAACATTTTTAACAAACTTATTGAAGTACCTACGATTATTTTTGAAAAAAATACATCAATTTAGATGCAAACTAATTAGCAGGAAGAAGAAGAAAATACTTATTCTTATTTTATCTAGCACAGATAATTAGATAATAACTGATAGTTACCATTGTAAAATCTTTGATTGTAACACTAGATGACAAGCAACTTGTTGAGAAGCATGAACTCTTTCAAAATTGTAGATTGAATTTATTAATGACTAACAACTAAACAATTATAGTATAACAGTAATTTGGATTTCAATGATAAAAGTGTAGATTCATTCATAATCATTAGTTAAGTTATCGAGAAAAAACTTTTCAAGATTTTCAGCGGTATCAAATTTGCTTCACTGTTAATTATTGTCGGTGTTTGAGGAAATGCAGATAAAAAATGAAGCCTATAAGGAAACATGCTAAACCGTTTCAAAACCATAATGAAAACGTACTTACAAAATATGTTCTATCATTAAAGTTAAGCTACCAATTTCGTTTTCATAATAATAATAGCTTAATTCAATAGTATGTTTAGTACAATATGAATTTTCAGCACACAGTGTCTCAACAAGTTACTCTTTTTACCGTGTACACGTATTTTCATAGCCATATTTAGCTAGAAGATATCGACGTAAACGACCAAATGACCATTTACAACCTTTTTTCAGAATCATAATCCCGTGTAGTCTTTTGTACAGCAACATTTGTCAACTGCATGTAATAATCTTCAACAGAATCAAATGAAAATCGTGTATTGAAGAAGCGAACAAATCGATCACTGCAAAAACCCACACTTCCCTTGGATTGAATAGAACGTAGATACGTAAATCAAATTTACGTCCACATAATAAATATGGATTAGTTATATACCATGAGAAGACATAGGTTTCAGGTAGTTCTCGATTCACTGAATCACCAATAATTTGTTGGTCACATTTCATTCCGGTACACTTCCATGCTGCGATATTCTTTAGTTTACGGAATAGGAATATTCCTTCACCCTGTGATTTGGCAACATGTTTCATTATCTGTATATGTTGCCAGTGACCATGATGTTTTCGTTTAGATCTAACTGAATGACTCATGATAGGTCGTAAACTTTTCATGAAGGCGCGAGTGTACACAATACAATTATGGGACATGATTGGGCAATTAAAGCAAAACAGAAAAAAGAAATGTAACCTGTTTTGATTTTGGTAAAAGTGATAGCCCAAGATTTCAAGCAGGCCGCCACTTGTTAATCCTTTGTTGAAATACTTGAAATGAATTCTGAGACTATATCCCAATTGTATGAATCATATATGATAGAGGTTTCTTTTAATATGCTGAATTATTTGTTTATATTAGTAAATGAATCAAATTAACACAGATCTATGAAGTATGAGGATCAGACCATTTCATACATTTAGTTCAGTCAAATATCTCATCATTTAGGTTAATTATGATTCCATATGTTATACAGTTGCTTATGATTGTATGTATCTAGAAAGGGCCTAAAAATTGTGAAAGAAGTAACTTACAATAAATGAAATTCTACAATTTTAATTACCCTTCTAACATAAACGAACGAATGAATGCTTACATTAAATGGCATAATCACTTTGAAAAGCGAATCTCCTCGTTTTTTTTTCCAATTGAAGTTACATAATACATATTTGATGAATGATAACTAGTCTTTACTATCTATAATGTTATAATAATGTCTGTTTATTTTCCACAGACAAGTTTTCTAGATACGTCTATTACACTTAATTGATTTCTTCATTATTCTAGCTACTAAGTGAAAATCTCAAAAAATACTTTTTATTTTAACTCAAAAGTTCATTATTCAATTTCAATAATGATATTAAGCAGACTGTTATCAAATAAGTACTTCTTATAGAATAACTATTAAACCAGTTCATATAGAGCCATTCATACAATGTTTGGTTCATTAAATTGATAGATGTGAAAATGTTAAAAAAAAACAGAGATTACTTTTGCTTTGTATCTATGTAAGATGATTTTGTCTGATATTTTGGTGAATTTCAATCACATTAATGAAGTAACTAATGATATCATTTATCAGTTTAAGTAGTCTTTTAATTTAATGGTAAAGAAGAAAAAAAACAAATAAGCTTTATTGTTATATGTAGTTAATAAAACAGTTTACTTAATTTGAAAGTGTTTATATTAACACTTGGATAGATGTACAATCAGTTGCCTAATCCTGAATAGTTGAAAACATAAATCCTGGATTCCACTTACTAGCCATCGTTCAACTTTGATTAGAATATTGTATTCTTTTCTATTTAAAGAAATATTTTATTTTTAATTTAAGCTGGATTGTGACTGGCAAGTAGAATGTAGGACGCACGTTTCGTCCCATTTAGGACTAGTCTTCTGGATGTACCTGCATTTCAATCTTGATGTTCTCAGTGGGATTCGAACTCATTCCATCTCGTGTCAAACACCATCGCGTTCACCACTAGACTACTGAGTTCAGACAGTCTTACTTGTGTAATTCCCTGAAGAACTAGATGAATAAATTTGAATTTATCTATTTTTACAGGTAGGTTCATTTCATTGTTACATTAATTTTTCTTCATGTTGGTATTTAAAGATATGCTAAAATCACTGTGATACTTTGTGTTAAATGTTTGTTAAGTTTTAAGGAGCCGGTATTACTGTTATTACATTGTAGAAAGCTGATCTTTTATGTTGTCTGCTGTGATAATTTCGCAGGTCAAACCGTCAGTAGATGAAGCTCTGAGGTTAATTATAAGCAATCAGTAATAAAGATCACGGATTATCTTTTATTTAAGCTCATTCTTTTGTACATCAATGAAATTAATGGAAAATCATCAACTGTGAATAAACTTCACAAGAGTTAACATGAGTGATTCATAATACCATTTGAATACAAAATTACATTGAATTAATTAATTTCAATTAGTTTTTATGGAATTTACATCAGAGCAACTCACACTGAAATATTTTTATGTGATCTGAGAAAGTTTAATAAATCAAACGTGCATGTAAATTAATACAGAGTTTTATTGAATTAAGGTGGGTTTGTGGCGATACGTATTGACTTTAGGTGTTTATGTTCGCCACAGACTGATGTGAGTATAGTACAAGGGTTTGTAATTTAATGCTGGAAAGAACAAGGACTTCAGTACTTCCTGGTTTTTGAGTGGTATACAAGTAACATCAATTTGTAACATGTAGAATCAAGAAAATGTTTACTTGATTTCTGAATAATTATACTTTTGGGGAAGTAAATTCCTTAACTCTTCGATCAGTTGAAATGACAAATTCATCAATAATAAACTTGGAAACATTAAAAAAAGACAAAACTAAATTGTAATAGGCCTTATCTTCCTATATTATGGTTTCATATACCTTTTCATATGTTTCTATGTTTGCTAATTATAAAACCGAATAAGAACTAGTGTTTTAGCAATTGTAACAGCTCATGTAACAGAAACTATCAACGGGAATCCTCCACCTTATAAAAACATCTTTTAACATCACTATTTTGGATAAAATACCTTTAACTGAATGACTTGTGTAGTCCTTCTATATTGAATTAATAAGTAAAAATGAAAAATAAATAAATATTTTATCTGACTGTCACATTGTCTACACTGGTTGAACGGTATCCTAATAATTCCATTCTGAATGCTTTAATTTTTAATTGTCATATGTTGTATGCTTGTAAATTTTGTCTGGCCCTTTTCTTAAATAACAATGAGAGATGTTCGTTAACTTATCGACAAAGTTGTTTAATAGTACATCTAGTATGGCTTTTATCGACACATGGGTGTAACAAAACTAAGCAACATATTTTCAAGTCTAAACTGTGTTCTTAGAGTTTAATAATTCAATTGTTATCAATAGTTTGCACCAATGCAAATCGTCCAGAATACTGATGAAAACTTTGCAATCAAGTCATTCAGCTCAGAGAATGCAGCATAATCAAAATCATCCTCTTCAGCTACAAATTTTCTCTACCATCTCAATTTATATTAGTTAAACAACCAATATTGACTGACTTGTAAATGTTAAACACAGTTTAACTGGATCAAATGTTCTTTTAACAGCCCTATTTAATCAAATGTATTGGATATCACTGGTTACATTTCAATTGAATTGTAGATTAAAGAAGAGAGTTTTTTCTCGTTTGGAATACATTCTACATTATGTTCATTTAAATAAGAACTTTCTTGGTAAATTTGTAGTTTAGATTGAATAAATAAAAACCTAAAAATGCATGTATAAATCGTTACTCTGAGAAGTCAGATTTTGTCATGTATAATGGCAACATAGTGAGTTTGTATCATTTAGATAATAAACTAAAAGATTCGTAAATTATTTTGACAGTTGTTGTTACATATTGAAACTTATAAAATAATAATACTGGAAAAATACAGAAAGTTAAGTTAAGTTGGTTGAATTTGTCACAGACTGATGATGGCTGGGTACCATTGAAACCTGGGATCACTGGACAGTCATTTTGTCCCAGTACGAGACTCCTTAGTAATACTCACTCTGGATGGATGATCGCTGCGCTACAATATAAATTAATAGAAGTGGGAATTCTGTCATTCGACATCTACTAGTCCAGTGGTATGGAGGGCTTAGTCATTCGCCAATCTGAAGCCCATGAGGTGGAATTTAGGGTGTTCGCTGCTGAGAAGTCCCATACTGAAACGAAACACCTGTCGAGTGTTCCGCGGCTTCACAATAGTACCCTACCAACGTCAACGCATGACGAATTCATCCAATTAAACATAATATCAATCACCACAGACCTATCACAATTCAATTACAGATTAATACGTTTGAATGAGGTTCCAGAATTAATGTTAACAAAATATCATCAAACCTAGGCTTTATTAATTAAATATCCATTGCAGTTAAGAATGAATAATGTTGCACAAATCCAACCAAGAAGGATTAAACGACTGACATGAACATATTATTCACTGGAAAAGAATGCTTTATAGAAACATTGCACTGTTTCACTGATACTGTAGTCATTCAGTATAATATAAAAAATTGTCATTAGAACGACCCTCCACTATCTACATGTCGGTGTCACTACAGCTATTGAACCAATAATAAGCAACAAATAGAACGTTATAAGTCTTGAATAGTCAGTCGAAAAGAACATTTAAAAGAGATGCTGTACAGGCTACATTTGCATCTAAACCGATGTTTTCGTAACAGGTTAAGGATAAATTACAGAAAATGGCCTACTCAATAAGTGTATACTACACTTGCTAGTTATTTCAACCGAACTCACATGTGATTATTATCACTTACACGTGAGTGTGTACCGGTATGGTTGGGAATATGAGTGACGTAGTCCATCAATAGCACTATATTGTCACATTTCGTAGACACCTAATGTCAAATCAAAATAAAAGATATAATCTCCATTTTGCATCGCGTCCTAAGTAATCTACCGAAAGTGAAGAGATTACTGTTACTATACATAGCTTAAGCTGTCAAGATTAGCCTGCAGAAAACCTAATTCATGCATCCGGAAGGGGTATGGCAGTATCACCTACTATTTAAGAAAACTATCGTAAACTCTCACTCCACAAACCTCTTTTCTGCTTATTTTTTATCATCACTATTACTAAGATAATGTTAGGTCTTTCAATTCTCATAAATAATTATTATCATTATTATCATAATTACCTAGATAACAGTTCCTATATCACACTAACATATCTTCAATAGATTTATTATTCTTATTATCACAGTGAACCTAACATGCCATTTTTCTTATTACAATAGTATTTACATATCATTTAATTTGATTTCTTTATGGAATTACTAAAAATGTAACAAGAAATCCTGCAGCAGTTACTATTTTTCCTAACCCTATTGTTTTCTAATGACCTTTCCAATTCATAACCTACACATTATAGATATATTTAAATAATATTCAATGTAGAATATTCGCAATCCTAACAAATATCACTGTTAATTTATGTAATTTATTCAACTTATTTGTACATAAGCCTTATTTTAGCCAATGAAATGAAACTGCCAGTTAGGGCTTGATAATGAAGTTGTCAAGAACAACTGTTAACTTGAATATTTCCTATTTCTTATTACTCAATCGGGATTTTTATACTTACAGATAAAAAAAAAACTATAAGATATTCGATTAAATCTTGATGATACAAGATTATGAGCTTAAGATGATTTCTAGGAACCAGTGATTATGTAGAATTAATAATTAATGTTATTAGTTGTAATCTGAAAGTTTGTTAATCAAGATTTACTCAATGAAAATTAATTATTTCACGTATAAAAATTAAAAAAACATAGGTAGGACAACTAACCGACGCACTAGTCTTGTGGTGAACGCGGTGGGATTTAATGTGAAACGGACTGAGTTCGAATCCCAGTGTGAACATCAACATTGAGATAGCAGGTACATCCTACCAACGAGTCCCAAAAAGAACGAAACGCGCGTCCTAGATTCCACTAGGCAGTCACTATCCAACTCAGATATCATATACGAATTATCATTAAATTTGTTGTGGAGGTGAGTACATTGTCAAGTTTAAATGTCCTTCCTAAAAATATTTTCGGTTTTTCAGCCACGATTCGACTTAAATAATACTTGCTGATTAACAGTTATATTGAAGCGAACCGCTCAGTAAGCACATATAGCAACAGAGAATGACCAGCTTCAGTCTTATAACAAACCAATCAGAAAATAAAAATTCATCCTAATAGCTGGCTATCATTTTTGTAGCATTCTTTTGAAATGATAAAACAAAATTTGAGGTGGTTTTGTAAAAATTGGCATTCAATTTGTTTAATTGTTTGTATTCATTACCAACTGATCGCATTTATATAACATTGAAACCCGATGGCACACTGCTGAACTCTAGTACATGACTCATCAACAGTGCATGGTGAGTCAAATGATCCCCGATTTACAATGGTACTCAGATGAGATTCAATTAGTGATGAATACAAGCGAAAAAGCTGAATTAAGTCACATCTTTTACATAGCCACCTCAACTTAGCTGCAATAATCACCCAACTAATGACTACCTTCAAGATGTTCCTGAAGTTACTAATGAAGTGTCATGACTGATGAAATTTGGACATCTCTGAAGTGTTATAGTTATCATTATTGGAATCACGAATAGATTAAGGTAGACATTCAACTACTACCTAGTGGTGCTGATGATTAAAGATTCACCATGAAACCTGCAGGTTCGGAATCTGATTTTCTGATGGAGGAATTGAAGGTATACGCTTCTAAATAGTATCATAGTAGAACGAAACATCTGTCCAATGCTCCCTAGTGAAGAATTTGAACAATGAAACTGATTATTTTTTTCATGTCAACACGAATCTATGATAGGATACACGTTACTAAGCAATTAGGCAAATTTAATAAAGCTCATTGCATCATCAAATTTACAATAGAATCTAAGAAAGATAACACATTCCGTATCCTGGATATAAGAATTTTTCGAAGAAATGATAGAACCTGCCAAAGATTTATGTATTGAAAGGAAACTTAGAGTGGACAATATCTTCACTCCAATAGTTTTTGTTAAGTAAATTATAAAAAAGATCTCATCAAACCTCCTTACTACGGAGCTCGAAGGTTGATAAACGAGAAGTAAAACGTAAAACAGTAGAAAATTTGATAGCTTAGAAAAGTCGAGGGTGGGGACTGCTGAGGGTATTATATTAGAACGAAATAGCCGTCCGGTGCTTCGTGGCATTAAGTGGCACTTGATGGAGATAAATCTGTGACGAATACAAACAATCACACGTTTGCTTGATTTATTCATTTAATTGTTCAATTGTCGGTATACATAGACTATGGCTTAACTTATCATTATACACAATAACATTAGAAATAGATGCACACAATTGCACATATCATTGTCACTGTCTAATCACGCTAATACGTATATTTTTGCATATATATCATCTTACAATACACAAAATTCATTTGTAAAAGATGCTTGAACAAGTTGAACAGTTGATTGATTATTTTCCCCTGAAGAAGCTTAAACCAGTTAATCTTTAAAGAAAAGTTGAAATTTATGAATTTCAGTCGATGTGATTAGTTTGAATATAACTTTTGTTTTCTAATAAATTTTATTTACTTGGCATCCAATGTCTGTCATTGTATTCATTCAAATGTTGCTGAATTTCCATATAGGCTGAAAATATTTTCACCATTTCTATAGAATTAGGTTTTTAACTGTGTTGTTCTGCTTGTGACATTATTCCATATTAATTTACCTTCGTATGATTTATTAGGCTAAATTTTTGAAATTCCAATGTCATTTCAATAATACATCAGTACCCTAGGTAGACTTGGTAGATTGATTCAATCAAGATGGATAGGCTAACTTTCAGATCTGTTCCCAAGAACAATGTTTCATATATTTTGGTCACATTTGCACGAAACATCTTATATCTACTATTTGTACATCCCCTTCTACCTAACATTCCATCTGAGCTACTGACTGTTGCCGTTACATTTATCATCTAAAACTAGTTGGTTATGTGTATATTACATCAGTTCTTTACTATTATAGCTTTTGTTCTGTGTTGATATTACTTTTCTGAATAATTGGCTGTGCCGTGTGGGAGTGTATATAAAGTTCTTGAAATATAAGTGCTGCTTTGTCTGGTCGGTTCAACTGTTAAGTGTTCTTTTATCAACCGTGAGGAGCAACAATATCAGGGTGTACTAAGGAGCTTAGAACAATCAGTCTTTGTGTCTTATACGCTGTATTGGTACATAATAAGGTTTATTATATCTGTATGTCGTGATCGGTCATTTTCACGAGATATCAATACTAGACGTCATTTAATATTAAAGTGATAAATAAATTATTTGTCATACATATAGTCAAATACTTTATAATGAATCTTTACAGAGTGAAGCAGTAAATGGGAATAACCTTTAATATGCTGTCATACTTCTTTAGACTATCATATTTATTTGCATTCAGAAGTAATTATTGCTTGACAGTAGCATCCAATAAAAACTTTCTAAACGTCTAATAGATTTTCTTCACTTAGTACCTTCATTAGCATTGAGTCTAACACTGAATACATCAAACAATTCGCGTGACGTATAAAGAATGCTCACGAAATACGATTTGAATCGCTACTTTAATACAACGAAATTAAATTACCCCGTGTTTGATAGATGATCTGGAATTGATAAAATCTCGAAAATATCAGTCATACAAACAAGTAATATTACACTGAATATGCTGATTTCAATAGAATTAGGCTATATCAGTTTTTGTTTGTTTAAGATCTAAGATATAACTTGTAAATGTAACAAAGTCTGGAGTAGCACTCCGTCATATTTCATTCAACGCGCTCTTACCTTGTTATCTTTTGTGTATATGTCAGTTTAATCTGTTTCATTTTGTATTAAACTAAGTTGTCTACAAACATCGTGCGAATGTTGCATCAGGTCTTCATATTCATGTAAACTCAGTGGATAGATTGTTTCTGTTAGGGATTCTTAGTCAACAATTTGGTGATACCTCCTCATTATTTAATACTCGGTACCGTTGCCTTAAATTAATTATGAATGAAACGGACGATTTCCTAACTCACTGTTGGTATTGTGAATAGAGAATGCGAACGATTCAAATTAAAATCAATGACAGAAGATCAATTTAAATCATTGATATTCATTTGCAGTCTCGAATCATCCAAATTCGCTGACATTAGAATGAGACTGTTGAATTGTCTGGAGCAAGACCCCAAACTGACACTGAACGATATCACAAAGGAATATCGACGGCTAGTGAATTTACAACGGGATACCACACTCATTCAATCTGGCGGTCATAACGGTTCAGTTAACGCACTTCGTCGAAAACAATACCCAACTGCCCCTATGCATTCATCACAGTCAACAAACAAACATAGTCTTCCTCCCCGGCCAATGAAAACTCCTCCCTCTCCATGTTGGCAATGTGGAGCATGGCATTTCGTCAAGTTTCGCCCGTTCAAGCATCATCTATGCCGCCGTTGTAAAGCTGTTGGGCATAAGGACGGCTATTGTCGAAATCGAAAGCTTAACAATCCAAAAATCAAGACTAAAGCTAGTAGTCGAGCAAAATCACTGAGCTTATTGGCAACTTACAAGATAACGAGACCAGTAGAAAGAAAATTCATCACTCCACTAATTAACGACCAGCCGGTACGCCTACAGATAGATACAGCATCGGACATAACGATAGTGTCACAGAAAACTTGGAGCTTCCTTGGAAAACCCAGAATTCAGCGAACCCAACAGAAGGCAATAAGTGCATGTGGAGGTAAGCTACCATTAATAGGACAGCTTCAATGCTCTGTTTCGTTTCGTGATATAAGCTTCACTGGAACATGCTATATCACTCCCACTGATTTAAATCTCCTTGGTCTAGACTGGTTTGATAGCCTTCATCTGGCAGATATACCTCTCAACTGTATTTGCAATCATGTTGAATCTACTCCGTCTATGAACTACTCAAATGACTTGCTACAAAAATTTCCTGATGTTTTCGAATCTACACTGGGTTACTGCAAAACCATGCAAGCAACACTAAAACTAAAGTCAGACGCGTCACCAGTGTTCAGACCCAAAAGACCTGTTCCTTATGCATCCCTGGCAAAAGTTGATGAAGAGCTCACACGATTACAGCAGCAAGGAGTAATAACCCCGGTTACTTACTCAGACTGGGCAGCTCCTATTGTCGTTATCAAGAAACCTAACGGATCTATACGAATCTGTGCTGATTTCTCAACAGGTCTCAATGCAGCCTTAGAAGAACACAACTACCCACTTCCAGTACCTAATGATTTGTTTACTATTCTCAACGGTGGTTGTTATTTTGCAAAACTCGACCTCGCTGACGCATACTTACAAGTTGAAATTGCGCCCGAATGCCGAAACCTTCTGACTATAAATACACACCGCGGTCTGTTTCAATACAACAGGATGCCGTTTTGGGTAAAAACCGCCCCGGCTATTTTTCAACAGCTGATGGACACGATTTTTTCTGATATCAAAGGAGTTGCAGTATATTTAGATGACATTTTGGTTGTCAGCAAATCACCTGCAGAACTTCGAAGTCGGGTGGAGGCAGTTCTACAACGAATCTCAGAAAATGGGCTCAAGCTCCGCCGTGAAAAATGTCAATTTTTCCTGAGGTCAGTAAAATACTTAGGATTCATTTTTGATGAAAGGAGACGCCGACCAGATCCGGAAAACATTCGTACTATTCAACAAATGCCAGCACCTACAGATGTCCCTTCACTTAGATCCTTCCTTGGAATGATCACTTACTACTCAGCTTTTGTTCCATCATTACATCAGATTTGTCATCCACTATACCACCTGCTTGGAAAGAACATACCGTGGACTTGGACCGAGAAATGTGATTCAGCTTTTCGCAAACTGAAGTCTGCACTGTGTTCTAACATGCTACTAACGCACTATGATCCAAAATTACCAATCATAGTAGCGGCCGATGCTTCAAGTCATGGAATAGGAGCAGTCATATCCCACGTATTTCCTGATGGAAAAGAAAAAGCAATCATGCATGCTGCCCGTGCACTAACTCAAGCTGAGAGAAGATATAGCCAAATAGAAAAAGAAGCGCTAGCTTTGATATTTGCTGTTAAACGTTTTCACAAATATGTATATGGCTGTAAATTTACTCTTTTAACGGACCATAACCACTACTCACTGTGTTTGGATCAAAATCTGGCGTACCAGTACATACAGCTAACCGCTTGCAGAGATGGGCATTAATTCTATTAGGATATGAATTTGAAATACAAAATCGTCGAACAGAAGAGTTTGGACATGCTGATGCTTTATCACGATTGATAAGCCAACACCCAACATACACTGAAGAGTCAGTAATTGCCACGTTATCCACCAAGGATTATGCTGTAAATTACTTATACAGTGCCATTCGACACCTACCAGTGACCGTGTGCGATGTTAAACAAGAATCGCTCAGAGACCCCATAATTCAGAAAGTTAAACAATTGATCACAACCAGGTGGCCAAAGAACTTAGATGATGATGAGAAAGAATTCTTTTGCCGACGAGACTCTCTTTGCATTGTCGATGACTGCCTAATGTTTGGTGAGCGTGTGGTAATACCGAAATCTCTGCAAACCAAGGTCTTGCGTCAATTTCATATCGGACATCCCAAGGTGCGGCGAATGAAATCCATTGCACGAAGATTCGCCTATTGGCCAAAAATGGACAAGCACATCACCAACTTCGTAAAAGACTGTTACAACTGTCAGTTAGCTGCCAAACAGAGTAAATTAATAGACCCAGTACCCTGGCCAGAACCAGAAAAAACATGGACACGCTTACTCATAGATTTCGCTGGTCCAATAAATGGTATCACATATCTCGTACTAGTAGATGCCTATTCAAAATGGCCAGAAATTGTTCCCGTAGTGCCTACCATCTACCAATAGGACTTTGCAAATACTGACGGAGATTTTCTCGCGCCATGGATTACCAGACACATTGGTATCAGATAACGGGGCTCAGTTTACGTCGGAACAATTTCAAGAATTTTGTCGCCGTCATGCACTCAACCACCTAAGGTCACCGCCCTACTATCCACAATCTAATGAACAGGCTGAACGTTTTGTCAACACATTCAAAAGGGCACTGTTGAAATCAAAACGGGAGGGGGTTGTTGACAGTCTACAAAGCTTCTTGTTGGTTTATCGCACAACACCAAATGATGCTACTCCTAATAAGGTATCACCCGCCGAAGCCTTAATGAACCGAAAGTTGAAGACAACTCATTACGCCATGCTACCACAGAGATACCCAATAACTCGCACAAACTTCCCAGGATTCGAAGTTGGTACGCCAGTATTCGCTCGGGATTACCGGCATCAAGGGAATAAATGGATAGAAGGATATGTGACAAGAAGGCAGGGGACAGTATTGTATGAAGTGACTGTAGGAAAGGACAAATGGATGAGACATTTTAACCAATTACGCAAGAGAAAAGTGTCCGAACCGAGTACAACAACAACAATGCCGTTGGATATTTTATTGGACACTTTTAATTTGCCCAATTATGAAAACAAGCAAATGAATAAGACTCCTAAACCAAAATTACTACCAATTAGAAGGTCCGAACGATGCCGGCGAAAGACAGTGCGATTACAAGTGAATCCCGAAGCAGTGCGCTACTAACAAGGGGGAGGTGTTAGGGATTCATAATCCCTAAAATACAGTTGACAGTATTTCATTGTATTAATTAAATGTTATTGATTTCACTTAATGAATAATCATTGTAAATTGATTGATATAAAAATCGATGTTTTTGAAAATTCAAATTCAATGGTTTGCTGGTTGACTATTCTCTCGACTCACTTTTGCTCCACAACACAATCTTCCTACAAGCTTAGTCTTTTGTAATAGCTGCTGGCTGGGAAGGGAACAAGTCGCGGTATACGTCCGAGGTACAAGTATCAGTAATAGCGTTCGCTCACGAAACCCTCAAAAATACTAGCGATCACAACAGTTTCATCACTTATGTAGATTACTTTTAATTATTTGCTTTTAAAGATCTTCAATACACCCATTCAACTAGCTATAATTAGTTATATTTCTTTCACTTGTATCATTTCTTCATCCGTTAATTTGGTTAAATTGATATCCATCGTCAAAGTAGAAATTGTATGAACAGAACCTCTATTTAAAATTTCTTACATTTGCTTGATACAACAGTGAAATTCAACATAAGGGGCACATCATGGATAATAATTAAGCAAATGCAGCTCCATATATTCAAACACCTATGTTCACATTAATAAATTATCTAACTTTATCACTTTATCTGAAGAAGAATAAAAAGATACTACTTATAAGAAAAGAACAAGACAACATGCTAGTAACGATCATATCTAAAAGTAAAAACAAAAGTATAATTGTAAGTTATTCATTAATACTTTTTTTCAAGGTTTCACTGACAAAAATAATTTTTTTTCGTTATTTTATGTTATTTTCTCTGTTTTAATTTCTTTTAAAAAAAAATTTTTTTTTTCATCTCTAGTCATCATAATTAAATCTGTCACAAGGTAAAAATAAAAGCGGATTATGTTATAATAAAACAATTAAAATTTATTACAATCAACTTTAAGGCAGAAAAATACGATTAAGACAAAAAAAAGAGCAACGACAACAACAACAATAATAAAATAACTTCAGAAAAGAAAGCAAACTAAGTTTGAATTGTTGCCATACATAAAGAAAAACATACATTTGTACTTTTATTGTCATTAGTCTGTTCACATTCAAAAGTATTCCTATGAGAGATAATATTAGAAGAAGAAATTTGATAAATCATATAAGGTTAAACGATTCGTGAGAAACAATATTATCTCATTTATCATTTCTTTTCGTTTATGTCAGTATTAAATAGTCTTTCAATTCATTCAACTTATCTAAACACATATAGACATAAGCAAGCATATTGATATTGTTCAATAGAAATTGTAGTATAATTAGTTTAGAACATAAAAGGAATGTGATCAAGTCTTGATTATTTATTTGTCAAAGAAAAAAAACAAGTTTTAATTTAATAAACAGTATCAACACGAATGTATCAATTTATCATTTAGAATGTAAACTTGGTTATGTAGAGGTAATAAGTTTAAAGGTATTGGTTAAAGATATAATGAAACCGATTTTACGGCATAACAACAATTTATATCAGTGAATTTCTAAAATTGTCAATTCACTAAGGTTATTACTGTGATAGTGTTGATTTAGTGAACCTTAGAGTGTAGAAGCCAAAACGATAACTAATACTTTTTTCCTTAAACAATCAAATTAAAACAGATAACGTACTTAAGAAACGATGTAAGATATTTCAGTGAAGAAAATTTTTCATTACGACAAATTCATTTACAGAAGCTGAATATTCATAGAAATTAATCGAAAATATTATTCTATTGGGAAAAAATAGAAAGGCACTTGGATAATTCAGTGCTTAGAAGATGTATGAAAAAGAAGGGTTGTGTAGCTAATTAATTGATGAGTAGTAATAGTATGATGAAATTAACTTTTCACTTAAAAAAATATGAAGAAGGAATGAAACGGAGAAAGTAGGATAGTAAAGTTATTAAAATAGGGATAAGCAATTAGTGATTTTGAAGTGTGACATGAAATATTAAAATTCGAAGAAGACAATTAAGAGAGAAAACCATCTAAACTAACGGCTATGGAAGAATAAGGGCTTGCAAATAGCGCGTCTTCACAGAGATCCTGTTTAAAGCTGTGGGTTGCTAACGTCTGCGCAATGCATAAATTACTGATTAATGCACTCTTCGTTTGGGTCTGTCCGTTTGATTCTGCATTAAATACATACGCCAGTTACCACTCACAGAGGAGCATAAGCCGATTACCTGTATTCTCCACTGAACTCTGTCCTCAACAATCCTTCCAGCTGTTTTCATTTGCTTATTCATCCTTTCAATATCTGCTTACAATTCTCGACGCAACGTATTCTTTGGCCATCCTCTCTTCCGTTTCCCCCAACAAAACTTTAAGTTAACGCTTGCGTCGTGATGCAGTTTGATGATTTCCTGCAATGTATATCCTATCCATTTCCAATATCGTTTCCTGATTTCCTCTTTGCCTGGAAGTTGGTTTGTTCTCTCCCATAGTAGACTGTTGCTGATGGTTCTCAGGCCAACGGACATTAAGTATCTTGCGTAGACAGTTGTTTATAAATACTTGTACCCTTCTGAGGATGTTTCGAGTAGATCTCCACGTTTTACCTCCATACAGCAAAACTGTCTTGACGTTCGAATCGAAGAGTCTGACTTTGAGATTGGTTGACAGTTATTTGGAGTCCCATATATTTTTAAGCTGTGGGAATACTACCCTTGCTTTGCCAATCCTTGCCCTCACATCTGTATTGCATCCTCCCTGTTCATCGATGATGCTCCCCAGATACGTAAAAGTATCCACTTCTTCCAGAGTTTCACCATCAAGTTCAATTGGGTTGGTGCTCTCTATGTTGAATTTGAGGATCTTGCTCTTTCCCTTATGCATGTTCAGGCCTACTGATGTTGAGGTTGGTGTTATAGTGGTTGTCTTCACTTGAATTTGTTTGTGTGTATGAGCAAAAAGAGCTAGATCATCCGCGAAGTCCAAATCATGGAGTTGCATGCTACTTGTTGATTGAATTCTGTGCTTCCATTCAAATGTGTAGGTTTTTATGATCCACTCAACCACTGGAAGGAAGAGAAGAGGTGAGAGTAGGCAACCTTGTCCGACTCCGGTCCTTACTGGAAATGAATCTATCAGCTGTCCTCCATGCACGATTTCGCATTGTAGCCCGTCGTAAGAATTCCGGGTGATGTTGACAAGTTTACCTGATACGACGTAGTGTCGAAAAGGTTTCCATTGCGATCTCCTGTCTACACTGTCAAACGCCTTCTCATAGTCAATGAAGTTGATGTACAGTGACGAGTTCCATTCAATTGATTGTTCGACTAATGATTCCGTAGTGTTGCGATTTGATCTGTGCACGACCGATCCTTACGGAAACCAGCCTCTTGAATCTCGAAGTTGCAGCATTCCACTGAGTCTATCATTCTGTTCAACAACACTCTGTTGAATACGTTTCCTGGTACTAACAATAGTGTTTTCCCTCTATAGTTCTCACATTTGTTCATATCTCCTCTATTTGGTATGCTGACTGAAGTGCCTTTCTTTCCAGTCTGCTGGCACTTGTTCTCCTTCCCAGATCATCCTGAATAAAACGTGGCGCTATCCTCGCCATTATGTCTATGTCTGACTTGAGTGCTTTCAACTGGTATATTGTCAGGTCCTGCTGATTTCCCACGTTTGATTTGTCTGATGTCCATCTTGATTTCTTCTATCGTTGGTGAAGGTGACATCTATTGGGAGATCAGTAGATGCTGCTTCGATGTCTGGTGGATTCAGTGGGGCTGGCCTATTCAAGAATTATTTGAAGTGTTCTACTCATCTGTTTCTTTGTTATTGAATTTCGGTAATTGGGTGTGTTGGCCATTTTTCTCTTCGCGACGGGAGTATATTAGCATCTCTCCCGTAGCCAATGTTTTCTGTCCACTTTCAGTCCAAAGGCTCCGCTAATTCCGAGAACTGTCAAGGTGTATCTCTTCATTTCTGTAGCTATTTGATTGGTCTTCCCGCTATTTTACATTACACAAACATTCCATGTACCTGTAAAAACTTGATTTTTCATACGAATTTGTGAAAACTTTGTATGGTGAAGAATCGGTTTTGAGCACAAGACGCTCTAGGATATAGCTATTTATGATTTATTGTTGTCTTCTAGGGAGTTATGCCTGCCGGTGCTTTTAGATATGCATAGATTCAAGCACTTTGTGGGGTTAATGTACCTTGTTCCAACAGAGCAGGTAAACTGGTAGATACATATGGACCTGGCTAAAAACGACCGTTTATCCTTTACACAGTTATAAATCATCTGCTGGCTCATAAGGTAATGCAAAATTTATCAAAGTCAACTGATTTTCCCAATGACTTTAAAAGTCGGCATCTCAAGATATCGACTTCATAGTAACCTCTTAACTCCAAGTTCATGAAGAAAATTTTTTTTCCAGCCACTGAAACTTCATTTTACGGAATTGGATTCATATTTCTATCTTTGAACACAGTTGGATGGCCATTTCTGTTGATACATTGTCGAAGTTGATACAACTAGTCTTCAGTTGCATTCTTCAAAGATATTCATCTACCAAGGTGGGATAAAGAGAAAATTAAGTACCTTTTTCTACTCAGTGGTGTCTAGATTAGAAAACTCGTGTGTAGGCTACTCCAATAAGTTCCTATAAATATATGTCTTCGAAGCAAACCATCTGGACTTTCTCTTTGATAAAACATCAAAGAAATGAAGTTTGTAAAGTTTCTCAGATTTCGATGTAAATTTAACTGCATCATGGCAGCTACTGAATCTACCCAAAATAACTTTAAGGTCAATATCGTTATCACAGATGAGGAAGGTGTCATCCGTATGTCTTTTATGTATATGGAAGCCATGAATTATTAGTCTGAGTATCATATTTTCTATCTTTGCTGTAAAACCGTTAGGAAGACGAGGACCCAGTTGAGGAACCCAAACCTACTTCATCTGTTCGTCTACAGAACTCATTATTAAATCTGAACTGTGCATCGAAAGTGTATCTTAAGAAAAGTTTTTCAAATATCACCTATGTATATAAATATCACAGTTGTTGTCTTCGACGCAATTACACAGAAAGTATATTGCTTTCGTTAGAAAAACATTCATGAAGAGAGGCTGGACATCTGGCGACACCATTTTTTGTCAGTCACGTTTGTCACTCTAACCTAGTCAACCAAATCAAAAAGCTCATTACACTCTATTTACATAGTCGATTATTTACTGGTTTAAGAATTTCCACCAGCCATTCGGTAATCGAATATTAAAATAAGTTATGCTTATTTACTGTGGGACGCAACGGAACATCATTCTAATGTATTATTGGGAAGCCATATAACACACTATCATGGTGCAACAAATAATTTCACCAATATTAGTGACAGTACACACGATGTAAAATAGTTCTACGTATATGCATATATATAATGAATAAAATTGTACTCCTGAATGCTCTCACAATTAACCGTAACACAGACGGTTTCATTATTTCATTTCTATAAATTTTGTGTGCGAATAATCGACCTCAGTAGAACCGAATATGTTTCAGTAATATCTATGTTTCGTTAACCATTGAAAGAATCTTTAAAATAATCACACACAACGGTTACCTAAGAAACCAATGATTTTGAAATATAAAAAATCCCCTTTATGTGAATGAGAAACCATACATATAAGTGAAACAATATTGTTTTCAATTAGATCATCATGAGGATTGACTTTAATTTACAGCAATATTTGTATGCGAATATGAGAATTAGTAAACCAATGAAAACAATTTATGAGACAATAATAAAAATGTAACAGGTGGATTACATAACAAATCATAATGGATGTAGGGTGTAGATCAGTAGTATGATGGGTTATGTACTAGTAGTAATGATATGCAGATTATTAACAACAACATGAATGCATATTTCAATATAAGATAAATGACGAGCAATGATAAGTTGAATGTAGGTCAAAAGGTGTGAAATTAAGCTTGTTAAAACAAATATAATGATAATAATAATAATAATTGTTGAAAACTAGGCGAGACAATAATGTGGTCAATTAATTAGGGAATGGTGAGGAGGTATGTAATGGGTGGGGTGAGAACAAACAAACAGGAAAGGGTGTAAATAATCATGTAACCTGTTCATCAAGTCTTATAAGGCCACGGATGGGATAGAGGTGTTACACATTTCTTCTAGACACAAAGACTTGGGTTTTCAAGTTAAGTTCCTACGACTGGTGATTTATGGGAGATGAGATCGAATTGCATCCGAGAACTTTGATAGCATACGGTATTCCATTCTGACTGCTTTACTTCTATCTGTTGTATGCCAATTGTCTATCAAATGTGACAAAATAGAACTGCCTATGGATTCCACTGTCCCCTTCCCTAATTAAGATGGAAGATACTCGTTAATCTGTTGGTCTAGTCGTTTGGTCTTCCACCCAGTATAGTTTACTTCATAGGAGTAGCTGAATTCATAAATACACATGGATGTGGCAAAATCCATTAATTTATCCTTCAGCTGAGCAACTAATTCTGAACAGCTAGTGAATAAGAAACAAAGATTTGTGGTATTAAACGTTCTTTTAACACCTCTAGTTAATCTTTCCTTTAATACATCACTTGCTGCCTCCCCATCGAATAGAGGTTTATTTAAAAGGGGATTCTTTTTGACGGTCAATGCTTTAAGTTTTCGTTGACTTAAGGACATGTTTTTTGTAGAAAATTTTGTGGATAGTTGGTTTCTACCAATTTACTAAATATGGTGTCTAGTTCAGTGTTTACAGCGTCGTCTGAGAAAATAGTTTTACTCCCAGTTGCTAGATATCTAACTATATTTATTTTGCAATGCATGGGTACGAAACTAAAGAAATGTGCATATTGACATGCCGGGTTCTTTCTGTACACACTTCTACTGATTGACCTATCTTCTTTGTCTATTAGTAAGGTATTTAAGAGATGCAAATTATTGTCACATTCACTCTTTCAAGTGAAACAGATTTCTGGGTGAACATAAATCATCTGACTTTTGTGTTTTTCATTACTGATACTTTGATTGATGATCCGATGTGTAACGTCAGGATAACGGCAATATAAATTTAGTTTGTTGATTGAAATCTTTAGAGCCTTCGTTCTAATTTAGCTAAGAAGAAATCAGCTGAAATTGGGCCTAAAGCTAATCCCATATCTTTACTACTAGTTTTTCGATTATCATTACTGTTGAAAACAATGGACATTCACTGCACACTTCAAGAGCGATTCTTTCCAACTGTCATCCGGGATTACAATGTTAATTGGTTTTTCTGTTACTTGTTTATACATGAATTTGATTGTTTTGGTGAAAAGCGGTACAAAATCTCACGATTGCATGTATTTACCGTTAACATTAAAGTCCTTTACTTTAAAAATGAAGTCGAACACGTCTTTGGCACTTTTATTTGTGACTGATTTGTGAACACACAGTAAGATAAGAACAAGCTATCTTGTAGTCTTGTAGTACAGGAAGCCCAGACTTATGGGTTTTTGAAAGACTATAGATTCGCAGTGCGTTTGAATCTATGAGTATAATGGAATCATGAATTTCTGATTAAATTATTACTTTTGTTTTAGTTAGCTACCTTTGAACTTAAGTCTTTATTTTCACAAAGTTTCTGAAATTTAGTACAGTCGCTTAGTATCGAATTAGTTTTATCAGCATATTCCGTTTTATCCATTAAAACTATACCTCCTCCTTTATCAAATGATTTTCTTTTCTTAGACTACTCAAAGCGCTTTGATGTTATTTGATCAGTAGAATTATTGGAAGATATTTACAATTTTTATGCTGTTACCAAATGTTAACTGAAGTAGTTTTCAACCTAATTAGTTCATCGATTGACGCTGGAATTAAATCTGTTGTCTGTGTGAACATCTTCATATTCATATATTAATATTGCTGTATGTCAAAGTAAAGCCTAATAATTCAATTGAAAATAGTATTATTCACTTTTATGTGTTGTTTCTAACATTGATTTTGTCACTAATGTGGAACGTTTTAAAATAAATGTTTCACTGTATACACAAATGTCGGGCTGCCAGACACACATAAATGGGATTTTTAGAGTTTTAAAGCACAATGTGGCCATAATCTTTACACATAAATTCATTCACATAACATTCCAGTCAACAGGAATTAAACTGGTTCAGAAACATACCGTAATAAGTTTCATACATTTTCAAATGGTCATTTAAGTTGGATTGTGACCGGCAAGTGGAATCTAGGACGCGCGTTTTGTCCTATTTAGGACTCGTCGGCTGGATGTACCTGCATCCCAATATTGATGTTCACAGTGAAATTCGAACTTAGTCAGTTTCGTGTCAAATGCCACCGCGTTCACCACTAGACTACTGAGTCCAGACCAGCTTCATTCTATAACAAATCATTGGGAATCTACAAATTCATACTAATACCAATGCACCAATTGCACAAATGTTACTGTCTGGACTCAGTAGTCTAGTGGTGAACGCAGTGGAGTTTGACACGTGGCGAGGTGAGTTCGAATCCCATTGTGAACTTCAACATTGGGATGCAGGTACATCCAGCCGACGAGTCCTAAATAGGACGGAACACACGTCCTGGATTCCGCTTGCCAGTCACAATCCAACTTAAATGATACTTGTGAATAATCGCTATATCGAGGCAATCCGCTCAAGATGCACATAAAACAACAGAGACGTACCAGCTTCAGCCCATAACAAATCAATGGGAATATACTAATTCATTCTAATTTTAAAATGATACCTATCGAACCAGTAAAAAATGAATGAAGTTTAAATTGTTATTAACCAGATAATACATAATGAGATTTCGTTGAAATCTACATAAACACTACAACTAAACACAATCCACAATAGGTGAGCTGAAGTTGTTTCATCATGAATGGCCTTAATATTGTTTTTTTCTTTTAATATTCTTCACAGGATGATCTGGATTGAGTACTAATGAAAATCAGAAGGCATTAGATCGATGTTTCGCCCTGGTGTGTAACTCTTCAGAAGTAAGCACCCTCGATTTCATCGGAGAATTAAGCTTCCAAATGTATTTTTATTGTATTGCATTTTTTTCAACTAAACTGATCTATTTACTTTAAAGAATTAAAGACAGTTTTATCAATAAAGAATAATTTTCATTTAGACTACAAAAAGTTAGTTGAAGAATAAAACAAATTTCTTCAAGATGATATAATATTTTACAGCTTGACAACTGAATTACATAACAAAAATTGTTAACTACTAATACTGTTTTTGATTAAAACTCAGAAAAATAAATTAGTCGGTAACAAAAGTGTCACTATAAAACGTTTCGACAATTGTACCCAGTCATGCAATGTACAATACAATTCTTTATCTAAATAATACCAATTGGATTGAACATTCAAAATGTTCAATTTTGAACATAAACTAGCTCATAGGATATTCAATAAAGTAGTATTCATGGAATGAATGAATGAATAATTCCATTGTATCCAAGCTAAAAACAAATATATATTTCACATTCAAAATGATGTACTACTGATGTGTAATCATCTTTCTACAATGGAATGCATACATAACAACCTCTTTTTGAATCTGTTTCAAGCAAATGAAACAATTATTTCTATTTTGAAACAACCAATGAAATAAAAAGAGACATTATAAATTTTAAAGTAAATATGAATATCATGTGAATAAATTAATCATCATTGTGATAGCCGACTAACTAATCTACTGTTACTGCTATGTTGATTTTTTCGTTTGTCTTCATTTACAAACAGAGTACTGTAGATGTTTTGTTATGTTAAAAAATAGGCTAGTTGATATGTTAAGTAAAAGTGTTATGTTGGGTGATTCAGGAAGAATAACTAACTTCTGTGGTTTAGGTGACTATTTCAGTTACTTCAGTTGTACAAAGTAAGCATTATATTTTAGATCATAGTTGTGTTTCCCGCTTGGTTTATCCTCCCTTTTAAATTATTGATTGTTACTACATCATTTTCCATTTGTGAACTACAATTACTTAGTTTCGTATACGTTGCGTCAATTCACTGCCACTTTCCCCCTCATTTTGTATTTATATTAATTTCTTAAATAGTTAACTACGTGGTTGAGTTTTATGTATATATAAAGGAGTGAATGAAATACAATATGATTTTATCTAGTTGATTTATCGGCTTTTGTTTTTATTCCTGCTTGGGACAGGATTAGGATGGGGCAGACAGACAGGGACCGACTAAACACTACCAAGGGAGTTTGTCACTACAATTTCGTACACACAACGTCACGTCAACTAATTGGTCGTACGTTCAGTAATAACAACATTTTTGTCATCATAACAAAAAGATAACATCAGTCATTTAATTTTCCTTTCAAAGTTTCTGTAACCATTGACAGAAACAGAACAATGTAGTAAAAAAACATTGCCACCAATGAAGTATTGTCATATTTTGATAATGGAATATAGGAAGGATTTAAATTTTTGTTTGTACATAGACTTTGTCATTGAATATTAAGTTTCAAATAATAGTTGACTCTACAAGGCGACGGAACTGTATATTATATAATCTTAATATAGTGTTGTATGATGTTATAGCGAAATAGAATGTAGATAACTGTCCTCTTTTAGATGACAGAAAAACACCAGTGACCTATATGTTTCAAAGTAGAGCAAAAGTTTGAGAAACTGGTGTTTCAGAAATTTCGTATTCTGTCCTTTTAAACTACGATTAGCATCTGTTAGTTTTGCAAAGTCTTGTTTGCTACCTAGTACACGTAGAATAGTCACTATATTCTATTAAACACGCTCGGTGTTTAATGTATTTGTCTTGTAGGAAAAAACATACAGGAAACGCAATGAGTGATCAGTCGCTTGCACACGTGGTACTTAACTCAATACGAATTCTAACTGAAAATGCATACCCGTGTCGATATATCATGACTCAGATTAGTAAAATGGCCCGGGATTATGAACTTGAGTTAAAATTAGTCTTTCAGTGTTAGAAATATCACTTTATGTCGGCTGTTAGGGTAAGAAAGAGGTTACATAGTAAAAATTTTAAGTAAAATTTTACTTTTAATGAGAATTTCCAAGCGCTATTGTTAATACTAATCCATACGGTAAATTCTGTTTACATCCTGAAGTCCCTTTAGCATTCCTAAACTTAAGCTCGACTGTGTTGTGAGAATGAGTAAAACGTAATGCAAAGTAATGAAAAACGTGGGGTAAAGTCAAGGAATTATAATCTGGGGTTAGAAATTGTTGTACGCCATCATAACTCAATGGTGTACAGTACTCTATTCAGTTACTTATTTGTCTATACGTTCATTTATCGATACACAACATTTACGCAAACGGGCGCCAAAAATGTTTACACTACACAAATAGAAAAATTATGTTATGAAGAAATGCAGACGGAGAGGTGAGCATAGATAAGCAAAATTTAATAAGGCATCACAATAAATAGAAGGTGAGATATGCGGGTAAGACAGAAATATGAACAAGAAAATTTCATTATATTAATAACAGTCACTACACTTTCATGAAGATTGTAATGGAAAACAGTATCAGGGTCATCACTGGCTTCTATTCTGCACCGTATCTGATAAAATATCATGCTTTTGTGTTGCATTATTTCTAGGACCATGACCAGGTAGTCTGGATAGTTCAATAGAAGCCAATCCTACACAGCTTTCCTTCACCCCACGACTCCATGCCATAAGCTAACCACCTCTACGTTTTATCAAGCTATTCCCGTCTCAGAAAAATAGTTGACAGCAACGCAGTCTCTGAGATAACATCCATAAAATATGAGCATGTCGCTGAATCCAGTTTTTCAAGATGAAGACAAGTATTGGTTTGTCATTACTGCACCCAAATATACAATGCCAGATCTCAGCTTTGCTAAGGTGATATCCCCACCGGTTAACAACAATTACTTGGTTATAACGATTATCTAATACAAAAGAACGCTGATTATCCATAGTTCGGAAAGACCAGGTTTTCAAACATACAATATAACTGCCCTCATCGAAGCAGTGTAGGCCTAAACGTTTACTGCCAGAGTCAGATCACCTAGGTGGTAACGATGGCCCAGATGGGCATAAACTGATCTGGATTTCATTGTGCTTAGATTGATTTCACTTAACACCACTACCAGCACTACCACAACCTTACAAATACGCAAACATTTCTACTGCTTTTAAATGTTTACCACAAGCAGTGGAGGAGATTATACATTACTCCCAATCTTACAGATGTGTTCTGCACTTACGTAGTGCAGAGTACATGCCATAATAAAAAACAATAATTGACAAATTAAATAAATGTTATTTGAATAGCCTTTGTGTTATTGTACAGTATGACATTATAAACTCAATACTAGGGGTCTAAATGTTTCTCCAGTTAGCAAATTGATATAATCAACAAACACTTCCTTCAATGTTGTTTCTTTAATGTAGTTGTTTGAAAAGTTGAAGTGAAGTAGGTGAGATTAAACAGCTATGACTAACATCACTCCTGAATTGAAACATTAGGAAAAGGTAGTCGTCTACTCTCATTCTGTCTAAGGTGTTACAATCATTTAAAATTAAAAATAAAAAACTAATCAGCTCCATTGACCAAGACCTGTGTTACACATGAACTGAATTAGGTTTACTGTATACACATCATTAAAACTAAATTCATAATTATATAACCCAAAAGATGAACTTCTTGAAAATATCACAATCTTAAAATGTTGTTCTGTTTTACTTCAATAAATAATCTATTCTCCATTTTTTTTTATTTTTTACTTTTTTCTATCAAATTAAATAGAGTACACTTCATTAATTAAGTAACAAAGAAAATTTTATTAATTTAAGAAACAGTTGATTAGTGAAAGATGAAAGCAACCATGAAAGAAGTCAATTACATCATTTATACTTATTTAACAATAATAATTCATTGTTTAAATTTTTTTTTCATTGTATGAGTAAAAAATTAAGAGAAAAAAAGAGGAAAATAGATGAAAAATATGTTTCCATTTTTTTTTATTCTTAAAACTATCTCATTCATTTTTATATTTAACATACATTGAACTACTGATTATCAAACAGTTTCATGATCATTCACGCACACAAATACAAAATATGCAAATTATTGTACTTTGCAATCAATAAAATTTTCTTATGATCAAATTATGTAGAATGTGAATAAATAAATTTTTTATTCCTGATATCACGAATGGTTCTGAATCAGACATCCATTGATCACCTGGAAGCACTGGACAGCTGTTTTGTCCTAGTATGGGACTGTTTAGCAGTGCGCATCCATGACCCCGTTGGGGATCGAACCTAGGACCCTCTGGCTCCACGACGAGCGCTTTACCATTGGACCACTGGGCTGGCTCACTAGCGACTAGCTCCTTGAGGTAATTCCTGGAGTTCTAGTGTGAAGACGTGACCGATGGAGTTCAACCTTGTTGGGTATGAGGCAGCTACCTACCGATGACAATGGATGAGGTCGCGCAAACGTATCACGAATTGACTGAATTAGAAATATCAACCGTTAGGATCCAGCCTAGTGGTCCAATGGTAAAGCACTCGTCGTGGAGCCAGAGGGTCTTAGGTTCGATCCCCAACGGGATCATGGATGCGCACTGCTGAACAGTCCCATACTAGGACAAAACAGCTGTCCAGTGCTTCCAGGTGATCAATGGTTGTTTGATTCAGAACAATTCGTGATATCAGGATTAACAACTATGTCCACAACCCCCAATTGTAAATAAATTTTTCTCAATTTTTTTTCTTATTTCGCCAATTTTCATTTTATATATTATTTTATATTTATGTACAGTTTATTTCACTTTAGAAAAATAATTTTAATTTTCCAGACAATTTATTTCTAACAAAAAAAACGAAGTAAAGATTTGATACTAGACATTAACATGAATAATATTGATGTTGATGATGATAAACTGTGTAACGTGATGTATATATCGAATGCTCATATACATTGAATAAGTAGTATGTTAGAGTATGATATAAAAAGAAATGTATTTGATGGTAAAGTTAAAGAAAGAATTTAATAAATAAAATGAAGAAAAAATGTTTGTTTTTGTGAAAAATAATTCATTTTTAAAGTTTTTATGAATGTTTTTTGCAAGGTCGTTAATCTCCGCAACTCCCAAATGTAACTAATATCAGCCCACTTGTAACTGGCTTCTTGAGGTAATTCCTAGAGTTCTAGTGTAAATATGTGACCGGTAGAGTTTAATCGTGTCCGGGTGTGGGGCAGTTACTCATCAATGACATGGATGAAGTCGCGCAAACGTATCACGAATTCGACTGAATTTTGAAATATCAACCGTTAGAAGTCGACTCATCGGTCCAATAGTAAAGCACTCGTAGTGGAGCCAGAAGGTCCTGGGTTCGATCTCCGACGGGGTCATAGATGCGCACTGCTGAACAGTCCCATACTAGGACGAAATAGCTGTCCAGTGCTTCCAGGTGATTCAATGGTTGTCTGATTCAAATCAATTCATGATATCAGGTTTGACAATTAACCATCTTCACAACCCCTCAGTTGTAAAGAAAAGGAAAAAAATGCTTTATTGTAAACAAATAATCTAGTTTTAAATGTTTTTCTGAATGTTTTCGCAAGATCTTTAATCACTTTTATTAACTTCATCTTTCAGTTTACCAAGATGTGTTTTATTTTAGTTGCTAGTTTATACAAGTTATACTACTTAAAGTAAATAGGCATTAATTGATTTCTTTTTATTCAAAAAATATATTTTGATATTTTAAGAAAAGAAAATTCAAATTCATATGGTTAGCTAAAATAAAACAAAATAGTTTGTACATACTTTTAAGGATGAGAATCTAATGCCTATAGCATCATTTAAGTTGGATTGTGGTTGGCAAGTGGAATCTAGGGACGGCCCGAAACGGACACGAAATGGACTGAGTAAAAATCCTACTGTGAACATCAACATTGGGATGCAGGTACATCTAGCCAAAGAGTCCCAAATAGGATGAAACGCGCTTCCTGGATTTCACTTTCCAGTCAAAATCCAACTTAAATGATACTTGTGAATAATCGCTATATCGAGGCATTCCACTCAGGATGCACATATAACAACAGTGATTGACCAGCTTCAGTCTATAAGAAATCAATGCGAACATATAAATTCATTCTACTAATGACCTATAGGTTAAAATGTTATAGAAATATTTATACTGTGCTCAGTCAATGCACAACAATACTTATGTTACACACTTGTCATGTTAAACTTGCA
This sequence comes from Schistosoma japonicum, assembly GCA_025215515.1. Lineage (NCBI taxonomy): Eukaryota > Metazoa > Platyhelminthes > Trematoda > Strigeidida > Schistosomatidae > Schistosoma > Schistosoma japonicum. The sequence goes on along the minus strand of CM046064.1, from coordinate 19,590,989 downwards.
AACTTCCATGATAACTTAAAGTTTCTATTATGTATGAATTTCATACAAATGAATTGTATGAGTGTTATATCAGTCAGTTTATGAAGCAATCCAATTAGTAGATAATTGTTTAAAATTCATCATTATTACGACTGATTACATAACGAATCATACATGAGTTTCAATTTCCATAGATTATAATTGTTGTGGTTAAATATTGGACGTACAGAATTAGTGAATACGAGGTGATATTATTTTCTGTTAATCAAATAATTAAAGACTTTTAATTCGTCTCAAGCGTGAAAAGATCCAGGAAACTCATAAATAAAAATAGTAATATGACGGTAAATAAACAAAACTGATATCTATGTTTTATATTCATTAGCTACGAGATCATTATTTAACAGTCATTGATGATTTAAATAAACTGTGACTCAGTTAAATTATGGCTGGCAAGCAGAAACCAGGATGCTGGTTTCGTTCTATTTGGAACTCGTCAACTGGATGTACCCGAGTCGTAGTGTTAATGTTCATACGAGCACTTAAATTCAATTTGTTAAGTACCGAATCTTAAATGGCGATGAGTTCTGTCAGGTACACTTTCGAAACTATGACTCTGTTTATTTTGTGTTAAACATTTTGTAGAGGAGTGTATTCTTTCGTTCTTTTGTTTACTCATATCCGTTCATACATCCGATAGGGAGGGGAGGGGGCGGGTGAAGGCTTTTGTATCAGTCATTCATTCAATCTCTATCTCCCTTATAGCTATCCATGAGTTGACATACTAATATAAATATATCACTTTCATTTGCCTAAAGTAATATCCTTGGGATTGTATAAAACAACAGAATGATTACAGGCATACCTTTTCAGCCCTCTTAAACGATATAATCTACTCATTTTAACCTACCACTTTAATAATACAATTTCAAAATAGAAGGAATGTTTGTTTTAGGGAAATGTAGTAGACTCATTTGGTTTGATGTTTTGTAGTGTAGTGTCTACAAGAGCTATGAGTACAACAGAGATTATTTATGTTCCACTCTTTGTTATTTTCAGCATAATTTGATTCTAACGTGCTGTTGCTCACTTTACATCTCTGCTTAACATTTTATTACTTCATTATGACTAACTGTTCATATAACAAACGAAACGAGATCGACAACATTTACTAATCTCCGGCTTGATGGTGTAAACAAATATAAAATAAAGGTGGAATATCCTTTAGTAAATAGCGACTAAAATGCAACAAAGTTAGCAGACAAGATTTTCTGCTAACATTCTAGTAAATGGCCAGAAAAGATTACTCTAAAGAAACTTCTGAATATTTAAATAATAATAAGGCCGTTCTGTCGTTTGTATTCAACACAGGTTGGTGCTGAATGGATACCACTGAAAACCAAGGAGCACTGGATGGGTACCTCGTTGATCTTATGCTGTCACTAATATCCATTTTATTAAGTAACTCTTTGATTGACAGCTTTCCTATTTCGCCTAAATTACTTTCATGTCCTCTTCAATTTTACTCGTTACTGTTTACGATAATCCCTTTAATTCTTATTACCGATAAACCACCTCAAATCAACCAAAATAATCAGTCTAGTATTGACTGACTTAATAATGCTACCGAAATTTCAATGAAAAGTAGTGCTCGACAGCACTCATACAAGACATTTGTCAGCAGACATTAACCAATCATTTAGTTATATCATAAATTCATTTAAGTGGTAGTTATCCCATTGAATGTCAACTGTTTCGGTGGTATAGACCAGAAGACACTAAGTTTGTTCCCCTGGTAGAAGTAAAAGTACATACTGTTAAGAAGTCCCATAGTAGACTGAAAAAATTGTCCAGTTTTACTTGGTTTTCAATGGTGCAAAACCAACATCAATCTATGACAATTACAAATAAATAAAATTTATGCCTAATTTATTCAAACTGCTAATACTACTTAGTATATTAAGGGGTTTAATTTAGCAAAGAAATCAACCTAATTTTAAAGAATAAAATGTATTTAATAAATTTAATCACGATTGTATTCAATGTTTTTAATCACTAACAAATTTATAATGAACAAACGTTGCCTATTCATGAAAAGCGCATATTTTCAAAGACTAATTAATTCAGATCTACAAATTTCATTTATGCTTAACATAAATTACTATAAGTAGAAAGAAAATTAGTAGTTCGTATATAATGAACATAAATTTTCTGATATAACATGTTAATTAGAATCATTCATCTTGTATATTGGTAAGTTACTTAGTTGATTAGTTAGTTTGATAGTTAACTTTCTACCATATTCATGTAATCAGGTAATCAATCAAAATGTAAAAGACTTAATAAATGATAGTTAGTTAACACAAACTGTCCATCAGTTAACAAACTAAACTTCAAAACTATGAAATTTCTAAACAAAAATGATTAAAAGTTAAGATATTTCCAAATAATTACAACATTGTTACACTTTATTAATCAGAATTCGCCTACCACCGCCATCATCTTTTCTTTAGGAAATTCCAAAAAAAAAAGAATGTTGAACGCTTATTTAACATTATTAACCATTTTTTGAAAAAAAGAAATTACAATCATAACTGTTTATGCAAAGAAACATTCTTTAAACTGTAGTAGGCTACAATAGAATTATTTTTCCGCGTAAATTGAAGTAGCTTGTGTAGATTGGTGTTAAATTTTAGTTGATTGAATTCATTCCAGTCTGATATTTGTAGGGTACTTTTAAACACCACGAAACACTGGATAGCTGTTTCATTCTGGCACGGGACTCATCAGCAGTGTATACCCAGGATTCCATTTAACGGGTTTCATTTTGGCGAACACCTAACTTTCTACATCAGTAACCCCGCATCCAATCGTAGAATTCTCATTTCTATCAATTTGTAATATAAAACGGAGATTTTCTTGTCAAATGACTTTCACAGTTGTAAACTTAGTCAGAGACACTTAGAAAATATGCATCATCTAGCTGTTTCCAATACACAAATTTACCAGATTAAATATTATCTACTTGCACAAAATGCCAGCAATAAAGTTATCAATAAATTTAATCTAAGCAAATATTTGCCTTCAAAAATACATCAACAATGTTTAAACATTCAATACTACTGATTAGATTGTAGTTCATTTTAACAGTGAAATAAGATATAGAAAACAAGCTTAAAAATAAATAATATCATTAGAGTATTTCACATGTGATGCTTGTTATGTCGGACCACTAAAAAAAAGAGTGAAAACCTTTCAGAACTGTATTTTTGAGAACTAATTCATTTATTCTGGTCGTGAGTAGTGTAAACATTACATTTCTATTATTGTTACGTTCCTCTTACCCTATCCTCCCGTTAAGCATATTTGCTGTTATTATATTGTTTCTCATTATGGACTACAGTTAATTAGTTGTGTACAAGTTGTCCCTATTCACTACCACTATTTCTTTAGTTCTGTATTAATGTTAGTTTCCTAATTGGTTCACGGTGTGGTCTGATTCTGTGTATATATAAAGGTATGATTGAAATACGATCCGATTTTGTTTTATGTCTGTTTGGCTCATTAATCGTTGTTTTTCCTCTATTCCCGGTTGGGGACTGGTAGTCACTAGGCAGACGTGTCTGTACAGTGATTAGCAATCATCAAGGGCATTGTGTATTTCACAATACATTACAACTGGCGACAAAACTTAAAGTGAATACAATTCACGCAGTCATTGGTCATAAGTTGTAAAACATAACAATTGGCGACGGGGATGGGATAGGGTAAGAGGAATGTAACAATTATGAAAATATAATGTTTACACTACTCACGATCAGAATAAATGAATTAGTTCTCAAAAACACAGTTCTTGAAGTTTTTCACTCTTCTTTAGTGGTCCGACATAACAATTCTTGTATATTAAATTAAGTTCTAGGTGTTTAGAATGTTAAAGCCCTACACAGGAACACAATACGTCAAATCTAAACCATGAGAGTTGTTTTCAACTTTTAAAATCTAAGATTTACTTGTTGATAGTTCTAAAGGTTGTCCATACTCTCTTAAACATTTGAATAAAATAGTTTACATTTAATACATCAGCCAAGAGTTGATTGTTAAGTCATTCATTTTTTCTAGTTAGTCTTTATATATACTGATTATCACCCAGTAAACAAAACAGAAGACGTAACTTCTAACTAAATGAAGAAGAACGTAAACGTACATCAGACAAATGTCAAAGGATACTGTTTCTGGGTGTCGTGGTGATTATACTTATATTTAATATTACGGAGCTGTTTGAGCTAGTCAACCATTTAGAACCAGGAAACGTTAGGCTGCTGTTTTGTTTTTAGCATGGAACTCTTTAGCAGCGTCTGGCAACAACCCAACGACGAAGTTAACCCACGAATCTTCAGGTTTTAATAGAGAACGCTTAACCATAAAACCACCTAGTCACTTAATCGTTTATGAGACAGTTACCCAACAATAGCAACAATAGACGTAGCGCAAATATATTGTGAACTGATTTACGTTAGAGATAGTGATACGGGATACTGTTTTATGTCTCTTCAATATCCCGTCTGTGATACTACTGTTTTTTTCATTCACCAAGGACTATACCGTTTTAGTTGTCATACGGTTTGCACTCAGCTCAGTTTAATTATTTGGACTTATCTTTCTGATAGTTGCTCTGGTTATCAGAAGCGACATCGACCTTGTGGCTTCTGAAGAAACTCGGCTTTCACCACAAGGTGTCATAACAGACCTTACAACTCTCAGGGCAGAGTTAAAGTGGTTATAAAGGTTTTTACTGGTTGGCGATTTGTTTAGCAAGGCTGTTGTTTTATAGGAGAAAGTTAGCAACCCCATTTCCAACCCTCATTGCTTATAAGGGCTTGGGACCGTCAGCAATTCCTAGAGGGGCTTCAGGAGAAGCTTTATATAAATAAATTACAGTTTTAATAGTTTGGCTTAATTAATAACTTTTTAGCAAATGAATTTATACGTAATGCGTTTATGTCCCACTTCGTTCTTCAACATTCGGTTACAGGATCTTCAAAGTCAGTAGTTCTAAGTAGGATGAAACATGAATTATGAATTTATTTACCAGCCGTAATCCATAAATAATCATACATTTTTACATTATTGCGACATGAAACTAAGTAAAAATAACAAGATACTTAAAATAAACAATCGGTTTCTTGAAATTTCCTGTAGATGCGGTCACTGCAATCTATTGTTAAAAGTTTCTTCTTTTACAAATACATGCATGTCCTTCTTAGTAGATTTCCTTTAACAAGAATCATATATATATATATATATATATATATATATATATATATATATGCAGTTTCATTCAAGACATTATGGATGAACTATTGTACTCAAATTCTTTTTTTCACTCATGGAAATATATCAAACTAACTTCATATGCATGATTTACTAAGTAAATCATAATTAAGTGATATACTACATCTTATTAGGCATTTTTCAATGCAATATAAGATTGCGTCAACTCTTTTGAAAGTACTGCTATAATGCTTTGGGTATTTTGTATAAAATATTGCATTGATACAAAAATAATAATTTTGTAGTACATAGATGTTGTTTGTGAACTTTGCTTTACCGAACTCCCCTCTTAAAATAAAATAAATGCCTAACAGCTATTATGCCCATAGGGAATTAGTTTTTCAGTGACAAGTGAAATAAGTATCATTTTAGGTACCTTCAACTAGGCACAAAATAAATCAAGTTTATACTTCTAAATTGTATTTACATACTAATATGTGTACAATCCAGGTCTTGAATCTTAGACCTCAGAAGCGTCACCAAGCACTACGACTACAAGATTCTTAGCTTGCATGATACTATCTTAATCCAAAACAATACAAGCCTTTCTTAGTTGTAGCAATCATTCCTGATTGAAGGGAGGGGTTAAATAATGGTAAATATATTACATACAGCATGCATAACAATTTTTATGATTAATAATGAACGTACAGATGTAAATTAACCAATTTGAAGGCAATCTGCACCATGAAAGGATGCTAGTCAGATAAACATTGAAAACACGAGAACACTGAACATGTGTTTCGTTTCAGTACCAGATTTCTTAATAGTGAGTATCGATGATCACGTCAAGAATTCTAAATAAACATGTCATACTGATACTTGTCACGTTCTAATATATTAAATATTAGAATGAAATGGTAATTTCTACACTTTATATCAGGTAAGAACATAGCAACATTACTTAAGGATTCGCTATCAAATATTTCTTGAACATATATTATGTGCATGTTAAACCTAATATAAAGGTATCATTTTAAAATCAACACCATTTCTCTGTTATGTTTTTCATCTTATTTCTAAGTTCATTTTGTGAACAGTTTACGGTATGTTGACAATCACTCCTACAGATAGTTGGTAAAACTGATTTTAAAATCTCATTAGCCCTTATTAGTCAATCTCTGGCGAAATCTCAGTTCGGATTTAGAAAGCTTCTTTGGATTTCGCTAAGCTATATCGTTTGTGGTATAAGTGAAATATCCGTCTTTCAATCAAAATCCAAGTATATTGTGTAACAGTTCACTCTATCTTAATCTGTGGTTGTGAAACATGGACTGTGATAAGAGATGTAAGTAGGCTTTAATTGGAGAGGTTCTCAATATATTGCTCGTATATCATGCATTGACTTGATGAGCCATATTGATGCTAGATGCAGAAGAAGTACTAAGAAAAGATGAACCTTTATCTGCTGACCTGGTTAGGACATATATCACTTATACCCAATCACCACGAGCCTTGTCGAATAGAATTGTTTGTTACAAAAATAGTATGGTAGGATGTAAGGAGCGCCTAAATCAAAAAGTCGCATCAGTTCGTGAAGTTTTTGATTATCAGTTTGAGTCAAGTTGGTAGGTGCCAAGTACCTATAGTTGTTGTCCACGTGATAATTACTACCAGTGACTGAAAACATTGGGTTGTATGGCTCTAGGTCGGTTGCAATGATTAAATTATATTCAATTTTTATCTTCTTCTAGATCTTAAGTTTCGTTATACTTTCGTACACACCTTTGCTTCACTCCTTCTGAATGAATTATGTTGTAGTGTGATTCTTGTAAATTGTGATACGATAACTTAGACCTATATGCTTACATATTTAAGGTTCTACGTTGTTAATACTTGAATAACTGAATCAATGTACAACGAAAATATAAATAAAAGAGCGCAATATTTGTAATTCTATTATATACATAATAAAATAATCAAATTAACTGCCTATGTTCTAATGAAATTATGTAGGATAATCTTGTTTAAACAAAATCATTACGATACAATCAATGCAGTACATTCAAGTTAGGTATATGAAACAATGATTATGAAAATACAATTCAACATTTCATTCATAGTTTGCAAATTATACATAATGTCTTTAGGTTAAGTTTTAAATAACAGCGGCAAGTCTGAATTTTAACATTTTTGCTTAATTTCAAGAAATGAACCAATTCCAATGAATGTTTCCATCTTTATATTTATTAAACTTCACTATATGATAACAACATTTACATTGAAGTCATATAGTGTAAGTGTACATTAAGTGCATTTTATCAATTAATTAAGTCTTTTCATTTTGACTTTCATTCTAACAAACTTAGTTATTTGTAGTTTCTTATAGGTTTACAAATAATTGTATTAAGTATTTAGGTAATGTATGTTATGATGTCATAAGTAATAAAGATCACTGTGACTTGACAACTGGAACACACTCAGTCTTTTTATCATGCTGAAATCAATCAAATATACAAATAAGTCTTAAATCACCCTTCAGTTTTTCTTTCAACATATAAATTCCGTTTATGAATTTTGAATAAACAAAAAAAATATTAAATAACAGAATAATATAAATTCAATTTCGTCCCCTTAGTTCTCATCAGCGACACTGCAATGGTGATTTTTGTTAAGTTATTGTGGTGATACCCAACAAGTAGTTCAGGGGAACTTAGAGAATCATATGACCTATATGTGCCTTTATATTTGATGTTTCTATAGATATGTTACCATACTTTATGATTCATGTATCCAACTCTATGAATCTCTATATGTCTCGCTACTCATCTCCTTTGTTACATTGTTTTGTGCAGTATGTTAAACTGACCTTCACATCAGTTATGTCATTGGTTGTCCTATTCTCAGTTTTTGTTCTTGTCTAAATTTACGACACTGGTATTCCTATATCTACATACATATATTCCTAATCGAATTCTTTATTCCCTTGATTACTCGATCATTTGATTTTTGAACTATGGATTACTGGTCACTTGATTGTTGACTACGTTATTTCGTAACTGTAATTCTAAATATTAGATACAAAGTTCTAAGTACTAAGCACCAAATATTACGCACAGGAATATTATATTTATCATCATGAATAAGATTCATAGTAGGATTATTATGGAATTCTAATAATACTATATCTCGATAACATTACAATTATCTTAAGGATTGATAAGTGACAACAAAGTAGTAACATCGGATGTCTATTTCATATTTTTTTCTGCGTACATGCAGTTTGTTGTTGTTGATTATTTACAGATAGTTATAGATAATGAATGAAATGATAATTAACTAAGTTTAGATTGTAAAACTGAAAAAATGCTTAAGATAAGAGACAATGAATTGAGCAGATTTACCGTTTTATTGATAGACTGACAGCTATTACTTATTGACTACAAATTTAATCTGAGTATTATGATTGTTATTAATTTCATTAAAGCGTCAATAAGTTGAATTCTTATATTGCCGAATGTTTTCAATTATTACCGTATTTTTTGACAGGTATAATTATTATCACTTAGATGATGAACTGTAGTAGTGTATAAGTCTTTGGCATCTAGAATTCTTTGAAACGTGTTGAGAAACAGATATATTTTCTCTTCTCCAAGGATCTTTTCCATCTACATAAATTAATGCATCCAATTGGTGAAATTAGGACAAAATAGAGGTATTGATTTTTGTTTACTTAAGGGGGCAGTTAGTTTCGTTTATGGTTATATCGTAGTGAGACAGATTTCTACGATGAGTTATTTGCATATTTCCATCTACGAAGATCGGATGTATGTAATAAACTTTTTGTAACGGTATCGTATCTCATACATTAATCCTGTGCACCTGGAAACTTATTTATGCACCATTGTAGGCAGTTGTTTACCTAGTGACATGTTTTAATAACATCAAACTATTTTTCGAATCTCCTAGTTCCATCAAAAAGTGCCCGTAAGATATCCCTTTTTATTTTCTATAGATATGTTTAAGATACCCTTTTGTAATAAAGAGGAATAGTTAATAATCTACAGCATTGCTTGCTTCAACATTGAAGCTACTGACAAAATGAAATGATTGTGATATTTTAGTAACAGGAAATGACAGAATAAACACACTTCATTCCTAATAGTTGCTTATACAAATTAATGTGAGTATCTTTTTACGAAATTTGTTATGAGTAAACAGAAACAACATGTAACAATGAACATCACACAATATACGAATTTCAAGTATATTAAAAATAAATAAATGATGGAACTCCTAGACAACATTACGTAACAAGTTATTCATATCTGAATTGGAACATGAAGTTCAATTACAACCACATTCATACAAGTATAAGCTAAGAAAACTTCAATTCATTTACATGAAATTTAGCCATAATACTGATTTAAGTACATAAAATTTGGTTATTAGAATGTTAGTGAAATTCATTTCTTTCAATAATCATTAAATATACAACAAGTAAAAATTGCTAATTTATCAATAATGTGAAGAAAAGGATGCCGTTCTGAGATTATTAAGTATTTACTTAAATCATCTTTAATATAATCCTGATTATCGTCTATAATCAAATTGAAGTGGTTTTGTGAAGGTAGGTAATATGTACAGTTTATTGTAGAAGTCTCAGGTTGATATTGTTAGTGTATCATTAGAAATTGGGAGGCACTGGACAGCTGTTTTATTTTAATATGGAACTCAGGAATGCACAACGTGGATTTCTCTAGGAAATTCGAATATAAGACCTTCAGGTCTCACGACAAACGCTTGACTATCTGCTCCAGTGAGCAGACCGGTGTTCAGTGTTAGTATTCTATAATTATTTTCGTATGGGCAACAATACCCGAACATCTAAAAACGTCAATGATGTGAACACAGAATGAATTATCACACTAACCTTTCAAACGTTTTTCATTAAAACAGTTAGTTCATCAGACATTGTTTCAGTAAACTAGAAACAAAGAAAGAATATACAGTCATCAGTAGAAATTATTTATAAATCTTACATAACATGGTACATGATAACCTGTCTATTGCTTAGCAATCATGCTTATTACTTAACAAATAGGCGTTGTTTTCATGTTCCCAATGGAAAATTATTTGAAGTGAATCAAAAGAACTTGAATATCAGCCAGTCGATTATATCATGACAGCTGATTTACTGCATAGTAAAATAATGTCTAAACAAACAGATAAGAATTAAATCAATGCCAAACCTAAATGTATTTTTTCATGACAGCCCTCAATTTTAGTGTGTAGTACCGTAGTGAAAAAATGTTTGAATTATATTAAAATAAGACATGAATACAAACAAACTTATTCATCTATATTATGCAACTGATCTATTTAAACGCATAGGTGGTAATTCGACGTTACATAATACTAAATCATTATTCTAAAATGGTAGAAAAGGTTTATGGAATAAGAGAAGAGTGTAACAAATGCTATGTTTTGTTACCTGGATAGTTAGAATATGAAATTTTGATGAATTTACTCGTTAAAACCTAATTTTCATTTACCTACTAATATATGAAGTTGTTAAATACACTACACCTTTCCAAGTATTTGTATTCTCGTTTTCAGAAAGCCATAAGTATATATTCAGTGGAACAATGCAATCATATAATCATCAAGAGAGAAACTAAACACCGAATTCACTTATCGATAAACTTATCTTCATCTTCTATGCATAATCTTCATCATATAGCTCACGAATCTAATATTGGTAACTCAGTTTTATTATATCCATATATCGATTTGCACATATATATATATATATATATATATATATATATATAGTTAGTTAGTTAGTTAGATAAGGTTTATAGCTTTGATGATATACTTTATCTGAGTGGCTAGTGGTAATTATATTGTCTTAGTAATGGTTTATCTATTCTTCTTTAACTAATAAAATCTTCCATTTTCTCTTCCGACATAGAAATTATGCAGTTCTAATGAAAACTGTTACACACCATTAATACTGGCAATCATGCATATGAATGAGTGTAAATAAAAATTACTCTTAGAAAATCGTAGATTATTTATCATTATAAAAGAATATTTTTCTCAAGTTGATTTATTCCAAAAAAAACTAACAAACAAACAAACATTCTAATTGATGTGTTATTTAATAAATAATTCATATGTAATACATTTTACGGTCATCTAAATTGAATTAGTCAACTGTAGAATTTGATCTTTCTTTCTTCTTTATTGTATCACCTATTAGTTGTTGAAACTAACGACTCTTTTACGCTTAACTAATCGTGTATGCTTATATGAATGTTGTTGAAATGAATATACAATAATCATTAAGAATGTAGTAGAAAAACAATGATTGTCATATATCAGTAGTTGATAATAATTTCTTAATATAATTATAGTACAAGCTATCAAAGAAAGAAGATTTGAGCAAATATGAGAACTATAGAGAGATTACACTATTGTCAGTACTAGGGAAAGTCTTCAATAAAGTGTTGTTGAACAGAATGAAATATTCAGTGAATGCTTAACTTCGAGATCAACAGGCTGGTTTCCGTAATGAACAGTCGTGGACAGACCAAATCGCAACTCTACGGAACATCATTGAATAACTAATTAAACGGAACTCGTCACTGAACATCAACTTCATTGTCTAAGAGAAAGCGTATGACAGCGTAGACAGGAGAACTTTATAGAAACTTCTTCGATATTACTACGTACCAGCCGCAGAGAAAATTAGGAAAAGATATTGGAAATGGATAGGACATACATCACGGAAATCATCAGACTACATCACGAGACAAGCACTAACTTCGAATCCTGTTGAGAAACAAAAAAGCGGAAGGTCAAACAACACTCTGCGTCGAAAATTGTAATCAGATATTGAAAGGATGAATAGCAACTGGAAAGGATTGCTGAGGACAGAGTTCAATGGAGAATAGTGGTAAGTGGCCATTGCTCCCCTGTGAGGGGTAACGGGTGTAAGTAAGTAACACTGTTAGCAGAACTTCAATTATACTCTAGCATTATACGAAAATAAACTGTATGTAATTTGAAAAGTTTTCTCAAATTACAGATTTTAGAATTTTTTGACATTTAGTTACTATTCTTATTAAACTGAGATGGTTTGAGGAGACTGATACTAAGTTAATCGAATTTGTCACAGATGAATGTTTGTAGGGTACCGATAAATATCAGGGAGCACTTAGCAGCTGTTTTGTTCTAGTATGAGACTTCTCATCAATGTTTAACTAGTTCAATCGACTATACTTAATACCAGTCTCCACAAACCGTCTCCCTTCATTTACGATAATCAGCTTAGTGGTGACTAATTTAAGAATATTCCTGAATATCTAGTGAGAAGTCGTAACTGGTGGAGTTCAGACTGTCGGAAGTAAAACATTTATTACCAATGACAATGGATGATCATCGGGCTATATATCAGAAATCTGATAGTGAACCAGTGGTACCGTTTAATTCGTCCAAAAGAGACAGATTTTTAAAACGATCATACATTTTCACATTAAGCTACAGACGGGTAATTTATTGTAATTAGTATATTATATAAGTAATATTGTAAGTTTAATGGATGTACATCACTTACCAATGGATAAACAAGCGTGAAAAAAGGTACAATAAGGGGGTTTTCATTAGATTATTTCTAGATGTAGAAATGGAGTGCTAGTTCTAGAAACAATTTATATTGAATCAATTACGCAAAATGAAAAAGAGTTTATTAATTAAGTAGAAAAGGAATCCAAAAGAACTGATAAATCACTAGAACATTAATGAATCGGTTACACAATGACATACTGAACTGATTAAAGTTTAACTTAGAAGTGTTAGACGTGAAATAAATTGAATGTGATCTGATTACGCAACAAATACAGACAAATGGTATTAAGCGTTAAAATTCAGGAGTAAATAAATATATCTGATTAATAATCTTGTTTATTTCAAGTATCGTTTACGTTTCACAAGCTACATAATGATGATTATTTCAACATTCGTATTCTACAAATAACCTGAAGAGAAAATTGTATATCTGAGTATCCATGATATCTAAATAATGTTGTATCTGCCTCAGAACTGGCTATTCTTGTGACTAATAATTATGAACTAATAAATGTAAGACTTGATGAGCATTTATCGAAAAGAATATTCTTCGTTCAAACATCTTTGTTTTTGAGTAAATTATGATCAAAAATAAATAATGACTGAATAAGAATATTAGTAATAATAATTGTACTACTTACCATGACAATTTAGGTTTCATCGTTGACACTTTTTGAAACTACAAATAAGGCTTTAGTCTTCTAATGGGGAAGGCTTCAGAAAATCATAACGCTGTGGAAAGGCTTAGTCTGTTTATTAATTTAATTGCTTAGATCATGTTCACTACATATGCTATGTCTATTAGGTGTCGTACAATTGAACTACTTATAATGTTTTATCTTCTTAGGGTTACAGCTCACACGTACCTTCAGTCTTACAATAGAAGCATAAATCACGTTCGCTCTTTTACATTGCAAATATTTATTACCCTATTGTTCCATTTCAGTTCTGTTCAAGTAAATACACGCACATTCATTCAGGTATTCATCTGAGAGTATGAACAAATAACTTGAATCTCTTTAATGATGTACTTCATTTTTGATTATCTACTGGTTACTTAATTATCTATTTGTTTTCATTTACACATTATCCTGTCTATGTTATATGTAGCACAATTATAAAAAATACATCCAATGCTTCTAAATACGAAAGAATCAAATAACTTGTTCAAGAAACTACTTATTTAAATAATATCCAAAGATAGAGCAATACATTAGGTCGGATATACAAATGAATTTTAGGTAGCAAATACTATTCATATGAATATTCTTTAATTATTTTCAATAATAACTAAACTTACCGTTAATGAAAATTGTAAGTTGTTAGTTGAATTTAATGAAATTTCTAGAGGAAACTTTATTTTGTAACAAGTCAGTATATGAATATGATCCAAAACAATTTCTGATTAATTCAAATGGTTATTTTTTTATAGATATTGGTACTTTTAGTTGATTGAATATATCACAGATTAATTTTAGCAGAGCACCATTGTAAACGAGGGAGCACTGGATAGCTATTTCGTTCTAGTGTGGAACTCCAAGGCAGTGCGCACCTCATATGCCGCACCAGGAGCTTCAGGTTGACTGTGAGTGCATAACCCTCTGCACCACTGAGTCAGCATTCAATTTCTGATTATGATCATAATCGTACAAAATACTTATAATGTAATACTTGTCGAATATAGAATACTTTTAGGTAATGCAAATAAAAAAAACATGGCAGAATAACAACGAGCAAGTGTTTTATCTTATAAGTAATTCATGTTGAATAAATGATTTACACTGTCCACTTTAGTGTTTAATCAGAATCGGAAAACATAATCTAACTTATTTCTATTGTACTTGTTAGAAACCATACCGAAAACCTGATCAACACTTAATGATCAAGAAGGAATAAAGATGATTAAAAAAGGAATAATAATTAATACAATTGATGAAAAATAATATTTCAGCTGGCATCATCTTCATCGTCAATTATTATTTCATTTATAGTGATTCATTGATAAATTAAACAACAAATAATGGTGAAAATTGTTTATTATTAGTGATAATGACATAAATGAAGTTATTCAGGATTAATTATTATAATCATGAATGATGATATAAAAACTATGTGAATCAATAAACTAACATTTTAGAATAGACTTGTATTATCCTGTTGATTTGTGATAGATTGAAATTAGTCAGCCTCTGCTGGCATCGGTGGATCCTGAGCGGATCGCCTTTATCTAGCGGTAGTCCAAAAGTTATATTTAAGGTGGATTGTGACTGGCAAGTGGAATCCACGTTGCACGTTTCGTCCTATTCGGGACTCATCGGTTGAATGTACCAGCATCCTGATGGCATTTGGCACGAAGTGGACTGAGTTCGAATCCCAGTGTGAATATCAACATCGGGTCGCAGGTACATCCAGCCGATGAGTCCCAAATAGGACGAAACGTGCAACGTGGATTCCACTTGCCAGTCACAATCCAACTTAAATATAATAAACTAACATCTTTTTCACACAAGTTCCATAGATGATATTTCAAAACAAGTGATGATATTCTATCTTACAGTCAAAAATATAATTTCACTGACTATTTAATTTTAATGTGAAGTATAGATGTTGATATGCTTTCAGTTGCAATGAAGTGTGTTTGTTTTTATTTTCCCCGACGCCACTGAAATTTTTTCACTCAGATGAGACAAACACGTGGCCTCTTATTGAGTTAGTATGGTCCGCGGTTCGACACAGCTAAATTATCTGGGGTAGCCGGTTTCTTTGTCTGATTCCCTCGATATTATGTACTTCATTCGGATACCACAATTTGTTTCTTTCCAGCTCACAGGTGCTCCAAAAAACTAGATTATATTGTGGTGCAAAATTACACCAGACGAGACTAGCAAACAACGTTTCTATATCTCACATTTGTGATTGAATTAACTGATGCAAGTTTACAAGTCATTCTTACAACAAAATCAATACAACACCTTTCGCTTGCTTTAATGAACAATTGTATTTTGGGATTTTGAAACCCCAACAGATGTGGAATTCATTTAAAGATGAATGTAACTACATTCAATTGAGGTGAGTGAAACAATCTCGATACAAAGTTATGTTATCCACGTAATTAATTAAATAAATTAACATTTAATGTATAACTAAAGAAGACAATCACATTATGAAATTTAAATGAAGACATTTCAATGAAGACAATTTACTTTTCAATAAAATTATCTACTAGAAATGTTTCATTGTATTCAACATAATTTCAATAGATAATGAGGTCTTAACAAAGTAATCCGAAATTAGTTTGATCCTGTTTTTCTGAAGTATCGAATAAAGTAGGCGTTCATAATTAATTTTTCTTTTTTTACAAATAACCATTCAGAGAAGTGTTTCATCACGTAACATAACCATTAAGAGTTAGTAAACATTTCTGAGTATCGGATACAACAAGTTAAAAATAACAATCTATTGAATATAATAGGTGAAATGTTTAAGACAATAATCAACTACATGAATAATTTGTGAATCAATAATAATAGCGTAAAAAAGAAGAAATCGAAATGGCCATCGACGTCATAGGGATTGAACATCCTTTATTTCGACTTTAGAATTCGGAGTGATAAAATATCAAAGGTACGGACGTACATTATTTCCTTTCCTAAACTCCTTTTGAAACAGTTTAGTTAACTTCATTAACAAAGTTTAAAGTTGATTTCTGTGGTGGTGCGTGACTTAAATTGATAGTATACTAAAGAACTAAGAGTTTTATTAACCTGTACCATCCATTGAGTAACCATACAGGAAAATATTCAGATATCCGTTTGAATAGTGCAGGCTTTATGAGGCCATTATAACTTGCATGATACAATCAACTTGCTTATTGAATACATCAGTAAATTTGAATTGTGTATTGAATGTACATCGTAGCTGTAGATCTTTTCGTTAATGAATTGACCTGACAAGATTGATAACATTATTTTTAATATTATCACATAAGATAGATTTCTTCTACTACATAACCATTTATGAATAGCCAAATAATAACCAGAGAAACTGCTTATTTTCGCGAATACATTACACAAGTAGATGAATAACAGTAGCAAATGACAGTTGTAAGCTCTGTCCTATAAGTGTGAAAAAATATCATCTATAACTGAAGTTATGCTAATACGATGGTCCACTTTATCTTTAAACTTTTTTGTGACATAGTAGTCATTTCATCACATTCAAATGTTTTACATTTGAAATTGTTGTTTAGGATGAAACAATAATTGTTAACTGTCTAGTTGAGATATCTGTATTCGTTTATATAGAATGTTCATTATCCAGTTTCTTATCAAATGTATCATATTTCATTCAACAAATATACATCGTGAGTCCACGAACCCATTGGGCACTCCAGTGCAACATAATGGAATACAATTAAGATTCAAAGAACCGTATGAAACTTACAGAATATATACGACAAACTCTCATAAATAGAATGGTGAAAATTCATAAATGTCAAAATATTTGATTTACTGGTAAACCTACCTGTGTTTCTTTTTTAATGACAACATTACGGTTAAATAATCACAACTGTGAGTTATATGCTTTCTGATGAAGAACACATCTACGAAATAGATGGTATTTCTTTAACTACATAAAGTAAACTTACTATTTACCAGTTGACATCCAAGCAGTCATACAATAACACACATAAATCAAACTTATTATTCTGACTGTATTTTGTCACAGTAGACATGTTAGACTACGAAATATACAAATGTCCATTTAGAACTTTATAAAACACCAGTTTCTTAATGAATCCCTGTATCTAATAATCAATAACGTCTTACATGAACATCGGGATGAACTAATTCAAACCTTAATATAAATGCATAGTAAGGCACCTCAATGTATTTAATTTAGAAATAATTTTGATAATGAGCTAAAAAGACAAAGTTTATCACAGCTGTGTAGTATATCTGCATAATACATTTCGAACAATCTGATCACATATGTACTTGTTAAGACGTTTATGCACAAATGAGAAGGACCAACTTGACAATCAGAATATGTGAAAAGAAAACAATGGTAATATGTAAAACATTGTAAAACATTGCACTCCATTCTGAATATAATAACAATAGTACCAAAGTAGATGTAATGTAAGAGGAAATCGCTTTTCAAAACTTCGTGTAGCTAAAGCTTTAAAAAACCTTGGCATACTCCTTAAATTACTTTTGCACAACATCAAAAAGGCTGCTTTGATACCAGCTTTAAGACCTGTCTCAATTAGATGCTTAACGAAAGATGATGATTGTTTATTATGTGCATCCATTATGTCACTAGCCATCATTTGTTCTAACTACCCTTACGGGCAAATCACTATTAGTCCTTCATATGCAGACTGTTAAACGCAGTATGGTGTGATAAGATCACTAAAATGATATTTAAGATTGTTGATAATCTTAGCCTTGGACTTTCCAATTAAGATAATGTTAGCAGAGTAATATGTTCGGCTGATGGTTATTGTATACCTTCGTTTTAGTATTAAGCTGTTTTAGTCACCTCAGAATAGTAAGATGATATAGACAACTTTCTTAGGAGCTTGAAATGAATTCTATTTGAAACAATGTAATAAACAAGATGTTTCTGAATTAAAATACTAATTGAATTTTTCAGAAGTGCCATCCTATCAAGTTTTAGTTGTTTCTAGTGTTATTGCTAGTACAAAATATAAACGAAGTAATCCTATACGATATACCATTTACTAGTTTCTTAATAGATTTGAGCCAAACACATAATCTCATGAAATTGGGTCTCTATGATAAATTGTCTTAGAAGTAACAAGAACAATCAGTATTACGGAAAGAACTGCTATCATTCAATGAAATACGTACAGGTCCGGATGTATACGCAACATGTTTTACAAGTTTCAAGTGTAAAATACAGGCAATTATTTTGTTTCATAGTAAATACTCGATTCAATTCTTTTTCGTGTGTAGATTAGGCCAAAGAAAAAGGTTATGAAGTAATCAAAAATTATGAACATTTGTGGATTATTGTGATCACAGTAGACTAAATGATAAAGGTTTTTACTGGTTAGCTTTTTTTTAGCAGGTTGTTGTTTTACAGGATGGGGTTGCTAACCTCGTGCCCAACCCTCCTCCTTTATCCGCGTTTGGGACCGGCAGCAACGCTAGAGAGGCTCCAGGCTAAAGTAGCAGCAGCCTCGGCAGCAATAAATCTCAACATACACAGAGGGAAAAGCAAGATCCTTCGATACTAAACAACGCACACTAACCCAATTTTGCTTGACGGAGAAATTCTGGAAGATGTAGAAACCTTTACATACTTAGGCAGCATCATCGATAAACAAGGAGGGTCTGATCTGTGGCAGATGTGAAGGCGCGGATGGGAAAGGCAATAGCAGCATTTTTACAACTGAAAGACATCTGGAACTCAAACCAACTGTCAGCCAACACTAAAGTCGAAAGTTTCAAAACAAATGTGAAGACAGTTCTGTTGTATGGAACTGAAACTTGCATAGAGAACTTCGAATAGCATCCTTCATAAGATACAAGTATTTATAAACAATTTTCTGCGTAGGATACTTCGGGTCCGTTGGTTGGATACCATCAACAACAACAACCTTCTACGGCAGAGAACAAATTAACCAGTTTCCAGCCGAGGAAGAAATTAGGAAAAGACGCTAGAAGTGGATAGGACACTCAGTGAGGAAACCACCAAATTGTTTCACAAGACAAGCATTAACATGGAATCCTGAAGGTCAAAGGAGAATGGAAAGACCGAAGAATTCACTACGTTGGGAATCGGAGACAGAAATAAAGAGAATGAAAAGCTCTTGGGAAAGGCTGGAAAGGGCCGCTCAGGACAGAGTTGGTTGGAGAATACTGATCGGCGGCCTATGCTTCACATGGAGTAACGGGGATTGATTGATTATGTCGACTAAATGATGAAGATTTATAATAATTAACCGAATTAGAAGTAGTTAAAGAAGTTCATTACATTATGAAATCATAATAAAAACGCTTCATTGAAGAAAATCTTGTTATCAGCAAAATCATTTGCCAGAGCTATACATTCGCATTCACAGTAAATTTAGAAAATAATTGTCTATAATAAAATAAAGAGATGTTACATAATCGACCAGAGCAATCTAAAAATAGTCACATTCTAAAATACTTAATTGAGTGGGTGTTCATAATTTTCTCAAGTAGTCATCTAAGGAGGTGTTGCATAACATAACAACATTGTCAAAATTAATTATACATCTCAAGTATCTGACGCAGTATATCAAAGTATAAGTGAAGTAATCATCAACTCAGTCATAATGACGGTGATAACAATAACAGTAGAAGATGATGTAAGAAAATTTGAGTACATGGAATGCCGATTCGATGTGAAGACCTAAGGGGTCTAGGGGGGGGGGTAAAGAAGTTAGACTAATATTAAAAGTATTAAACGAAGGTAAACAATAATGGTTCTACTTTCAAAATTTAAGGACTAGAAAACTAAAAATAACTTTTCTTGAAGTTTACAAGCCGAACAAACAATACAAAACATAAGAACCTTGGAAATGAGCAAAAAACGTAGAAGAAATGAAGGAAAGCATAACAATACATCAACCAATCTGTAAGTGTTGGTGTCATGAGTAGCCTATGCTTATAACAAACAACGAAACATCATTTTGGACAGTGACGTGTATTAACTTAAGTTTTTCACTTTAAAATTTCGATGAAAAATTTAATTTCGAATGAAGTGTATATTTTACGTTTCATTTTTTTTAGAAAATGTCAATTTAATCACATGATTCATATTGTTGCTTATTTAGAAAATGATTAATTTTCCTACTTTTAAACCTTACAGACATCTTTAATTTTCTTTCTTTACATCGTTTTGTACTGATCATATTAAAGTTAATTGGAATGCATTTTTTGGGATGGCTCCCAGAAACCTCAGCGAAGCCTCTGGAACCAGTTGAAGAAGGGAGGTATAGTCCGATCCAATCACTGATCGACAGTGCTTTCCGGAATCTCGACGTGGCAGGTTCCGATTGGGTAATAGGTGAAACTTCTTATTTCAGGTTGAATGGATTATAATACTGATATTGTTTTTTTTCAGGAAACTATAAATATACGAATATTTTTTTACATAACTCACTATCTTACTGGAATATAGTTTCCTGTCTACTGGTCTTCTGTCTTGTAAATTCGCGACTAGGAAGATTCAAAGCATTCGAGTGCTAAAATTGTCTGCCGGCTAGTCAGGGCTATCAAGTACGAGATATAACAGTTGGTAACACTTATGAATGATGTAAATTAAGCTCACTCATTAAATTTATAAAGTGATATAATGGCATAATCAAATAAGCAAGTGTTAACAATATAAACAGTGATGTAATGAAATGAATTTAACGTTATAACATAGTTAACTGAATATGACGAAATAATGAAATAAGGATTACGTTACCAAGACTAAAGAAAGACTGACGACTGTTTCCTTAAGAACATTACAAGTTTGATTACAAGAGTATAATATAAATAACTTCATCAAACTTGGGAGAGTTTAAAGTTTCCTGTCTATTAAATACTTTAAAGGATTCTAAAGTATCAATCTGGTATCCAGTGACAATCAGATATTTGACGATTACACAACTGAGTGCTTTTATCCCTTGAAATCCTTTCATGAATATGCATTAGAATATTTAATTAATAATTCGTTTGATACTTCTACTTTATTTTGTATCATGTCTGTAATATATATATGCTTAGAAAAGACGAAAAGAATGAAAAGAATAATTTTTTAACTTAGTTTTTTACAACAGTTATAAAACCATTTACCGAACAATTAGTGGTATGTCACGTAATAATGTTGTAAGTTCAAAGGTGTTTGCGATTTGTTAACAAAACAGTTTCGACAAGAAAGTGATTGAGAACAGAAATGACTATCTGGAATAGAAGAAATACTATTCTGAGTGATGAGACTAAATTTTAAAAACAATAAATGACAAGACTGAAAAAAACAATTAACAAAGTAACTGAAAAAAATTAAACAACAATGATTTATCTCGAAGTATCTAAATAAGTTGGTTCCACTATGAAACTGTTCAGCAGTGGGCATCCGTGCACCCCATCGGAGGTCGAACCCAGAACCTTCTGGCTCCGCGGCTTTACCATTAGAGCACTGAGTTGGCATCTAATGGTTGATATTTCTAATTCAGTCAATCCATGATACGTTTGCGCCACATTCCTTCTTGCTATTGGTGTGTAAATGCTTCACACCCTGACATGGTTGAACTCCAGTGGTTACTTCTTCACACTAGAACTTCAGAAATTACCTCAGAGAGTTAGTCACTAGTTAGCCGATATCAAAATTGACAGTCAGCTTTGTTTAGAACACCCAATTACAATCAATTGTGCTTACAGCTAAAAGGTTAGTAAACATTTTAAAACCATTACATACAGAAATAGTCTAGCAAAGTGCTAAGGACTCGTCTGAGTTTATTAATAAAATAAAATATTGAGTGGTTAAAAATTAGTCGGTGTTATCACTGAATGCATCATCCTGTTTTCAATAACATTCTCCTACTGAAAACATTCATTTATGTATACAGCTGTTTAAGTTTGTCACCGTATGACGTTATGAATTTAATGATTGAGCTTAATTCACATCACTCGCAAATGTTGCCAACTTCTCTTTTCATTCCCTTATTATTAAGTAATCACTTAAATTCTGACTATTATTTTGCTTACCGTTTCTGGTGCCGTCACTTGCATCACAAATGTTTATATTTCTACTATACTATTCAACATTTTAATTATGTTTACATATCTACCAAGTTAATGTAATTGACATTTTAATTAACTTCATAAGTATAGTGATGTATTTCATTTGTTGATAAAATGGAATCTTGTTTTTAGTAGAAGGATGTCATCTTAGACAATTACACTTCCAAAACATTTTATTTTTTTATCCTTAAAGTACTTGAATACAACATAAAGAAATCAACTGGGGGGGGGGGTTGTGGAGAGAGTTAACTGTCAATCCTGATAACACGAATTGATTTGAATCAGACAATCATTGACCACCTGGAGGCACTGGATAGCTGTTCCGTCCTAGTATGGGACTCTACACCAGTGCGCATCCACAACCCCATGCGGGTTCGAGCCCAGGACCCTCCAGCTCCGCGGCGGACCCTATACCATTAGACCATTGAATCGGCTCCTAACGGTTGACAGTTAACAATCCCCATAATCCCCCAACTGTAACTAGTATCAACTCACTAGTGACTAGCTCCTTGAGGTAATTCCTGGAGTTATAGTGTAAAGACGTGACCGAAAAAGTTCTCCTGTGTTAGGTGTGAGGCAGTTACCCATCGATGGCATGGATGAGGTCGCGCAAACGTATCACGAATTGACTGAATTAAAAATATTAACCGTTAGAAGCCGACTCAGTGGTCTAATAGTAAAGCATTTGCCGCGGAGTCAGAAAATTTTGGGTTCAACCCCTGATGAGGTCATGGATTCGCACTGCTGAAACAGTTCCATACTGGGACGAAACAGCTGTCAGTGCTTCCAGGTGGTCAATGTTTGTCTGATTCAGATGAATTCATGACATCAGGATTGACGATGAAGGGATCCATTTAAAGCAGTTAGTTCTATACAATCAATTAAAGATTGTATGAAAACCTGTTTAAATTAACTTAAAACAACGTTCTACAAATTATGCTAATTCGTTAAGAAGAATGAAAAGGTTTTTTGTCATAGTTACTAAAAGTGATTATCTAATTGATGATAACTCAATTGGAATATTTTTAAAGTCATGTTTAATGCATATTTGAATATCATTTGATTTTATATCAATCTTGGATAGTTTGTAACTGGCACAATTATTAACATTTAAAAGTTTACATAAATTGTTACACTTCTCTTTCCATATTCTTTTTGGATGAAGTTTTTATAAAATACTACAGTACTGACAATATTTACAGATTTTCTTTATTGATATATTGAAAATGTGATTATCTTTTGTAATTGCTGTTAACTCTTACTCAATATGATATGTACTTCGTAGATATATTTTTTTCTTTCCTGGTCAGCAATATTTGTGTATGGAATTAACGACTTCTTAAACAAACGACAGTGACGTTTGTATACCTTAACTGACATCATACGTAGGAATTATTACATCTCTTGTAAGATGTGAGTTAATATTTACTTGACACCGTGAATGTTAAGCTGTGGAAAGTTAGTAAACTATAAAAATTATGTTATGGAATTTTTTATGCATTGACATTTCTGATATTCTATTCATATGAATTAAAAGTGACGGTATAAACTTTATACTAAATGCTGGTGATGAATAATGAATGTTGACCATTAATGCTTTAAACTCTAAAATTACAAAGGATTAGCTGAACAATTCCAATTCAGAGTCAGGTGGTGTTCTCGTCCACTTCATCGACCTGATAAACTAGTACATAATTAGCTGATCTATTAAACTTCATGTATGTGGACGAAATTTCTTAACATCACACATGATAGGAACATTTACAAAATGTAATATTATGAGGTAAACAACTGTTATTAAAGAGAGATGTACTGTTTCATTTGATTTCAACATAAACATCGATGTTACGGTTTTATACAAGTTCCGGTTATTTCTATTTAGTTATCTAACCTAATTATCTTTTTAATTTTATTGTTCTCGAAGAATAAATTAATCCATTCACTTTACAGAATACTCTTCCCATCACAATAATGTTAATGATTTCCTTAAGTTATTTATCAGTTAATCATCATAGCAAACAATTAATTAAAATTGATTGTTGTGACACCTTATTCATTAAAACAATAATCGGTAGTGATAATCTAAATGCCAGAGAACGGTGTGAAGGTTAATATTAAGAAGAAGAATAACAAATCACAAGTACGACTTAAAAAACATTCTAGATTTTGTTACAAAGATTTCACTTCATTAGTTTGTAGGTTAATTGAATTACCAGGTAAGTTTTAAGAAAATCAAAAATCACAACTGATGTAATTTTTAATTATGAGGACCATCAGTAGCCGAACTTTTTGGATATACGTGTGTGCATTAAACAATAATTCCTGAAAGTATATTAGGCTTGGAATGCAAAGGATGAGCTATTAATCATGTTGAATTCTTTGGGTTGTATGTTTATCGTTCTAGATAATGTCATCAGTGTATGCTTCCAGTAAAGGTAAACACTATCCCACAAGCAATAAGTATTCACGACTTAAGATAACTAGTCAAAGGAATTGTCTTCAGTTAGTCGTAACACCTTAACTGATTTAAAAAAATAATATAATATCTTTGAAGCACAAACATTTCCATTTATATTTGCATACTTTCTACGAGGTATAAAGCTTAAGTTCAACACTGTATACTTCTATTCATGAAAATATATCAAGAATGCTGAGTTTAAATTTTCTAAATATGATCAAACCTTACTCCTCCCCCCCCCACCGACCCTCTTATAGTACTTTTCATGGTGTCACTAATATCAGGAACTTACTCAGTGGCAGATATTTTTTTACCCTTTGTCGAGACTTGAAATTAATAATTAATGTTCTACCTAATTACTTGTAGAATATAAATAGCCTTTAGATGTTTAATTATATTATGATACTGATTCTGATATTGATGAAGATGGTGAATTCACTTGTATAAAATGTATTTAACTTTTACAGTTTTATCAACTTAAGTCTTTTGTTAGGCATAATACATTGTGAAATATTCTTCGATAAAAAAAATCAGCCAATATCAGAATAAGGTAGAAGAAGTTGATTTGACAATTGTACACGAAATCCAACATGTGTAGATGTATGAATTTAGATACCTACTTGATGCTTTCATTTATGAAATTTAATTTGCGGTTAACTAATTCATGGGAAACATAGATCATTCGTTTTGTTTTAAAGAAACTTCTTTTTTTTGTTTTTGTCTATGTTATGCCGGACCACAGAGAAGTGTAACAAACTTTCAGAACTGTGTTTTACGAACACTATTTTCATTTATTCTAACTTTGGGTAATGTAAACATTTCGTTTCTACCCTATTCTCCCGTTTAATATAATTACTATTATTATATTGTCTCTTATTATGGACTACAGTGAATCAGTTGTGTATAAGTTGTTCATATTCACTATCACTATTTCCTTTGTTCTGTATTCATGTTAATTTCCTAATTTGGTTTGCTGTGCGGTCTGATTTTATGTATATATAAAGGAACGCTTGAAATACAATAGGTTCTGTCTGGTTGATCTATTTGACTCGTATTCTTCTTATTCTGGATTGGAACTAAGCGGGCATAGGGCAGACGCGCAATTACCGACTAGGCACTAGTGATTGGTACTCGGCCAACCAACCACCAAATTTCTCGCACCATAACAGTCTACGGATTAGGGAAGTTTGCAATTATTGATAATAAATGAAGAAAGATTCGTACACTACGTTAGTTTGTT
Organism: Schistosoma japonicum; assembly: GCA_025215515.1. Classification (NCBI taxonomy): domain Eukaryota; kingdom Metazoa; phylum Platyhelminthes; class Trematoda; order Strigeidida; family Schistosomatidae; genus Schistosoma; species Schistosoma japonicum. The sequence goes on along the minus strand of CM046064.1, from coordinate 19,564,621 downwards.
TAAATAATTAATCTTATATGATGTATTACTTGAAATATTTCTGTATAACTTTTCTATATGATTAAAGGTAAGGTTAAAAGTAATCCATACTTTATTTGTAATTATTTATTCAACATACAGTCAACATTAATATTTCTTTTCCAACTCATTTGAACATGATCTACACTACTTATAAGTAGTTAGGATAAGTGAATAATAGGTTAAATAAATACTAGTGTACTTAACACACAAATAATTTTTTGGCGTTCAATTTAATAGGATTATTTGGAAGTTAGTTATTTCTCGAAAATTTCAACTTTAGATTTTATCACTGGTGTATTTGCATAGGGTTGGCTGAGATTTTTGTTTAGAATAACTTTTCCGAAACAGGAAAAGTTTTAAATTGTAATTCTTGGTAGAGTATACTTGATTCTCATTGAATCTTGAAAATTATCGGTTGACTGTGCTCTCTATTTGAATATGTAAAAAGTTGTTAAAGTGAATACGCAAACTATTCAGATCAACTTTCACGATCATGGATGGACACTTCTTATTTCTCGTTTTACATTAGTGATATTTTTATCACCAAGTAATATTGATTAGGGAACCGAAAAAACTAGGGAGTACTGAAAATTCTTCTCTTTGTAATTTGCTATTTGGAAATCATCACCATCGGGTAAGTGAGGGACACTAATTTGTACAAATTTTAGTAGTTAGTTGCTCGGTAAGCTTCCTGAGCTTATAATGGCTTTCTGTCAAGTAAGTAGTCAAACCAACTACTACCAAATCAATAATTCATTGGCGTCTTTTATAGCAGCTCATGCCATATTGATAAAGGACTAAATGTTCCTATAAGACCAGATAATTTAGTTGTAATCGATGGTTCATAGTTATGCTTAATCGTGTGTTAGTAAATAAGTGCCCAAAATAGTTTAAATTTCCTGACATTTTTATTTTTAATAGATATCACTAGCAAAAGACACTCGGTCAAGCGGTACTACTCAATCATATCTCGAAATTATATCAAATGTTTCTACCTCTCTAGTTAGTTCAGAATCCAATCACCTATCAAGTAGATAATCTCTACCATCTATTATTACTACCTGTTTTCGAATTCCTTGCGTAAAGCGTTTGAAAATACCTAAAGATCAGCATCCTTCGATTCTACAGTGTCTAGAGCATAATACTATTTTCTTATGACTTTGTAATCACTGATATGGTAAGTAATACTTTTGCACGAATAGTCATCGCTCATGTATTTAACTAAGTGAACCTTTAGAAACTCCTGTAAGTATAGGTACCTATCAAGAATGTAGGTTATATTCTTTACTTCTAAGCACTAACTATCTGAATAAGTGAAACCGATCCCAATAACAGTTTAGTATCTACTAAACTACATTTATCAACAGATATCTCCTAAAATGTTGTGTTTATTTCAAATCAAAGTATTTACTATCAACACATTAAATCAGTTTGAGAAAAGTAAATAACCTTAATACTAGATTACTGACTGCCAACATACTAAGATCTATTAAGTGATGAAACATTCCTAGATGAAATTTAACGGTGCAACAAACAAAAATGTCAACTTTCATTGAAAATACTACACAAATGTACCATTTTTAGTTTATGTCGAAAATGTATTTGATGTATTAAGTTCAATACTACTAATGGATTTATTATTCCAATACTGTTAATTTTCATATTTCTGTTAACCTTTTACTAAATCTATATTGCCACATTTTGGACAAAATCATTAGTAAGTCAATTCATTTTAATCAAGACTATATGGATACGGGGCTGATCCTTTGTCATCATAAAAGTTCAACTTTTATGTAGTATATTTTTCCTATGAGTTAAACAGCCAAATTCCATTGGTACTTTCCTTAAAATGATTCACGTTATTTCTAAAGTCAACTATTAATAGAATAGTTATGTAACGTATGTTTCATGCATTTTTATGAAGTCTAAACAAACATCGTTTCTTGTTAAATACTTTTGAAACAAAATAATTATTAGTAGGATGAATTTGCACAAACGTGACTGTCTGGACTCAGTAGTCTAGTGGTGTACGCGGTGGCGTTTGACACGAAACGGAGTGAGTTCGAATCCCAGTATGAACATCAACATTGGGATGCAGGTATATCCAGCCGATGAGTCCCAAATAGGACGAAACGCGCCTCCTGGATTCCACTTGCCAGTCACAATCCAAATTAGAGTGATTATTATTGAATAATAAGAGCTACTCTGATGCCTTTGCAAAAGTAGCAGTAAATTCAATTCTGAATGTTTCAACATAAAAAAACTATTGGAATTACTCTTCCATAACTACAACATCAATACCTGCGTTAAAAAATCTTACTTAGTTTGTATAAAAATAATCAGACCGTTGATCTGATATCACGTGGACCTGATATTCAGGTTTTTGTTGGCTTTAGTACACTGAAACAAATGTTTTCAACTAATTTACCGAGAATTATTAAAGATTCATTTATATCATAAATCCACTACTTGTGTATCTAATCCCAAGTACCTGAAAACTTTTAACAGTATTGGGGTTTATTAATTCAAAACAACAACGTCACACTGATTGTTCCTGCATACTTTTATTCGTTTTCACCAACTGACGATATCTCAAAAGTCTAACATTAGTAGAACGGATAGATGGGATTAATAAAACCCTGATTAGATAACCACTGACCATCGGGAGGAACTGGAAGGCTGTCTCGTTCAAGAGTGAGTCTTGAGCAGCGCTCATCCAACGCCTTACCAGAGATTAAATCTAGGACGTTTTGGCTCCGCGCGGAAATCTGTGCTATTAGATCACTGAGTCGGCTCCCTAACAAATGATATTTCTAACTTACTCAATTCACAGTATATTTACGCGACCTCATTCATTGCCATCGGTGAGTAACTGCTTTACACTCGACATCGTACTGGTGTGAAGACGTTACCAGTGAAGTCCAATCATGTCTTGGTAGGTTAAGGGGGCTGCTCACTAGTGAAAGTGGGTCAGGCAAAGCAAATATATGGATAATTGATTAAATTAGAACTATTGACTGTCAGAAGTCAATGGTTAGGCGTTCGACTCGAAGCCTGAAGGTTATAGGTTCAATTCCATGAAAGGTCATGGATTCTGATTACTCAAGAATCCCACACTAAGACAGATCAGCTCACCAGTGCTACCTTGTTTTCAATTGATTGTCTAATTTAGGTCAAGTCATTATATCAAGTTAAAATTTCATAATCTCGTCAACACCCAATTAAAATTCTAAATGTTGGCCTATTTAGCATTCTAAGCAATCATTACTATTTGTTACAGGTAATAGTACATTACAGAAATTACTTTGGGATCGAAAACATGTGTCTAATCACTAACTATTGATACATTCAAACTTCTTCTCCCGCTCTCCCTTCTCTCCTCACCTCTGATAAAAGCTACAATATTGAAACAGTATTTAACAAGGTAGTTGGTTATCTATTTTTACATATTTTTATTTTTCAAATGTTCTACTAAAGTAGTCATTATTTACAAATATTTACAAATAATTATTCATAGTTTAAAAAAAAAACAAAGAAAGAAATAAGAAAATTCGTTACTTTAGAATACTACAAAATTGATTTTGTTTAAGTTAAATTGAATGAAGGTAAACAGATAGACGACATGTTTAATAAAATAATATTCGGCATGTCGGACAAAAAGGAAATATGACTAAATTAATATATTGAATTGTAACATACTCAAAATAAGTAGGCAATTTCACTGGGATATCACAGTTATTATTTTAATCTCAAGTATCTACAGTGTATATTAAACCATTTGATTCATGTAATTCATGTCGAAATGTTTATCATAAATATTACTTAGGACATAAGTCATTGGTTTCATTATACTACTGCCATTTGGACTTTCATTACATACTGATTCAACACAATGTGATTCATTCATTTTGTCAGTATTTTTAAAATTATCGACATTCATAATTTCAGAACTAACCTGTATACTTTCATGATTATGTTTTGGATTGTTTTTATTATCTTCAACGTTATTCTTGCATGTAAACTGTGATTGATATGGAACAATATCCACGTTAATTTGCTTAGTAGTATCTGGTGATGACAAGAAATGTTAAATGTGGTATATTCAAATTATCTGAAGGCAGCTGAGCTAAAAGAACAGGACTAAAACACTGTTCTGTATCTTCTTGCATGTGCAAAACGTTTGACGATAATGGAGTGGAAATCACCGGTGGTTTGTTTGTCTCACTTGTTGAAAACAAATGAAACGTATGGTTGCTGTTATGAATGTCACAATTAAAAACGTTACTATCACTTTGACAACCTATGTGTGATAATGCAGTATCAATCGCCATGTCTGTAGTCCAGTAAACAACAGCACCACTGAAATCACAACTGCACGAATAGTCTTGTGATGATGGTACAATAGAATCTACCGGAATGATATGATTAATACTAACGTTGTTATCAAACGTAACTCTTGTCAATTTATTCGATAATATAGGACTATTGACTTGTTCATCAGAATATAATTTCTCACTCTCTTCTCTTTGCTTATTTGAACATAATTCAATTGAGTCACGATTTGATTTAAGTATGTACTTATTTGGACTATTTATGATTCCTCTTGATAAAGTGGTTGTTACCATTGAATACGGAGTTGATACATGTTTTTCTGATGAATTCGATTTATTTATTAAACTTTTACCTGCTTTATTTTTACGTTTATAAATACAACAACTGATTGAACAGATTATCACAACTGAAATAAATGCTAAAGATAAAGCAAGTCCTGCTATCGTAAATGCAATTTTACTGGTACCAAAATATTTAGAATTTTGATCTGACTTCACTGTTGATGATAATGCTGATGAAGATGAAACACTTTGATTCATGCTATCATTATTAGAATGGTTATTATTTGATCTTGTAGAAAGAAGATGTTTTTGATTGAAATTTTTAAATCACCATAACCGGGTTGAATAAAAATAGGATTTGAAAAGGTGAGATAAGTTTGTGAATTTATAAAAGTACCTAAAGTAAATATGAATGGAATAGTTTCTTCATAAATTTCTAAACTTTCATCATTTATTCGATATGCTTCAAAATAAACATTATTTGATAGAAAATCCTGTAAACTGATATTTATTGAACTCGATAGTTTATCATTCAAATAACCAATTGAAATAACTAATCTGTCATCAATATAAAATCTTCCTGACTTTAATATTGTTCCCGTTGGAAATGTAAACATTGTGACTGGCATGGACTTTTGATAAATCTTAGGTTGCTTATAATTTGGAATGTTATACATCTGTAGAAATTCACTGAATTTGTTTATTTTTAAGTTTTCGGCAATTATTTTAGTCATTTTTCCAGGGGTTACGTATATAGTATCAATGGAAACTAATGCTTTAACAAGTATATTCACAGTGAAAGTTATATATGGTGAACGTTGACTAGACACCTGATTTATGAAGTTCTGTTTATAATCATCTTGAAAATTTAAAATAATTGATCGACTTCTCAAATTTACTCCACAGAGATATTTTACAATTTCAATGGTAAATGAATCACTATATGTAGAATAACTTGTCTTTGCATAATACACTCGTTTCTGTTCTAATTGAGCATAACTAAATCCATATACAGGTATTGTATCGACAAATATTTTGCCATAATTAGGCATTTCCTGGATAACAAAGAATAAAGTGTGATTTGTCTGATAATCATAATGATAATTTCTCCATCTACTTAGTTGTACATTTAACATTTCTGTATCTAACCATAGTTTTGTTTCATTTTGCATTAGATCTAGTTGTACTGAATCATTCAATGCAAAATTATTTAATATAATTTGAAATTCTAAAATACCTGTTAATTTTTTCAATTGAAGATTAGGATATTCATTTTGATAAACATCGAATGTAACAGAATCATATATCGGTATATTTCGATTTCGTTTGTTATTATCTACATTATTTGCAAAATATCTTAGTCTTTTCAAATTTATATCATTTTGTGTAATTTTATGCAGTATTTCACATTCAGGCAACAAAACTTCATGTTCTTGTTTAAATGAATTATATGAATAGAATAGGTTACCATATTTTGGCAATATTTTGAAATGTATGTAAATAAATTGTGGTTGAATAAATTCATGCTGAACAAATATATGTTCATTAGATATAGTAACATAATCATTCATTTCAACTATTATTAACTTTGTATTTTTGATTGACAGACTATCTGTGTTTATTTGTGATAATGGGCGTATGAGATTAAGTGATGCGTTAAAGTTAGGAACAATTTGTATTGGAAAAACTATCGGTTGTTCATAACTTCTTAATGAACGATTTAGTTGATATACCTGAAAAAAATAAAAGTAAAGGTACAAATCGAACAATGTCATCAATTTCCGTACAGTGAAGCAAATTAACTTCTAAAGGTAAAATGTTATGTTAGGTTGTATATTAATAAACATACAGCATATTCTGCTTAGACACGGTGAGAAAATCAAAGAAATCTGATCAACAAATTGATCAAAGTAAATGCATCTTAGATAATTGATTAGTTTTACAAACTTCTTAGTTGGATCAGAAGGGAAAACCAGAATTAACGATTTGAAAAAAATGTTGCAACACAAATATTCGATAAAAAATATCTTTGCTATAGATATAATGAAATTTTAAACGTAAAGCTAAAATTGTCAAAATTATTGGATGAATGAATGGATTAAGACATTTTCCTTGAAAGTAATTTTAATGCTACTGATGGCACCACCTTCATACAAGCTTTCACTCTGAATTTCATAGTGCAATGTGACAAAATGAATAACTCCCTTGAAAATCTTTTCATTGTAATTTACCCTAAGCTATCAGCAGCAAACTTACTATTTACCAGTTGACAATCACACAACTTCCCAGTAATATACATAAATAGAACTTACTATTTTGATAACAGTCCATCATAGTAGACACTTTAGAGTGAAAAACATGCAAGTATTCATTTGGAATTCTACGATAATATTATGTATTGCTTCATAAAATACTATCTTTTTACCAATTTACCATAGTTAACAGTTATTCTAAAACAATATCACAATTCATTAAATGACCCAGTATCCATCATGTGTTTTCCTGGTCTCACTGTTAGATAATCCAGAGTCATTTAGTACCGGATTCTTCGAACTTTGTTCTAAGAATGTTTATTATAACACTGTCTTTGTTTTACGAAGGTAGATGCAAATGCAAGCCCACTGAAAATAGTAAATATAACTGAAGAGGGGGAGTAAATATTAAAGTTCTATTACTTCACTTAAACTCCGTAAACAGGTTTATTGTGTAACATATATTAGCAACCGGTTCAAACTTTTGAGTCCCCTATTTTTACAACTTTGTATGTATTAATTTAAATTTGTTTGAACAATTTATTAATGAATGTTACTTATAAACACTCACTCACTGCTAAAAAATGCTTGAAAACTTTTGTAGTATTAAATATAATAAAGATCTAATATGAACTACATATGTAGAACCATATAAACTCCAAAAAAATGATGTTAAATTAACTCACTATTTTTTTAACGTATCACATCAAATAGTTACTATATGAGATTCAATAGATTAAATCAAGTACGCACAGACTAATGAAATTTCAGAGGAACGTTCTCACAATGCGTAAAAGTAATTATTCTATATATAATTAAGGGGTTGTTGTGGAAATAGTTAATTTGTTAATGCTGATATCACAAATTGATCTGAATCAGACAACCAGTGATCACCCGGAAGCACTGGATAGCTGTTTCGTCCCAGTATGGGACTCCTCAGCAGTGCGCATCCACGACCCCGTTGGAGATCGAACCAAGGACCCTCTGGCTCCGCGACGAGCACTTTACCATTGAACCACTGAGCCGGCTCCTAATGCTTGATATTTCTAATTCAGTCAATTCGTGATACGCTTGCGCGACCTCATCCATTGTCATCGGTGAGTTACTGTCTCACACCCGACACGATTGAACTCCACCGGTCACGTCTTTACACTAGAACTCCAGGAATTACCTCAAGGAGCTAGTCACTAGTGAGCTGATAATTAGTTACAATTAAGGGGTTGTTGTGTTCTATATATTTCAATTATATCCATTCAAAAAACAGTTCGAATTAAATCAACTATTCTAAAACTAAACCTAGTGATGGATATGTAAACGTATTTCATCTTAAAAATGACGTTATAAAATTTGTATTAAGGAAAAATGAAATAATTCACCATTTTTCACCAAGTAATCTAATGGGAGGCTTTGTACTATTTGTAGAATTAGTAGAATCTAACATGAATCCTGCTTTAGAATTAAATTGACTGATGCTAATGTAAAACATTAACACAACTGTATTCTGTTGAGAATTGAAAAAAAATATGTTTGTATAAGGAAATTCAAGACAGGCACTTTAATACGTCACCATCCTTCGTAAATAAAAAGAAGATTATGGTTTGTAGGAAATACATATAGAATGACTAGTAAAATAATCAATAACTTTTCATGACAACTGTAAGGAATAGTAATATATAAGAAATGAAACTTTCTTTTCATTCTAACTGCCATTTACCTTAAATAAATAACTTTTATAACCAGGAATAATATTTTTCTAATGCTCTACATTTGCCATATATTCAATAAAGTAAGACAAAATGTAAAACTAAGCGATTATTGTTGATCACTTTTAAGTTAATATCCAAAGATCCCCAACTGAATCGAAAAGTATGTAAGCTACACATACTTTAAGTTTCGTTTAAACTAGATAATAAATGTTTGCTATTATAAACATGAACAGATTCTCAAGCGATGTTATTAAACCAATAAAAAGATGACGAATAACTAGATAACATGAAACTAAATTGAATCTATGTGTTATTGGTTACTTATATAGTAACCATTTACTTTATCAAACTTCATTTTCCTGTGATAAGTTAATCTTTTAGTTTTTGTTTTAGCATTTTATACTTGTCGTGTATATACTGGAATAGAAATAAATACTGCTGCCTTCATATTCAACATTAAATTTACTAATATTTACCGGTCACTAATCAATTTTATGTTATCTAATCCCCGAACTAATTTAAATGAAAGTTGATCCATGAAAAAGTAACTTGATATTGCGGTGCATCTCGTTATGATTCGGAAAGTTCGAGCAGCTCGATAAGAGACCATAAAACGTAGTAAAATGTTTAGCTGATACTTATAAAAAAACACTTTTCCATAACTAGATTCATCGTAAAGTGTTTTAAAAAAAATAGTATCATACTTATTTTCATAAATAAATTGGCTTACCAATAATTCGAAATCATCTTCTTTCACTGACGACCCATCATGTTGATAAACTAGCTTTTCAACTAACATTCCACTGAATACACCGGGAATAATACTTCCGGGTTTCATCATATTTGATCCTAACCATAATGTTCCATGTTTCGGAGTTTTTGAAATTTTAAGCTAGAACAATTTAAACAAGGAAGAAAGTAAATAAATATCATTTTCTAGCTTAAATATTCTTAGAAACACCACCCCTCGCCGATCTCATATCATATGAATAAAAATCATCTTCTTTCCATAAACAACTAGAATAAGCTTGTATTTTCCCGTTGATTTATAACGAACTAAAACCAGCCAGCCTCTGTTACAAATCACTGGGAAGATACAAGCTTATTCTAATTACATATGTACCCGTTGCACAAGTTTGACTGTCTGGACACAATAGCCTAGTGGTGAACGCAGTGGCGTTTGGCACGAATCGGACTGAATTCGAATCCCAGTATGGACATCAACATTGGGATACAGGTGCATCCAATCGATGAATCCCGAATAGGACGAAACGCGCATCATAAATTCCACTTGGCAGTCACAATCCAACTTTAATATTTCCATAGACAATTTACGATTCACTGGACTAGTCAGTTTACTTTTTATTTTGAAAACCATTTTCAAATTAAATAATGTTCTGGATGAAGCCTTAATATGAATTAACTGTTTTAAAATTATTACTTACAAAATCTCTGTTATTAATGCTATGTCTAGTTCAATCGCGATAAATTATATGCATTAATATCACTGATAGGAAATCAAGCAAAATAATCAGCTAACATTTGTGCTGGTCTGAATCACATGTAGGTCTCTATTCACATAGCATATCTAGGCATGAATGAAAGTGTTTACTAGCTTGACGACAATATATGTCTTGCTATTTTATAATTTAGTACAGAAGCAGTAAACAGTAAAATTATTACTCAGCGCAGAAGTTTCCCCTGAGTTTTTCACGTAGAAATTAAGCTTGGAATATAATGCTAGGATATAGTAAACTAGCACCACATCATCTATCACATGCTCAGCAATAATAAAGTCATTTTGTCGGCATCATTGCCAAAATTAGATTTGATCATATCAAATAAATTGAGTATCAAATAAGTATTTTATAGAATTAAGTCAATGTTTGAATTTGCTAATAAACGTACTATATTTTGTTCTCTAGAGGTTAACAGATAGATTTATTACTTATTAGATAAAAACAATCCTTAAGAATTCATTTCTAGGTAGCTCATTCATCAAATACCATTGAGAGATAAAAAATAGGTTAGTTAACTTAGTTATAACCTAGAAAACAACTGATAGATTTAACAAACTTATAGCTTAACCTTCAATAGAATTGTTTAAAAGCGTTAACCAAGAGTCTATAAACACGACCAGTTGATTTTCCATGTCAGGGATACACCACTTAGTTCTGCTAAATCAATGTGCACTTAAAAATTTAGCGATTACTGTAGCAAAAGTTATATTGTACTCACAACCATGAAACAAATAAGTTGGAAGATACTTCTCTCCGTAGTTTGAAAGAAATAAATGGAAATCCGTGTTCTTACACAGTAAACTGAATCAATACATCCTGAGTTATTTTTAAGAGAAGCTCATATTTTTGTAATGAGATTTACTCTCTTTGTTTTGCATATAACAGAAGTTGTATAGACTCGAGCGAAAAATACTTATCTCTTGATCTAAAAAAGTTTAGTGAAACATTCATCATTTCCTTTACCGAATACGGCTACAAAGATAATCATATCAAACCTTCATACTCCCTGTTTAGTTTTCAAATAACCACGTTTGTGCGTCGTTTTTCAGTATTTATGCTTTTTAAAACTAACTATTCACACATTTCTTATTTCATAAGTTCTAGTAATTATTGTTTTAATAATGTTATTTTTTGTGAGTTTCGATTTATCTCCTGTGTTCACGCCGATTTTAGCATGGTTTCAATGTGTAGGGGTAAGATTGATTTTCACCATTTACTAATTACGATTAATTATGTAGTCTATAGCATTGTTACCATTAATTTATAAATTGTTTCAACTGATTGTATATATATATATATATACAAATATTAATGTATACTAGAATGAAGCCTAGAGAGGATCTAGCTATAAATAATACTATTTGCTTATATTTATGGGTTTCTAACAGTAAGTGCTATAGAAAATTCTAGTGTCAGGAAAACTCAAACAGGCATTATATTCACTCCATTTTCAAAGATTAGGCTTGATAAGGAGAATGATAATATCTGAACATAATGTACATAAGAGAATTAGTAAACTACTAGTGACTTACGCTTCTACTCTCTGATCCATTATTTTCTAAAAATTCGCGTAATTGATTTGCATTGATATGATTTAATGTAATTTCACCAGCCTGACCATTGTGTACAATTAGTGGACTTATTTTTAATAGACGATTTTGATTATATCTTAAAATGTAGTTGAATGATATAGATATTGAACAAAATATTATCTGAGATGCTAAATATTTTGTATGATCATAATTATTAATAATATTATAAGTAGTATGATCATTTTTATTGTTTCCATTGTAATTTTTCTCATTCTCCATGTTCATTATTGTAGGACGTTTAACAATACTTGCACTAACAGTATATTCATCTTCAATATCAGATTGGTCGCGTAACGATGTAGATTGTTTTACTGCTACGGACCACTTGTTTGGATAAAATGTGTAGGCTATCCTTCCCATTGTGATTTCTTCCTGTGAAATTGAATGAAACATGAAGTTTTCACTTTGTCATGATTATCTATTACCAAAAGCATTGTAAGTATAATCTACACAGAATTACCACCTGTTATTTAGCTATGCATAATGCAGTTCATTGTAAATAATAAAACCTTCTGAATGAATGATGTAGAATAATAACACCACTTATTTAGAAATTAGACGTCTAGTAAACATAACATAATAAAAACCGTATATTAATATTCCTGACAGAGGTTCATTGAGTAGAAAATTAGGGACGTCTAATCAGACATAAGATATGAAACCCATCATTGATAGGAAAGTGGGTGAACGTACTCTGGAAAGATACACCAAATGACTTTCTTTGGACTTTTTTCAAAAGTCACAATGAATGCTTCCGTAACCAAAATTACGTAGTCCGCTTAACCGTTTTTAATCACGGTGTAGAATACTTTTATTACATTTAGACTGTAACCAAGCTATATAATTAAATTTTGAAACCCCAATGATAGTACACGTTATAAAATAACAAGGTAATAAATTTAATCGAGAAATTTAGAATGTTGTACAACATAATGGTAATTTAGCAAATGGGTTATCACTAATGAGAAAGATGAATACCTGAGTAAATTTTGTTATGTTTTCATTCCAGCTAAGCAGTTGATTTTTGTTTGCCGCACTAAACTTAATTATTGATCCATATTTTGGCTGTGAGAGAACCTTATACACTACCTGAAGATCCAGTTCATTTTTGAGGTCATACTGACTTTTTACCAGAGGTGGAAATGAAGTATTCGATAGGTTGCAGTTCCTCTGTGCAGTTGAACTGGTACCATATCCTACAGATTTCTGAGCCGTGAACTTAATTTCGGTATTTAAATGATGACGAGTAATTACTTCAAATCTGTTGATAAGAAACAAATGCATTTAAGAATTACTTAGTTTATTGAGTATGTTGAAAAAACAGCTAAACGTTTATTATAATGTAAGAATTATATTTGCGGGCGATTTTCAGTCTAACATAAATATCCAATTTAGTAAGACGGCGAATTCTGACAGTTCCAAATTCAAAAAAAAGAGAGGTGTAACGCTATTTAAACTAATTCCCAAGATTCAATCAATCAGTGCCTGTTACCCTACGCAGAGGAAAAGCTGCGGGCCAGTAACCTTCAACCAACTCTGTCCTCAAATCGCATTCCAGTTCCTCCAAAGTACTGTTCATTCTTTCCATATCTATCTCCGATTCCCGATGCAATGTGTTCTTTGGTCTCACTCTTTTTTTAGCCTTCAGGATTTCAAGTTAGTGCTTGTCTTACTACGAAGTTTAGTGATTTCCTCAATGTGTGTTCTATTTACCTCTAGCGTCTTTTCTTCCTCACCTGGACTTTGGTTTATTTGTTTTCTATCACAGTAGGTTATCGATGGTGGTGTCTGACCAACGGATCCGAAGTATCTTGCACAAACAACTATTTATGAATACTTGTATCTTTTAAATGATGCTTTTCGTAGTTCTCCAAGTTTCAGCCCCATAAGATAGATTTATCTTGACGTTTACATTGAAACTTGTAAAATTTGATTTTGGTTGATAGCTGGTTTGAGTTTTAGAAGATTTTCAACCGTAGAAACGCTGACGTTTCCTTGCCAATTTGTACCCTTATATTTTTGCATGGGACCATACTTGTTTATTGATGATGCTGCCCAGATATGTAAAAGTCTTTACATCTTCCAGAGCTTTTCTGTCAAGTGTAATTTATTCCTAAGAGTAGTATTATTACTAATATTACTAATATTCTGGGTATTCATTCTATAACCATAAACTGAATTTGTTGACATAGTTTGATCTCGCTAAAGTTGGTGAAAGTATAGCCTGAAAAAAATATCAGTGACAATCAATTTGTTTTACATATTATCTGTTTAAAACCATACGTATTTGATAAACAATAATCGTTCATCAATTAAAGTCAGTAGAGTTATCAAAGAAATAAACAACTGAAGCATATCTCAAAGATCTCTCAATTGTATGAGCTGTGTTAGATGAAATAAAAAGCCATATTAGACTACTCATTTTATGAAAATCATAGATTTGGACGGTGATCCATGGTGTTACTAGTAAGTAGAAAACTAGTGGAACTAAATAATGAGTTAATTAACAAAAATAGGCCAGGATGATTCATAAAGGTATCCTGAGATTAGGTTACCTTTAGCATGTCTCCCAAAGTATTGATTTTAACAGTTTCTCAAAAATCCTATTCGAATCATCTATTTATCACAACAAATTCAAGTCATTTAAATACGCCATAACAACCCATAGATCAAATAGCTTTTACGAAATACCTTCTAATTCAGTTTAGATCTCACTATTATTCTGTAGAGATTATATAAATATATGTCGAATACTAAGAAGCATAACTATAAATCACACTGTGACAAACTATGCAAAAAGGTTTCAATTCAAAACACAAGGCTGTAAGTCAACTGATTTGAAGATGATCTGTTCTAATAAGCATTGTAGTATTCAGAGACTGGTAAGAAAGCTTCCTGTAAAGAGTGAAGAACATGAGCTGTATCGATAATCAGTTTATATCATTTTGTCGATCACGTGTCTTAGAAAGCTAAGTAGAAATTTAAATACAGATGATAAATTACCCTTTTGGAAATACTAGTAATGTCTGGTTGTTTATAACATTCAACTTCACTGTACCAGGAATTATTTGAAAATGATAAATTTCCGATCGGTATAAATTGTACGTAAGAACAAAACCAAAACCACAAGCTGTACTTTTCTGTGAACCTGTAAATATATACGGAAATATAAACTCGTGAATATAAATGAAGTAGCTTTTAATAGACAAAAATTTACTGATAAATAATTATTAACATGACTCAAGTTATACAAACAAGTTAGGTAGGAGATAGTACATATTTTTCGTTTTCAACGAACAGTATCATAAGTTAATGAGGTTACAATACTTATCAGTTATAAAAATACGTGTCATGAACTAAAGGATTATGATTCTAATTTTTTAAAAGTACTTACGAAAAGTTTTTCATTCTAAAATAACAGACAACCTTTTTTTGTGTCTCTAATATGAAAACACATGCATCAACTTGACGTCAAAAGCTAAGACAAGCTATTCGTTTGATTTTGTATCAAGTGTAATGAGTAGTGCGAAATAATTTTAAATGTCACATTTTCAAGACACACTAGACATTCTGTGGAGTGAATAGGTTCTGCATGATTTATCTTTCATGTAACCAGCTTTACTGTAAGTACAAATATACTGAATTCGTAAAAGTCAGCTTTAGCACGTGATTCCAATACATTTTATATGATTCACTGAAACATCTACTGAAAATTTCAAAATGTTGGGTCATGTAGTGATTGTACTGAAATAAGGTCCTAGATTTCATTCATAGAAGCGAATGTATTAACCTTAACATATTAAATACTTGAAAATCTTTATCTCTTCCCGATGATTAAAAATCTAATTATAGTACTTAACAGTATTAAAGTTTTCTGCATCTTTTGAAACTGAATTATGCTGAATTGATGCATTTTATGTTTTATGCAGATTTTATAGTTCGACTTTAACTGCAGTGACAACATACACTAAGTTGTGATAGTACTTGAAAACAAGCCATTGCTTTAAACCATAGAAAAGGTTAAGAGGGCTGTTTTTCATAATGAACAATGGAACCAAAATACATTTCTACTAAAATATTCTTTTATCAAAATGAGTGAACAGTGAACACTTATTCTAGATATTTCGTCATTAGGTAGTGCAGTTATGAGTTGAAATAATGGTCATAATTTGAAGTCTTCCCTGTGTTTGACCTTATCTAAAGTGATATTCATCGACGACTGAAATCACCAATAAATAAAAATAATCTTTACATTGCTTCTCAACTTCGAAATATGTTTATTGTCATGTATCACTACCTTGATGCTAACCACCTAATGTATATATTGAACCAGTTTACTTGTTAATTAAAATCGTGAAATATAAGACCAGAACAAACGTTATTTACTGAGGGTGAAATTGATAATAATATATAATTTACTTCTGATTAGGGATTACAATATTGATGAGTTTATCTGAATTAGGTCAAGTTTTGCGTAACGAAAAGATCAGATTTAGCATTAAAATCATTTAGAAGAAGTCAGTGTCATTTAATCAATATGTTTATGCTCACAGTTCCGTACAATAAGTACAATAAGTCTAAAAAAAGTTAAGTATATCGTGCAAAGTTTTAGTTCAGATGGAATAATCGAACAAGAGCAAAGTAATATCCACATGTCACCACGTATAGATGGATACTCCGTGAAACTAACCAACATAAATGCAATGAAGGCAAATAAGAAACTAAACATTATGACAGTAAAATTCGATATATCTAAAACTTAATAAATAATAACTCCAATAAAATTCTAGCACTTAAAGTATGCATCTACAGAAAACTTTATTCCAGTAAAATTATATTGTCTATTCTGCATTCGCGTTTTAATTACAATAGGAAGCAACGACAGACTTCATCCCATTAATGCGTATTTACCAATTCACCTGATTACATGAAGCCAATTACATTGGGTACACGACCAGGTGAGTCTGTCATAGAATTTCTGAATATCAACGTTCACGTCCAAAAAGTGACAATTGAAGGTAATTAACAGCTCACTTCTTGATCATTAGTTAAATACAAGACATTTACTAAGCGTAAGTTAACTTGCACAGATAATTCGCTAGACACTATTTAATTTTATTCATACTACGAGTATATGCCTATCACATACAGTAGAAGCTATCGATATTCATCCCAGTAAACCTAACCTACATATTCAAAATATTTGTTCACCTGTTTTCCCTACCTCGGTCGTCACTAGTGCCAACAGTAGAATGAGTTACAATTGCATTTTCCCTGTTTCTTCTTTTTCACCATGTCACAAATTGTCATTTTGCCATTTTGACATAATTGTTAGATTATTATGCTTAGTTTTACGTCCAGAAATGTTGAAGCTAAGGTTACTTAGAACAGTCTAGGGGATATTCAGTGCACAAAAACTGCAGTAAATGTATTCTACTTAGTGGATGGTGATACATGAACTGAAATACAAAATGCCTTGGTTTTTTCAATTCTTCTGCTTATATGGAGCAAACTGCGCTGATAGATGCTTTAGGAAATGACTTTTCTATGCTTGTAGGCACCCATCACCATGATCAAGCAAAGAAATAGTTAACAGTTCTACTCAGGTCTAGTTAATTCAATATGATCATACATAAATAACCAAACTGTTTAAGAATCTGAATCAAAACAAAAATCTCCATATTATTATTATTTGTTGGGTTAGGGTGATTTTGTGGTGATTGGTACTAATATTGTTGACTGCATTCGTCACAAATTGATTATGGCTTAATACCACTGAAAACCAGGAAGCACAAGACAGCCGATTCGTCTTAGTAAGTAACTTTCCACTAGTGGCACCCATAATTCCGCCAGATAATCGAACCCAGGATCCTTAGATCTTGTGACAAGCAATTAAAGTTTGGAGCAACTAGGCCTCAGTTCGGTAGTCAAATTTGCGCCCCCCGAAGGATCTCATTCCAGGACCTTAACTCAATTAAATACTTATGTTTTGTCAGATTTCAGAGATAGCTGGATTTGTTGACGAACTTACTTATCCTGAAAGTCTCATAAGCCTGGGTGAAACAGTGCTTGAAAAAATATCGACTTGGTGCAAGTGTCAACAAAAAGACAAGTATTTCGAGTAGCAGTTCACTCCATATAAACTTATGAATAAAAAGCATGGTCTGCCATAATCGAAGACGTGCGATGGCTCTAGGTCTTTGAAAAAAGATACCTCCGAAGCATTTTTCGAGTATTTTGAAAGCACCAGGTAAGCAGTGTCATGGTTAGCCATAGTGATAGGGAAAGACGGTATATCATTCGGTGAAGTTGTGGATCTTTGTTGACTGAAGGGGTTATGATATATAATACATTACAACCAACAACCCCTCATTTGGACATATGATATTGGAGGGCTTGTGAGTAAGATTGAGAAAAGCCAGGAAATAGCCAAGCCAAAACGCAGCATTAAAGTACAAAGTCGTTGACTAGTAAGCTGTGTTGGTAGGTGCAGACTATATATTTAAGGTTTGCGTGATGACGCCGATTAGTGATTGAATCTATTGGGTGAGATACTTTTTAAAATATCACTATGACCATGTATGTAAACTGAAGTTAATCCTGTACAAAATTTCAGCATATATATATAGTCAATGACAGTGTTGCAGTTGCGTTTATCTTTTTGTCGTCATCTTTATTGTAAATTCCAATATTCTTCATTTATACCTTTTCATTATGTTTATTGAACTCTAATGTTAGATTGATCTTGATAATTAGATTTCATTCCTGAAATGTTGTACGTTAATTTGAACCAACATAAATCTGCGGCAGGCTGTTTGATTCTTATGACCGACTGAAGGCACTGCTAGTCAGAGTTTAATTTTTTTATGAGTTGAGACTAGCATTAACTAAATAAATCATACTTAGCATTATATTTCGGCAGTATTTCGTAGATCCAGTCTTCAATCCTATATACTTCATCGATTAGTACAAGGTATGTGAGGAAGAATAATTTGTGATAAATGCTAATTCGAAAAATATTTTTATTCATTTCTATAGATAAGTACAATATTGAATATTTTAAAGAAATCTCTTCGTAATATGGAATTGGGGAAAGAAAATACAAATTCCCAAATGATATTTAGATAAACGAATGACAAATTAATTGTAAATGTTTAAAAAATTTTCCAAACAACTTCAAACATTATCCATGATTTTATTGATTATTTCAGTTGTTTAACTCATCAGAGTTCATTTTGTATTTGCAATCTGATTTGCATAAAATGAACTGCCTAGAACTATTCCCTAGTGTCAAGGAATTGGATTTATTTGTTCACTGAAAGTTACTTATCTACATTAAGTCATTTATTTTCTTTAAGGTTTCGTTTAAATTAAACAGTTCAATATGTTTCTAACGAATTTTCTACATTTTTAATCCATTTGAAATGAAACATTTCACGCCTGAGTAAATTTCTTGTACATTACAATAGTTATAAAAATAAAAGTTACATAAAGCCTGGTTATGTGAATGATCATTTAATAGTAAGTTACAAGATTATCGTAATTCCAAATGGTATCGTAGGCATCTATGTTTACAGTAGATGTGTCAAATTTTACTTACCTACAAGCATTCAAAATAATCATTTCATTCAAATGATATCTTACTATCTAAGTTATTGGAATAGAAGACTGGTTCTGTATATGAATTCATGTAATAACTTTCTTCATATTTAATAGTCAGTCATAGTAATAGTATTTTTCTTATCAATAACTCAGTTCAAATTTCCAATTGACAAGATCGTATCTTGTGGACAGAGATGCTAACATTTTTAGAAAAGTTTTTAACATGTGAAATTTTCGAAAACCCTAAATCGGTTGTAGACATTCTCGACCTAATAATGTATAACCATACGAAACACAGATCTAATTTTCTCAATATCTGTAATCTTACATTCTCTTATACTTTGATTTTTGTAATGATGTCTACAAAGGGTAAAAGTATCCAAACATTTGGCAGATTCATTCTACACCTATGAAAGTTATATGAACGATAAGTTTGTTTTATGACAAGAATGTTGGTCAACAGGATATCTGACATTTCTTAAATACCTGATTAACAGCCTTAGAATCCAGGTTAAGGAATGAATAAGAATAAATGATCATAATTCCAAATTTACTTTTATCAAGGTGGATTGAGTGGACCCTAAAATAGTCTTTCTATTAGAAATAATAAAAAAAATTTGTAAAAAGCATTTTTACTGTCTAATGAAACCATTCAATGAATTTAAATTATCCATTGACATTGCATCATTTATAAATGAATTTCTATTTCGTGCTTGCATATTGTAGAATCGAATATATTAATGCACACTAAATGTAGAATTTAAAAAATTCATAACCAAACTTGAAATAATTACATTTAATCCTTATGTTATGCAACAATAGAATTAACGAAAATAATCTTATGACATCTTTATTAATAGAATTTTCTAGAAAATGTCTATCTATACAATTACGTTTGTGTTAGTTTTAATTGCACATGATCATATTTACATGGATAATAACTATGCTTGATGGATTACTTTGAATTATGTCAGTTAACATTCTTTAAAGAGATTGGATGGAAATAAAATTCACTCTCATGTTTGCTGATAGATCTGAGCAGAAAAACAAAACATATAAAATATTTTTACATATTTTATCGTTATATAAACTTAAGTATGAAATACCAAAAAGTATTCAATAATAGAAACTAATGCACACTATTTTTACAACACGACTAAACGTACCGCTGTGAATAAATGCAACACGTCCTCGTTGAAGATCCACCTGTGTAAATGTGCTTAAACTAACATGTGAGCTGCTTATGAATCCAATATGACCCTGATGAGTGTACATGATTTCAAAGGTGATTTGACCTAAAATATATCAAAACAAAGTAATTGTATGTAGTTAATTATATAATCAGTAAACAAATCGTTTGTGTTATACAGAAAATTATTAAAGCTTCCTATGACTTACATACAGTGCTATACATCTCTTAGTAAGCAAAGTTGTCATTAGCTTCGAGAAATTGTCACAGTAATATCGATGATATATATGTATATATTATTTTCCTTCATATTAAATTTTTCAAATAGGAAAACTACATACAAATACACGGAATTCTAATTTTTTTCAGTAAAAAGTGGAATAATGATATTTCGTAATGTGTGCCAGTCGATTACTCTAAAGAACTGTGAAAATGGTTCATGCCTGATCATAAGCAGTGACTGAATATGTAGCTGATACAAAAAACCATTTTTATGTATCTCAATCAGCGGTTTCAAAAGATTTTTACTTTAAAATTTGTAAGTCGTCACGGTAGAATTGAGTAGTAAGTATTTCTACACTCTTAAAAATAAAAACTGAACAAAATCTTCTTTCCTTTGTTGTAGTCAGGATTAAAGGATGAGTCTGAAATTCTAGGAAACACTTTCCGCGGACGATATCATGTAAAACATTCTAAAAAGAACAAAAATCGATTTAGTTTTGTAATATGGAAATCCCCAACATTATCAAGTTAATCAAACAAAAGATACTTTAATCTAGATCTTTAGAAACACATACACAGTAGTGATTATGATTTAGTAAACTAAAACTATGTATGAAAAACGTTATTGGGACTTCCATTGGTAATTTGATTTTGAAACATATCACTGAGTTATAAGGTCTTCTACCTATCTTGTTTCTCTTGCATTTATCAATTTTATGCTTCGAGTTTCTTATTCGTATATCAGCACTGAAAATACTCCCATTGTTTCGAAGACTATTTCTATCTATCAGACTAGCATACATATTAATATCAACGGAAATTGGAATCTACAAGCATTCTTTACAAAAATAATTTACGTTGTTCACTTGTTTACAATATTACAATATTATTTAATCAAAATAACGAACGATGGTAGACAACATTTTATAAAGTGGGATTTAGTGTCCAGTCCTAACTATTCACAATTGGAAACTCATATTGTCACATGCAAACACAATAAAGGATAAAACGTATGAAGGAAGTATCAGTTCAAGATGTTGGAAGCTAATGGCACTAAAATGATAAGTGGATTGACTATGAAACAACCAATGTCGAATTTTGTGCAATAACTAGTAGCGATCAAGATAGACTTGCGTTACAGCATAATACTGTATTACCAAGGCAACATAGGCTGTTTTAAACCTACATGTTATAGGTATATCGAGGGGTCCCACACAGCAAACAAGATAGGCTGGATGTTATTCGTTAAAAATCTCTGAACGTATAACTGAAAAAAATGAAGCACGAAATCTAAATTTTTTGAGGGCTAAAAGGTACTTTGAAAAGCTACATAGAATCAAATAGATAAATATACGGCGAACACATCAAATTCAGATTCATTTGTTTAATAACTTAATCCTTACTTAATAAAAGCAAAATCTTTTGGCCTGAAGAATTGATGTCAAAATATCAGATTTTGAAAATCAGCCTAGAACAGAGTTTCGACCTTTTGTTTCAGGCTAAATTGTGCTGTACAGAACACTAACTGAAAACAAACAGAAAGTTAAAATTTGCACACACGTCTCTACTGCGTCCTTTAAAATTTACCTTTATCATATTAGATAAAAATAATGGTGGCAGTTACAAGTACAAGAACAATTACAGTCGTAACAAGAACAAATTTTTCAGAGACTGATATGTTATACAAGTAGTACCTCAGATAGTATAGTGAGATAAGCTTTCATCATATAATTGGAACAATTTTGTACTTTTTAATTAAACCTGATAGTAACACTGGAGTTAGAAATGAATGGATCAACCTAGTGTCTTAGAAAACTAGGCAATATTAATATATATAGAAAAGCTGACCGATATCAAACAACAAGGCGATTAGAAATTTCATCTTATTATGAAATATTTTAAGAACTATTTACTGTCATAGACTTATGATGATTTTAATATTTCTTAATGTCAGTGCAAGGCTTTATATAAAGCTACATTGTTATATTGGTTTTAAACTGACCTGAGTTATAGACTCCGTAATTTTCCAACAACTCATGTAAAATATGAAATATGAATTGATTAAACATTAACGTAACTTAAGCAAACTTCCGGTTTACTCATGTTCATACCTATCCATTATTCTAAAAACTATGAAACGTGTGTATAACCTTGAATTGACCACTATTCTCTCAACAGAAGCAAATTTTCATCTTTATTCATAGAGCTCATACCAGATAAGTAGCTTAATTTCCTCCTCTGTCTTCTGGATATTCTCTCAGATGCGGCAGTTAAAAGATAAGTGATCACGATGGCACGTTTTAAGTGGATGATTAAGACATAAGGCTACGGTGTATAGAAACTAAAAGTTTGATAAGAAATTTATAAGTTAACTTTTGATACTGCTTTAGTGAGTAAAGTATTTTTAGTTAACTGACTGAAATTAGCATGAGTTATAAAGTAATATAAACTTAATGACAATTTACTTGAACCGGACTCAGAACATTTAAATACATTAGAAATTAGCAGGTTAACTAAACCTTGTAATTCATGAATAGGAGAGAAACCATAAATGAGTGACAAATTATGAAAAAATTCTAAGCAAATACTTATTTTAAATAAATTTTCATCAGACTTTCTAAGTACAAATAAAAATTTTATATCAGTGTTTCATCGTTGTAGTCAACAGAATAGTCATTTATGTGTATGAACGAAGGGGACGATAATTGTGTGAAAATGTGTAGTGTGCCTACATGTATACGGAATAGAGGGGTAATAAACTGAATAAGTAAGTAACAATAGACTATGTGAATAATGCGTGAAACGTGACTGGCAATAACAAATAAATTAATACAAAATGAAATAATAGCAGCATATACAAAGTACTGTTTATAATGGTCACTCAGAGGGTGGTGAAGTTCATGAGATGGAAAGAGACCGAATAATAAATATTTGTCTGCACTATTTCAGTAGAAAAGTTCAAATGGTTGTCACCTGAAAAAGGCTTAGTAACCAAAGTTGCACTAGACAGATATTTTGCTGATTTTTATGTGGTTCTGAGTGCCAAGCTGTTGTCAATTTTATGCTCAGTCTACTGACTAAGATAATGTTGAGCTGTTAATAAAATTGCTTTTTCTTTTATTTTATTCTGAAAAGGCGTCTAGTGTGCTTTCCGAGTTTTTCTTTCTGTATAACCAGATGTAAGAAATTTTAAAATTCTCGGTTTCTATTCCTCTTTATCACATTGCACTTGATTCACGCTTGTGTCATTTGTTAATTTGATCTATTGCTTAAACTTTTAAGTATAAGTGCACATGATATGCTTATTAGGTCGATACTTCACCTTATCTCTTTTCTCTCTCTCTCTCAGACTCCCATTCGCATGCCGTTACGCAAACCATTGGGAACTAAAACACTTTCTAGTTAGATGCAAATCACTAAACAGATATAGTATAAAGGATATATCTAAGTTTGTTGAAAAAATCAGTCATAGAAACCCTAGCCACAAGCATGTAAAATCCTCTTAGAACGAAAAGTAGATGTGGGTATGTTAATGAAAACCTTGAGAGGGCTACTCCTTCGATGTGAAATGAATTAACAATGTCAGTTTGACAGGAAAATATACTACTAGATGAAGAGAACTCTTATGGATACTCCATTTAGCTGATTCTTTGAGACCATGTTCATTGCTTAGATTAACAATGACTAATTGCACAATATAATTTATAAAATTACCTTTAAATAGCGAACATATAGACGGCATCTCTATTTTACATGACAAACACTCCGTTTTTTACGTGTTAATAACACTTCAAAACAAGACGTGACCAGTGGACTTCATTAATGTCATAGGGATGAGGCAGTTACTCACCAATAGGAATAAGTGAGGCCACTCAAATATATCGATAATTGTCTGAATTAGAAATATCAAGCGTTAGAATTCGACAGCTAAGCCTTCTCCTCCGTAGCCTGAAGATCATAGGCTTCATTCTCTGAAAGAGATTCGGATGATCATTGCTGAATAATCCGATACTAAGAGGAAACAACTCTTCGATGCTTCCTGGTTCACAATTTCTATCTAACTCTGACCAATTCGTCATATCGAATTGAGAAATAAAAAACAGTTGAGTGCCTTTTGCATTTGACGTTTTTTTATCTATAGGAACAGGCAGAATTATCCGGTAAGCACTTTACCACAAAATCAACGATTAACCACTTCTCTGATTTTCGTTCTTTTATTCCTTTGAAGAACGAAAATATTACGACCATCGTTTGATTTTCTGAGCCATATGAAGAGTTACAGGAGATGACATAAACGCATAACGCCATGTATGAAGACGGATATCTTGAAACATTTGTGATTGCTATCACTATAAAAATAACATTAAGTAACCATGTGACAGCAAGTGACAAGAAATTGTTTCACACATCTACCATCAAGGGACTATGGGATTGCAAAAGTATTAACAACTATACTAAAAAGGATTCCAAGTAAAGCATGTTATCTTTCTGCACTATATCATAATTACTACTCGGACGTATAATACTGATATAGATGAAGGATAAGTTTACTAGCTTGACCATCTCTGTGTTAATCTATGAAATTCAACTATTCTTGAAAAAAGAACCTAGCCATACTTTCTGGAACATGATGAAACAAAAAGTAGTTTCATTAACAGTTCGAAATTGTTTCACTCAGAAGATTAAACTTAAAATCAACAACAGTTTGGCGTCCAGAATCAAACAAAAATCAGCAATAAATCTGTCTAGATTAGTACACTTTCAGTTACCACGAAGATCTGAGGCACATAAATCCTTATGATTTTGTGACTATTATTATAATACTCTAACCAAAGGTGTTTTATGGAGATATCCATCCGATTCATTATTGGTATCCTTTACAGATTTATCTTGATTAGATACCACTGAAAACCAGCTAAATACTGAATATCTGTTTCGTTCTAGTATGAAGCTACTCAGCGGTGTTTGCCCTTGACTGTACCGGGAAATCTATTCAGGACCTCTAAGTTTAGTGGCGTCCTGTGGAAGTATTCCCACGAAACAGTTGTTCGATACCTACTTTGTTTTGATTGGTAATTAACTGTGTGATCAATTTTTAGCGAATACGAGTAATCATTATTATTGATAACTTCATTCTTTAATTCACATGATTCTATCAACCACATTAATTCAATCGTTTTTATTAAACATGATTATTTGTGACTGTCAAACCCGGCTAGAAATTTATGAATGTACATTTTTACTCAGGATTTTTTAAAATGACGTATCAGTTGAC
Organism: Schistosoma japonicum; assembly: GCA_025215515.1. Classification (NCBI taxonomy): domain Eukaryota; kingdom Metazoa; phylum Platyhelminthes; class Trematoda; order Strigeidida; family Schistosomatidae; genus Schistosoma; species Schistosoma japonicum. The sequence continues at coordinate 19,538,629 of CM046064.1, read as the reverse complement.
AGGAAGCCCACAATTAAGAGTAGCTGAAAATATTGTGGAAAATGTGTTTCTAAAACATGCACGAACATACTCGAATTCTACATCATTCCTGGCTCCTTTCTATTGAAAACTTTACATTTACGCTTCCTATACTCTATGTGTATCATCAACTGGAATGCCAGTTAGCTAATAACATCTGCATAACTACCTTATAAACACTCGAAACTGAAATCATTCATTTTGAATGGCTGAGCTAACTATAAATACATTTGTAATATGTAGTAAAACGAGCAGGAAGTAACCTTGTGTACATCATTTAAACAACGACGAAACAGTGAATCTACGCACTGCTGTGTTTGGTTTTTTGATATCTCAATTGAATGGCACCTAACATTCCAATAGACTATATATGGTAACAATGAAAAATGAAACAATAAATCACACTATAATAAACTTAGAACTACATCAACGTGATTGGTGACATTATAGACAACCTGTCATTAAAGTACTTTACATGAGGTAAATTTAAGACAATTCGAGACAAACAATGAGTGAAACAAGTAAATAAATGCTGATCAGTTACGTCATGTAGCAATCTCATTTCGAAAGTAGATATCGGTTAAATACCGTTTAACTTTTATTCAGGAAAGTAATTCTGCCTAATTTTCAAATACGCGGATCAATTTATCACTCATCAGAGGGATATTTCAAAAGTGACTAGCTCCTTGAGGTAATTCCTGGAGTTCTAGTGTGAAGACGTGACCGGTGGAGTTCAGTCGTGTCGGATGTGAGACAGTTACTCACCGATGACAATGGATGAGGTCGCGCAAGCGTATCACGAATTGATTGAATTTTGAAATATCAACCATTAGGAGCCGGCTCAGTGGTCCAATGGTAAAGCGCTCGTGGCGGAGCTAGAAGGTCCTGGGTTCGATCCCTGATGGGGTCGTGGATGCGCACTGCTGAAGAGTCTCATACTATGACGAGACAGCTATCCAGTGCTTCCAGGTGATCAATGGTTGTCTGATTCAGATCAATTCGTGATATCAGGATTGACAAATTAACTATCTCCACAACAACCCCCCCATTTTAAAACAATTAGACAAAATGAAGTCGAATAGTAGTTAGTGACAGTACTCTTCTAATTATTTCCTAGGACAGGTCCAAAGCGGTCAAAAAATTAGCAGTCGGAACAATTACTGTGGTAACCGAAATGTTTTATTGTCTTTCTAAATGAAAGGAACAAAAGGTATATTGGTAGTTGTATTAACCTAAGTAATACAAGTAGAAAACAGTAAGGAATATCAGTCAGTATTTTAAAAAGTTTGCTGATTGCATACTGAAAACTGTTTTTCTTATGCTTATTTACTCAGTTCTATTTATAGCATAGAAAATTTCTTATAACCTGTAAATAAGTACAACTGACTGGTTTTACAATTCATTAATTGTTCTTACCGTAATCTTTAATTAAATGATGTAACTGATACCTTACGAGCCTACTGAAACTCATTACCATCTATTTAAATTGCAGGTTTTATCGCTTTACTTTAGGTATTTTTCTAATGTGTCATCAACAAGTCATTAAATTGTATACTTTAATTCGGATTTAGTGTCATTGATGACCGTTGTTTAACATCTAAATAAACCACTAATTCGGGAAATAATTAATGATAAACATTGGTTTTATTCGAGACCCACCTGAATCAAATCCACTTGTTAACTCTGCTCTCAAATAGTCCGTTTTGATAACAGCAGATGAACCAATTAAAATGCGCATTGGTCCACATGCTTTTAAATATGGCCGAGGATTTCTTTCACTCACAGTAAATCTGATTTTAACTGGATTCACTGTCATTGTTTCTGTTGAAAGTTCCATTGCAGTTAACTGAAGTAAAAATAAAACAAAAGATGTTAGACAGTATTTTATGACCATTGCCTGTAGAGCAGAAGATAGTAATTCAGTTTATGGATAACCCTGTTGAAATTTGACTTCATAGAATGTCAATAACATCAGAACTTGTTAAAGCTCATTAGCGATTTCTAAGTAATTTGTGATTTTATGTTTGAATAAGCACCTTTCAAACATTTAATTACGATAGAAATAATATTCATGAAATCATGAAATGTTCGAAATTGATTTTTTAATTAACTAGGGCACTGAAAATATTAGTAGTAGAATGATATTAAGAAACTTTTTGTGGTTAGATAATTATTTTAATATACTGTAAGCAAAAAACCGAATATGGCGACAGTAGAAGCACGAGAAATGAATTTCAAACTTCTGTTTCGACTGATTTTATTTTTCTGCACTGTCAAATCCACACAACAACGAAATGAACTGTGTGGAATACAAGCAATTAAACATAATATCTCCAAAAAACCACCTTGCGTTAATTCAATTTATATTGTGTAAATATCATACTCTGAATTATAAGCACACAGCCATTGGAAAACAGAAGTTATGACTCCTGATCCTAGCTAAAATTGAAATTAGAGCCTCCTAACGAACGATAAAACATAAGACCATTTGGTTAGCTAATGATAATTTGCATTTCTAACCTAATACTATTATGAATGGATTGATGCAACATTCACCATTTTAACATAGCACTTTGTGAAAATCTAAAAATGATAAGGTAAGTATTCGTTGATTTATTCAAAACAAGTTTAACAAATTTTAAATCAAGACTTACATCAACTGAATCTTCAGACATTGATTGGTTTCCAAAATTTTGATAATGAATGTCGTTAGTAGCAAGATCTACATCAGAAAACAGGCGAACTGGTCGATTAAGCCTGAAATAAATAGAATATTTATATCTAACAATAAAATTTAATTTAATTTAATTTATACTTGTACAACTGATATGTAACCAACACTTTAAGCACTAGTACAAATAAACAAGCTGTATAGTTAATTATTCCATTTAATTTGCAGTAAAAGGGCCAAAGTTTTAAACCCTGAAGACAAGTGAATTAATAATAAATGTAGACAATTCCTTTGTGGTTGACAAAAGCATTCATAAAACATGAATTATAAAAAGAAGTATATATTATTATCTCGATTTATAATGCCTAATGAGTTATCGATAAATGAGTCTTTTGGCAATCCTAGATCGTCGAAGCATCATGTTTATGTGATAACAAAGTTGTCAGATGATTGTATTTCTTCAAGGCAACTGTACTAAGCAAATCATAAATAGTGATTTTTCAAAAAAAATATGTTACTTTATTTACTGCTTCTATGTTCATAACAGATGTAGCACAAACAAACAAATGTTTCTTATTTGATATGTGGATGATAACAAATTCGGTGTAATTATTATATTAAACTCTCGTAGTATAAATATTTACAATAGCTGAAATAACTTTAGTTAATTTTATAGAAGCTGAAATCATTGATGTTTTCATACGTAATAAAGTCTACCAGTTAAAAACAAGAATATTTCATTAAATAACATGATGATCATTTACTTACCTTTTTGAAATTATAAGGCCATAATTTGGTCCATTTTTCACCGTGTAAAGTACTTTCGCATTATTATTATTGTCATCTTTATATTTATCTGAGTTACTAGTAGTATAATCTATGTTGTGAACATATGGTACATCCAATTCATGAACACTATCTAATAATTGAGGCATTTCATCTCCAGTACTTTTGTTCGTTTGAGAAAAACTGTTTATATCTTTTGCTATAAATGGTTCATCATGTCTGACTGGAATTTCTTTACTCAAGATAGGAGTTAATTTCAAATCAGTCAACGATCTATGTTTGTTTGGCTCCAAGGCTAAATTCCAATGCTTTAATGTAAGTCACAAGGTAAACAAAATGTAAATTGTACTGATAGAAGCTGTACTTCAAAAAATTAAAGTAAACTATAATTGATTTAATATGTTGGAGTGAGATAAATGGTTAGAAATGCTATGGGATTTTATTCTTCGCAAATAGTGAGGCAGGTGACTTAAACATATATTTGATTTTCATAAGAAAAGCATATTTTATAGAAAATCTCTGTCTTATGTTTAACCCAAGGGGCTAGGGAATATAAAACCAATCACCTAAGTTATTAAGAAAATGGATTTGATGGGCTTACTTGGAAATCAAAGTCAACTCAGAGATAATTAGCGTAAATATATAAAAGTAACCGAAACCAACATGAATGGTATGTCTAATTTTGTCTTTCTGTACAGGTGGTCAACATAAAACCTGGCACATGTATGCATCGGTCCAAGTAATTATACCTCTAAAGCGCTGCAAGATTAACATCACAACCAGAAGTAGAGGCTGCTTCAATAATAGTAATATTAAAAACAAAGAAGAGTCATTATACAGAATATGGTTCAGGGAAAAAGAAATGGGATGTGGAAAGAAAGTTATGAAATAATTTTAAGCTCACGATTTAAGGGAGGACAATAAGTGAATACAGTCTGCGCCATTGTGACCGATTTTGAGCCATGTCACCTAGCGTTTCCAGCCACTGGTTACGGTATTCTTGAGAATCCCAACCAGGTAATCTGCATCTACCGACACGACTCAAACCAACAGTCGGTGACTTAATGAATCGATGCCATGTTTTGTTTGGTCACCTCTAACTTTCCTTCATCCCACTCCTATATCAGGTGAAACTGCACTTCAAGGCAGATGATGGTTAGGCATACGTAACCCGTGTCGCAACCACATCAGTCCACGAAGATTCATAATCTCAACGACTGATTTACCACCTTTGCCTGGTAACCGTCGTCTAATCTCATTGTCTTTTACTTGGTGATACCAGCTAACACGAGCAATATTTCGAAGACATTGATAATTAAAAACTAATTGTCTACGAGTGTCGTTTAGCCTTAATGGCCATGTCTAACACCCACACAATAAGACAGAGCAAACTGTTGCGCAGTACACACTTCCTTTCTTTGAGAGATGAATTTCTTGCATACGCCATACGTGACGTAAGTTGATAAAAGCCAAACGAGCATTTTGAATTCGAACTGAGATTTCGTCAGAGATTAACCCATTAGGGCTAATCAAACTTCCAAGATAAGTAAAGTGGTCAACGTGCTCAACTGCTTCTCTCCCTATCTTTAGCTCAGAAAGATCAGCCCTGGGGCAATAGTTTGCGTTTAGATGGGGAGAAACGCATTCCGAATATGGTTGCATTGGAGCTTATTGCTGTTAAAAGAATCTGCATCTTACTAGGGTCTTCGCCAAACAGGACTATGTCATCAGCATATTCTAAGTCAATAAGTGGACTATCATGTAGGAAATCAATCCCTGTAAAGTCAGACGATGGGAGTATAATTTACAACAGTAAATCGACTATGAAATTAAATAAAAATGGAGACAACGGGCAGCCTTGACAGACACCGATTGAGGTAACAAGTTCGGATGACAATTCGCCATAAGCTCTAACACGACTAATAGTATTTGAGTAAAGAGCCTTAACAAGATTTATGTGCTTCTGGGATAGGTCTTTTAATGAAAGACATTGTCATAGAACTTCTCGATCTACAAAGTCAAATGCCGCTTTCAAGTCAAGGAAAACCACCATAATCGGGGACTAAAAAGTATGTCTGTGTTGAAAAACCTGACGAATGGTGAATATCTGGTCTACACAATCGTGACCAGGTTTGAAACCAGCCTGATTTTCTTGTAGTTGTAGATCACGAGTTGTGGTTAAACGTCTGATAATTATAGAAGCTAGTAATTTGGGAAAGATGTTAGTCAAACTAATTCATCTGTGGTTATTGCAGGACGACTTTTGACCCTTTTTTATATACTGGGACGAATAACGATCGACACCACTCAGACGGAATTATGTCAAGTTCCCAAACTTTAATCAAAATATCAGGTCAACCTGATTATCGAACTGGAACCATCATCCTTAAAGACTTTCGAAGATAATCCATGAGGATCCACTGCTCTGCCTCGCCTTAGATTAGATATAGCTTTCTTGACTTCGACAAGAGTCGGAAGACCTAATTCAACTTTCTGTTCTGGCTGTCTTAAAATAGTGGAAAGTCCTAGAGCAGCTAAAGGCCAAGTGAACTGCTCCTAGCAGTATTCATCCCATCGTTCTAAACGCCTAGACTGAGAACTAATAAGCGTCCCAACTCTCTTGGAGAATACCTCACTTACGCTTGACTTTTTAACCCGGTTTCCTTTATTAACTTGAAAAGTTGTCTAGTGTTACCTAACGCCGCTGCCTTTCCACTCTCTTCTGCTTTTGTTACCCACTACTGCTCACAGTCGTTATGAAGACTTCTGTCAGTTTGTACCTGATTACTCTTCGCTCCTCATCATGTTCGGGGCCTGATGAGATAAGTTTTCGGGACTCCATCAACTCAACAGACGTCACATATATCCACTGATTTTCCCTGACCAGTTGATTAAAGTCCCTGATAGATGTTATTATAGAGGCCACAGCTGTTTGGACATCTTGTCCAGCAACATTTGGGTGGGTCTCATCGTTACAGTCACCCAAGTGATTCTTCAGTTATTCCTGGAATTTAATCATGGCTGTTTCGTTGATGAACTAAATTCTCATGGGTTTTCTTGCAGTAGTTTCCTTTGACCAGTAAAATGCAAGCGAATGCTTGCTCATACTAGAGCATAATCAGAATTTAAACATGTACTCCAGATAGATAGGCAATCGTCTATCGAGCCCCTCCAACGGTGACTAATGGCGATATGGTCTATTGGAGTCTACCGTTGAGAAGGGCCAGAAGGTTGCCATGTTAGACGATATCGCTCCTCATGCTTAAATTTTGTGTTTGCAAGAAATAAACGATTGTCTAAGCAAAGTTGTAGCAGACAGTCGCCGTTATCCGTTCTCTGAGCTGAAACACTGATGGATTCACCCAAATGTTTTTCAGACCGATTCAATATACCTATTTGGGCGTTAAAATCACCAGCCATGAGTACCAAATCTGAGTGTTTAGCCCTCTGAAGAAATTCAGAAAGTTTTCTGTTAAATTCATCTTTCACTTCATCAGGACTGCAGTCAGTGGTAGCGTAGGCAGAAACGACGAAAAAACAACGGCGTATCCCTAACCTTCCGAGTTCTTACTGAACCATTTAATCGAATGGCACATGGGCGACTATTAACAGGAATCCATTGAAGAAGTGTCCGTTCTGCTATCATACTTAACGCAATACCAACACCGGCTAGCCCATGAAAAGTTGCTGTTGAGTCGCCAGATGAACGAACAGTGTATTGCGTAGGCGCTTCATTTTGACTAGGTGAGGTCAAGTGAATGACCATGCTAACATTCTGTATGCGTGTTTCGGAGACACAACATACATCAATGGCATGGGATTCTAATGTCTTAGCTAAGGAGGCTTGTTGCCCTATTCGACACAGGGTTTGTACACTGAATGCACTAATGTGAAGTTTGGGGCTTGGTCTTAGTATACTCGGGACATTATTTCGTGGGCAGGAATCGTTGGCACTGATGACACAGGAGGAGGTTGAAAATAGCGATTTAGGCTTAAAGGTAGGTGTAGGATAAATATTAGGAATAGAAGAAGGAGTTTGATTAAAATGACGAGGTTCTTGTGTGCTGTTAAAAGGTGTGAGAAAAGTTATCTCTTTTCAGTTGCCCACACTTTGAAACAGTTCTTTTTGATGTACCTGAAAAGCGAGTTGGGTTAGGGTTAGTATTAAAGACCTAAGAGCATAACCGCAGTGCCCAAGGAACAACTACTTGGGGCCGTTCACACATGCTTTTGTGAGAGAGGTTTCTGTTGTTATAGTTCCCTACTTGTTATGGTCTTACTGTTGGAGACGGAAATTTGTGGAGTAAGGTGAAGTGTGCATTTTTGGGGACGACCTTTTCTAACCCCACCTTCTCTTTTTGGGAAGCAGCATAGCTGTTATGCTGGTTGCATAAGGAAAGCACCTTACTGCCATCACATCTTTATACATTCAGCAGTAAGATCTCATCTTCGGACCTTTCATGTTGCCTTCGGTCTCAGCACTCTCCAGCCAACCTACCTGGAATAGTAGGACCTTGAAGAACAATTGTTCCAGCCAGTATAACCCGATTGAGTCATCACGATAAATAAGCCCAACTACCACGTCAAGGTACCAGCACGGTCGGGCTGTACATGTGTAATTCTTACCATAGTGAAGTTTTTCAATGGAAGAGTTTGATCATTCCAAAATGAAAACAATTGGAGAATATCTTCCAATACTTACAAAAACTACACTTTTACCAGACCTCATTAAATAATCTGCAGCAACATTTTGGTAATAATAATTCCAGTACGATTGAAAAAGGAATACAAGGGCTCAGTAAAGGTTTGATATTTCACAAAGTCAAGTTTCCAACAAATAAAATTACGTTTACATAGTAGACTATACTCCTGAGAACACAATACAAAAAACCAAAAAAGGCTAAGTACCAGTCAGATAATGCCTGGAGTCAAGGCGTAATGAGTTAAGTGTCATTGTAAACTTACTTACCTCTCTGAACTATAATCTATCAACAAGGGAGGCGAAAGCATATGATTTGTTACCCTCCTAAAACTAATATGTCGTCTTATTTATATTTGCAGAATATAATAATTATCACCAAGTGTTTGTTTGAGTAAATTATCTTGTTAATATAACACACAATGACGTTTAACATAGGCAAGAAGATTTACTAATAATTCTCCCACATGTGTTCACAAGATGAATGTGTTACACAATAAGAAACAAGCTTGTGAAATATAAACCTACTGTTATGAAATCATTACGTTTATTAAATTTAATGTTACTATTTATGCTTGTATTGTCAACTGACCAAACGTTTTCGTTTTCATATTATTGTGTCATACAGGTTACAGTATTTTGTTGCATACTAGCATGTACTTTCGCTTTACAGCTACTGTATATTACCTTTATGGTCTGGTATTTAGAAATCGAGGAATCAAAAATTACGAGGTGGGTATTTCACCTATTTTATAGTGTCACGACAATTATATGTTTCCACAAGAAATTCAGATACTTTTACAAGTATTATCCTAAACCATAAACCAGGATGATTTAATGGTGATATAACATTGAACGCCAACTCTTTAGAAGTTTAGAATATTAGATAACTACAATGATATACAAATCCACTGGTATCGTTAACATTATATCTTAAGTGAGAATATACAATACTGTCCAAAATAATAAACGAAGCTTTCAAAATTGTTGGTTTGAAGTTAGAACAACATTTGTAGGCGAACAATATTATTCTCATTTCGATCTTCATTAGGCTTTACTCTAATAAACAGAAATATTTATGAGTGTATGAAAAATATCAAACCAACCAAGGTAAATTATGTGCCAATGATGATAATAAGATAGATTGATTACATAAATGATCGTAATGAGTTAAAAGTGCAAATTTATGGTAGAAAATCAGAAGCACTAATTGTACAAAAACACTGAATCATTCAAAATGTCACCATATACTATCACAGTTTTATTACTTGATAAGTATCCACTCGATACACATGGCAGAATTCGAACCCCGATTTATGAATACAGAATAAGTATACGTAACTGAAGTTTTGGTCTGTTTCCTATGCTAAAATATTTCAATTGTTTAAAAATTCCCATGTTTAGCAAAAACAAAGACGTTTGAACGAAGAATATTCTTTTCGATAAATGCTCATCAGGCTCTACATTTATTAGTTCAAAATTATTAGTCACAAAATAGCCAGTTCTGAGGCAAGTAAAACATTATTTAGATATCAAGAATAATTGGATAATTGGAAGTTTTTCTCATGGAGTTATTTATAAAATACGAATGTTGAAATAATAACCATCATTATGTAACTTGTGAAACGTAAACGACAATAGAGATAAACAAGATTATTAGTCAAATAGATATAGGTAACTCTGTATATGGGTGACATAGGAGATGGGGTGGTAGCAAAATACAATTAGTTCAAGTGTTTGTAGATAAAGGTCAAATCCTACTTAAAATGAAACCGAATGGGTAAGAGTTTGTAAAATGAAGTGAACGATAATCAAAATTCGTCAAATAGTAACAATAACAATAATAAACATAATTATAATCAGTTCATTTGTTTGATCTTAAAATATGATATTCAAATTCGTTCTATGTACTTTAATTAATAATAAGAATAGTGATAATAATAATAATAATAATAATAATAATAATAATAATATGGAAATGCATATTCAGAGGGAGAATACATATGCATTAATCATTTTAAATCGTCGCATGATTAAGGTAGTGATTAGTTTAGTGGATCTTGCGTCGGCCATGGCAGGAGAAGAGGTTAAACGCACTTCTTCCATATGCACAGGTCTGGCTTCTTGACCCGTATAGCTATCGCCTCCAATTATCCAATTATTCTTGATATCTAAAAATGTTTTACTTGCCTCAGAACTGGCTATTCTTGTGACGAATAATTATGAACTAATAAATGTAGAACCTGATGAGCATTTATCGAAAAGAATATTCTTCGTTCAAACGTCTTTGTTTTTGCTAAAATATCTATTCGAACTGTCACTTATTATTACTGTCACTGCTAATACGTCTGTCCTCTTATTTTCAATTAACACTTTTGACTAATTTTGATCATTTATGTAATCAATCTTATTATCATCATTGACACATAATTTACCTTGATTGGTTTAATATTTTTCACACACTCATATAAATATTTCTATTTATTACAGTATAGCCTGATGAAGATCAAAATGAGAATAAAATTATTCACTTGTATGTTCTTTACACTTTAGTAGATGTAAATAATTGAATTTTTTCAGAATTACTGGTCAACTTATTTTTAATTCATTATTTTTATGTGTTGTTCCGGGGCTTTAACTACGGGATCGTTTTGTATGAGTTTTTAAACTAATCAGAAATAGCTAGTGGAGAGATGTTATATAAGAGTTTATAATTGATTATGTATAGTATGTGGCCCTACATCGACATTTCGTTAGTAACACTTCAATTGTAGTAGAAAGTGAATATTATGTAACCATGAAACTCACAACCACTACACCTCTGATATCGCATCATTCAGTTTACCAGTTGCAACTAAACGCTAGTTGAAAAAGCAGCTGCTAAACACTCACTCACTATTATTTATTATCTAGATAATTATTGTCTTATACCGTTCTCATTCAAAGTATACAATTAATAAACATCTTCATCAATTTATCCTTTAAAATGACACATTCTTGGAATTCGACAAATTGTTTTGTTTTCTAAATATTGTTTCATTAACTATTACCCAAAAGTACCACCCTCAAATATCTTAAGTGGTATTATACTTACAGTAGTGACAAAAGTTAATAATATTAAGAAATGTTTATGACGTTCATTGAAACAGTGTTATAAGAATTATGCTAAATGAATAAAAAGCAATTTTAATCTATATCATAAAAAAATGTGATTATCACAATAAATTGTAACATGAAATAAATCTAAATCCTATTAAATAACAACTATCTCATTACTTTTAAATCTAAGCCTTTTTGTATGATTGAAATACAGATAACTTGTTCTGATTGAATTTCTGTTTCGTTGTTTATGACGTTACTCATCCGATACTGACATTGATCATCATATAAAACAACTGTCATACAGTCTTTAACTAATAAACTTTGTTTATGATATGCATGCATAGTATTCAATCGATTTGTCAATGACTCGTACAATATTCTTCCAGAAAATAGATCAGCCAAAGTAAAATATTTAATAGGTGATATTTTAAAATTTGCAGTGTACAAATGTAGCATACCAAAACGAGGTGTCTGAAATTAAATCACAATTATTAACAATATAAGTACATAAAATATATTGTGCTAATTTTTAATTAAAATTAAAATAGGTTTACAAGTTTTCATTTCATGGACATTACTTACTAAACTTCAACTTATGTACATGCATGCATGACTTAACAGATTAGTAATATAGGCAGGCATTGATTTTTGTTAGTTTAGTTTGTTCCATGTATTAGTTAATAACATTTTGTAATATGTATGGTTGGTTAATATGATCTATAAAAAAATAGGTCGCCGACGTTATTTTTATACCATTCACCAAGAAGTAAAATATGTTTACAAGACAAACTCCATGAAATAAAAATGATTTTGTTTCATTGCTATAATATTAACATAATGATCATAATCCTGGAAAGAACCTTGCTACTTATTGGTTGATTATCAATTGGTTTTCAATAAAATGTCTTCATTTTCATTTAATTATGAACAGTCAACTTCGAAAGTACAATAATGAAATAGGGATTTTAAAGTTGGATGGTTTATTGTGTTTCTTTAAACAAATACACAGAATCCAAATATATTGTAAAACCTAATTAAATTTTCACCACTCAATCTGGATTATATAAGTAACCATTCGTGTTAAAAAATCAAAATTCGAACTTGTATATGAACTTACAAGTAAACTTTGATGCAGACGTATGTTTACTTTATTTTTTGACCTAAGTTAAATATTTGCGGTTCAATTATCTTACTATATCCTGAAAATAATGGAGTAGGAGTCAATAATCCAGAATTTGAAATCATAATGTTAACAAACATCAAGTATCTTGCATAAATTCAAAAAATAATTAACAGTCTTTGTGTTATGAATGTCAAGATTTGCTGATTTAAATGGCGACAAAAAGTGGGTAGGATTTCTTAGTTTATTAAAGTTTAATTACGAAACCAAATATTTTTGCCACTGAAAATTTCGTCAATAAGGTTTCATGCATATTTTATAAAGCTTTCGATATATTACTAAGGTGAGAATACGTTTGCCACCTTGGTTCTTTATTTTTGGGGTTGGAATGAGAAAATGTAGTTATATCATTATGGATGAACAGAGTTCACTTTTGTGTCTAAACTTAATTGGATGGTAGCTACATGGGTATTTTCTATTCTTCAGCTCCCAGAGGAATTAGTTATAACTGATATTAACAAGTTATTATAGCGTCTAATGCAATTACCCACATTTCGCTCAGTGTAAATATAACAAATATTTCCTTCTTAGTTCAAAGTAATTTATGCACACCTACCTGATTTACAATAACTGGTATTTGTGAAAAAATATTTACATCGTTATTTTTTGCAAAGTAAACTGGTTGAATGGTAACACTTTTGCCCGCCTCAACGACTAACTCCTCATTTGTAAATTTAAAATCATTTCCTTTATTAATATCTACATTATTCCAAAACTTTAATGGATTCAATGAAATTGGTAACCTGACTTCTTGTTCCAAAGTATAACCAGAAATTGTAGAACTAACAATTAAATGAATTTCATCTGATCGTAGTCCAATCCAATCTTGTTTTTCATTGGTCTTATTACTCGAATACAGTAGTTTACAATAAAGACTGTGTGCAGCATTTTTGAATATTGTCATACTTTGATTTCCATATTGACTCCATGATCTGATGTATTCATAATAGAGAGGAAATTTTAACAAATCACTATATGTCCAGTTTGTTGCATGTTTAGTTAAACCAAATAACATTAAGTTTCCAAAACATCCAGAGCGACTTATCTTTATTTGAATACTATTTGGATCAAGATCGACATTTGTAACCACCTTTAAAGAAAAGCAGATTATTTAAAAATTCAAATGGTGCAAGTTTGATCATACTGCTACTAACATTACGAAAAACGTTTAAGCAAATAAGCATCTACAGGAATATCTCATTACGTTTTGCAATTACGAAGCATTGAATCGCTTAGTCATATCTATGCGTACAAATTCCTTTCTTTCTAATCCCTCTTCTTTTAATGACCTTTACCACTCCTCGAGTCACAGTATTTACAAATATTATCTTCATATATAATCATAATTTGTTATTATCCTCATTTTATACATAATTCACATTATCCAATAATCCCATCATTCTTTGACTCAGTACTCGTATATATCTATGCACACACTTCCTGAATTTTGTTGTAATTATCACCAACCTTATTATGTATGTCATATAAGCTCATGCTAACTATAATACTCTCAGTGGTTCAAATGTTTAGGATAAACGCTAATATTTGTAATTGTCAAACCTGTAGAGAAATTACCAAAAAGCATGTCTGCCTACGTTTCACGATTATAAATATTGATGAAGAATATTACCCTTCACTAGATTCGCTAGAACATAAGCGCTATAACCAATTATTCACATATCTTCTGGTTCCAGTAATTTCCTTATGAAGTTAAGAAAACATGTCATAACTATTTGATACAAAGTGTCATAACACTATATGAATTCCGAAAATTGTTAAACGACATCGCAAACTAGTTAACGATCTGAGAGCTTTATTTAAAGCCTGTTTCAAAGAGCCTGAGACTTAAAAGTTGTCTATGTCTTTACCAATGTAACCGCATTGTAAATAATATATTGGAACTACACATACCACCATACTTGCTACATATAATAGTTCTTCTACAGTGGGAATTTTCACTAATCTATATCAAAGATGGCCAACTATGTTATATATACTAAAAAGACTATATACTTCGCTAGTGCCTTAAGTGAAATACTTTAGTATCAACACTTTACTTAGAACATTTAATTAGGTTACATCAATCAATCAATCAATGCCTGTCACCCCATATGGAGCCTAAGCCGCCAATCAGCCTTCTCCAACCAACTCTCTCTTGATCTTTCCTTTCCAGCTCTTCCCAAGTTCTTTTCATTCTCTTCATGTCTGTCTCCAGTAAAAACCTTCGTGATTAGGTTACATACTGTAACCAAAACTGGTATCAAGAACTAATTTCTAAGTTTACGTTAGATATATTTTGATGACAAATAACTATTTATGTAATTTCATCATTTAATGTTATACTTAGAAAAAAACGTATAATATACTTTCAGTGTTGAACTTATAGTTATTTCGTATTTTCAGTTTTGTTCGCTCATTTTATCAAACTAGCAAGAAATTTATTAGCAAAAGTTGGAAAAGCACTTTACGAAATGTCGCGCAATTTAATAATGTTTTCATGTGCCAAGTAGAACATTTTTCTCTTGGTGCTGATGTTAGCAGTTCCTTAGTTTGTAAGGTAAGTATCCTTCATATTTTATCGTATATTGAAATTCGTTGGTTATAAGATCTAGGCTAAGTATCTCATAGTAGCTATTCGAGTGAGAAATTTCTGTTCACAATTTAAATTGTTAAACATGTCAACGGATGGGATAAGATTCATGTTCTACAGTCATGGGACTACAGGTGAAACACATTTATAAATTAATCTGAATAAGTTAGATATGAATCAGCATACACAGTTTGAGAAACACTTTCAAACTTCGAAATTAACCCTTATAAATTGGATTAGAAATATGTTAGAAGTAAACATTCCAGATATTTTTTTTTTTGCATTCTTAGATTCCTACTTTAAATTCATTCATAGAAAATCAAACCAGAAATTTCGGTGATTTTTTTAAGAAAGTCTCTATAATGCAGTGAAAATTATTCATGTAAAGCTCCTTTACATCAGTATGTAATGTTTAGTTTACTTTTATGTTTATAACACAAAAGCCAAAAAATCTTATGAGTTCTAAGCGGTTTAATTTTTTTTTGATGATCAATCATGCAACTAATAAACGAACCAATAACGTATAAAACTATGACAGAAACAGTGAAACAGTGAGTAGTGAAAAAATGTTTCAACTTTGTGTGTCCACAAAAGGAAACAGGAATTCTCTTTGTTTTCTTATTATGTTTCTGACATTTTTTTGCTACTATGGTTATGTCCACGATAGTTTTGCTTTTTTTGATTAACTAACCAACCTAAGTTTATTTTTCTAAAGAATAAAGTGTATATTTGAGCTACAGTTGTATAAGTACACATATCTGAATACTACTATAAGCTCGGGGTACAAAGTCACAGTACTTGTGTAGTTAAAATGAATGAAAGGTTTTGATGCAGAAAACGTTCTCTTGTAATTGAATGTTTAGTATATACTCCAGTTGCCATGTAACTTAGAAGAAAAAACAAGTCCTTATTTTACTGTAGAGTATGTCGACTGTTTTACATATCGACATAAATATACTTGTTTAACAAGTGAATATTATAAGCTTCCGCTAAGTGTAATAGTAGCAGAACAAAAAAATGTACTTTAAATGAATTCAAGTGTAGTTAACGAATTAAGAAACAGTGTCTATTTCGCCTTCGAAAATCATATATTAATGTCAACAGACCAAACGAAATAGTGATTAAAGTTTGATAATAATCTAAAATAATGCCGAGATTTTTAGACCATATGAAGACTAAAGAAGGAAGCAATAGATAAAGTTATTCAGTAATTAAAAATTTTCAAACAACTTCGTGGGGTCAGACAAAAAATCATGCTTAAAGCGTCTAATCAACTTTACTGACCTAAAGTATCAGCTAAGTAAAACTAGTATCCGTAAATATTACTACAGAAAAAAATTCAAAAAACACTTTCTTTAAACAAACTAGACCTCTATAAATTCATTTGTCTCTCAAAGACCATTTACACTAATGTCACAAACTTGCTGATTAAAACATTACTTTCTAGAGTTACGATACTTGTTTGTCAACAAATGGCCATTTAGTGAAACATACACTTGTATATCTAAATAACGCTAATCACAAAACTGCCTCATAATTTCATGTATAACTCTTTCGATTAGCTTCGTAAAGTGGAAACGATTAGTTACTAATAATCATACTATCCACAACAGCGATACTTGCTACTAATTGGTTTGTTCATAAAACTTGGACACAAAAGTGGTATATGTAAACGACTTTTGAATGATATTTCTTATATTTAGCTTCTGTCTACAACTATTGTTATTATTATACACTTTCTATTCTTAAGTTTATGAGTTATCCTTAACCAAAAGGACATGAAGTTCGATAATTTAGTCCAAAACACTTTTGTGCAAGGTTTGTGTTCCAGATGAATCAATGACAAATAATTCATTCAAAATACAACTTTTTGTCGCTGTGATCCGTCTTGTATAGTTTCAAGGAGTATTTACAACAATTATTTTAAGGGATTTATTCATGCTTTATGTATAAATCATCTTTTGACCTGTCAGTGTTAAACATGTCTTTTACGGTTCATATATTATATTCAATGACCTAATTATTTACTTATTTTGATTCACGGCATGTGGTAGTTTTACGATTTACTAGTACTATTGTGAAAATTATGAGTATGGTCAATGAAGTCATTTGTGACAATTCATTTGATTTGCTGATGTCGTTCTGTTTTGAATATTCGCTTCGAATACTGATGCGGTTCTTTGATTATATTATTCATTGCATAGGAGAAAACAATGTCACAGGATTTTGTAAATAAATTATGTTTATTTTCAAGCATTAAATTCGCCCTTGATAATTATATCTACTAACGTTTCAAATACTTTAACAAGATTTACAAAAGACATTAGTAATTAATACTTTTGTCTTTAATAACATCTTTCGGAATAAATAAATAAGCACCTCACTGATATAAACTACTAACACGTTCTTCAGTAAACAAAACAAACTACGCAGAATAAAATACATTGCAGAGTTAGTAATTCATACCAGAATTTTGTCAAATGGGAATTTATTGAGACCGTTTTCCATCTTCCTTCCAATAAACAAAGTTAAATTTTTTTACTTTCCGTAAACAATGTGCTGGCACTTCACAATGAAATTTCAGTCCACTTAACTTCATTTTAAACCATAATGTGGTTGACTAATAATCAATAATATGTTTGACTTTAAAGATGCAAACTCTGAACATTTGTTCAGCGGATTTTCCTTTACTTTCTTATTTTATGCCATATAAGTGGAATACTCAGGAATTGTAGGGAGATTGTTATTCTATATGCCGATCGGGAGTTAAACTGTTGTAATAAATAAATGTAAACAATTCCAGATTTCTCTCAATACTTAACCTAGAAAACATGAGCACGTAAGGAATGCAGATCTTCTCACATTTCCCCTTCACCCCCCAATTAACATGTGATAAAATGGACGTTACACAAAATAGCTTTGGAAATATCTAAATCCATATTTCATGATGATCTAATAAATTTAATTGGATCAGAGCTAAAATAAAGTTAAAAACACCCTCACTTTGTTGTTGACTTAACCAAATTCATTCAAGGCGTTTAAAGGATCTATAAGTTACAGGCTAATAAAATTAAGGTAACAACTAAACATTAGCAACTTAAAACATGGTTTATTCAGTAGTCACAACTAAAATCAAGGATTCATAGAATAAGATACAATTACACAAATGTACATACTCTATAAATATCTAGAATTTGAACTTTCATTGTTTGTATTCTTTCAAGTTTGATGTTAATTGGATATCACTGAAAACCAAGAAGCACTGAACGAATACAGACAATTAAAACTAATATCTTTTTCCACATATTTACCTCAATTTAATTAGATTAATAAGTTCATTAAAGGCTGACTTCAGGATATTCCTAAAGTTCTAATGGGAAGTCGTGACTAATGAGATTTAGACCTGTAGGGAGTGAGACAGTTATCACCAGTGGATAATATCCGCATGCTAATGAGAATTCTACCAGTGGATATCACCTCAGAACTTCGGAAGATTTTGCACTTTTCAACTTGGAACACTGGATTTAATCCCCTGGTAAGATTGTGAGTTGGCACTGCTTAGGACGAAACACCTGTCCAGTGTTTCATGGTTTTCAGTGGTACCCAACGAGTATCTGCCTTAAACGAATAGAAACAATTAAACTCAGAGTTAAAAATTTCCATAATGTAAGTTAAAATAACCTATGTAAGCGAACAATATTGCTTTCAATTAGATCTTCATCAGGCTTCACTTCAAATACACAATAATATTTATATGTAAATATGAAAATATTACATTTCGCTTATTTGTGTTGTTTTAATTTGCATTATGAAAATTTTTCTACAATTTGAAACCACGTGAGAACCCCATGCACTTAAAGCATTTACTGTGTACCTGAAATTTAATGCTGATTTCACAAAGAGCGAAAACATCTTTGGAATTTATTTATGATTGTATAAAATATAAACAATATCCTAAAACATATTGGAAGTCTTTACGGTATAATAAAATTTATTCCATTTCGAAAACACTATAACAAAATGTAGTAAATCAAATTGAGTCATTGATTTTTTACACTGATGACAATGAGAGGAATCTTCTGTAGATAAAACCTAGTGTTGATTACCTACCAGACGATATAAAATTACTTTGTCTAGATTATTTTGATAGTGAAATCTCTAGAACATCAAAACCAGGAAGGCAATTTCCAGACAACTCAGAAAGATACGTCCATAACTTTTTCAGTGCCCGTCTTAACAGAACACAATTAAAGACTCTATCCTTAAGCTCCAATTCTATGATACTGACGTACAGTTTAAATACGAACAATTTACCTGACCGCGACCTCGCAAGGAGAACTAACTAGGTTTCAAGCCACGTTGATGTCTGCTTACAATACAAACAAAGGCAAATATGCTAAAATATTTTTTCTAACAGAACAACACCGAAATGATTTGCGATAGCAATGGGCGGATAGAATGCTTATGATAAATAAACTGAATATAGGAGGTGAACTAATTTTAATGAAGAAAGCAGACTACATCAAAAAAGAACACTGTGTTGGCTGATAAAATTAAATTAAATAAACTTTGTCAGAAGATAGATGTCAATATAAAGGCTGATAAATTATTAATTGGTTATTTTAAATAGGTAAAACATAAAGGGGTCATTTCACTAGGCATTGATGATCCACTTAAACCCACGGAATCTGTCACACCAGAACTTTACGGATTGTTTACTGTGTATGAACTAGGACATCCAATTCACCCTACTTTATGTATGTGTAAGTCTATTTTCCACAAAACTGTGTGGTGGCCCGCTCAAATTTTAGAACCCTCTTGCAAAACAAGAAGCAACAAAGACGTTTTCGACCTTATTTCTAGAGTGGAAAACGCGATAATTAGGTAGTAAATACTTAATATCTCTGGACGTGACCTCCTTGTTCACAGACGTACCTCTCATAGAAATAGTTGACTGTGTATGTCAGAACTATTAAAAAAACAAATAAATATTGGAATTTCGCAGACTATATTTAATAAATTGCCGCTAAGATGCACACTAAACGTTCCTTTTGTCTTTATTTGCACCAAGTGTAAACCGAATGATGGAATAACAATGAGTTCACCTTTAGGACCTACTTTAATTTAGTTTTCCTTGCGAAATCGGAAAATGATCCCCCTGAAGAGACTATCGACAAACTTCACTTTTATTGTCATTACATCGACGACGCTCTTATCGCAACTGGCTATTTTGGAGACTGTTGAATGTTAATTTTTTTATTAAGAATTGGTTTGAATTCGGCAACCATTAATTAATATGAAGCAATGGACAGCTGTTTCATCCTAGTATAGGTGGGTGCGCACTGCCGATGAATCCCATACTAGAACAAAACAACTACCTGGTGTTTCTTGGTGATCAATGGTTATCTAATCCAGACTAATTCGTGATATCGAATCGTTGCTTTTATTATCACCATCCAGAATATTTCCAGATAAGAACTTCTATTACAGTTTAATAATGTACACTCGGCAGTCAGTCTTACCTGTTAGGACGAATGTGATAATAAATTGAATTTCCTTGACGTCTTATTAAATAGAAAAAAAGATGATCTATTTGTAGAAGTGTAAACAGAAATAATTCTAATGCAAATCAATACATTCATTTTTGTAGCTTTAAACCCACCTACTACTAAAGGAATCTGGTTAGATGCCACACTAACAGAGAAAAATGTGTTCAGATAACAACGTAAAGTAATAACTTGTGTTTAAAAACAAGGTACTTGTCAAACATCGTCACCTGAAAGCTTTTCTGAAGAATAATAGGAATGCACTTAATAAGAAACCAGAGACATGCACTACCCAAAAGAAGCCCCTTTCCTGAAACTACAACTTATAGGAGATGTGGTTGATGAGGTTTACCATAACAGAACACCAAAACGATCTACGTAGGCGAACCTTACCTGTCATTTTCTAGTCTACTAGCAGTTTTCAGTTAGACTGAATATAGTTTATTTAACTTGCCTTTTCAATGCGCATATGCGAATTCAACTGCTCCTGTGCAGAAAGCCACATAGGGTGTTTATTCAGACAACTTAGCCAACAAATGCTTACATTTACCAGCCTGGTTCCGTAAGGGACAGACAAAGAGTACATGTAGCTCAGGTTTATCTTATTTGGTAGATAGCGATTATGAGGTAGAAAAATTAAAATTGTCATCAAGATCTCCTTATGAGATCCGTATTCGTTTGTTATACATATTAAAATCTAGTGTAATTCGAACAAATAACTCTAGTCTATGTGTTCAGTAGTAATTTTTAAAGACCTCATCACTTCCTTGACCGAATACGATTTAGCTAATATCCTAATGTTCTCAACGCATCTTTTATATTAAGTTAATTTTATAGTTCGCTATATAACGATTCTGCGCTCTATTTTTTAGTTATACATTGATGTTAATACTTGTTTTATAGTTACTACATAAGTTTTATTAATATACTTTATTTGTAGACATTGATTGTATAAAGAGAAAATAAGCTTTCAATTTAAGAATGACATAGATGGTAACAAAACACCTATCAAAATAAGGTGAAAAATTTATGTTTAAAAGTGGTTATTGTTTATAATCTTGAGTACTTATGGATGAATACCTTTAGATGCTAAAATAACTTAATAATTCAGTTATTAGCGTATTACGAAAATAAAATTTAGTTAAGATTTTAGTAAGTGACCAACAAACGCTGTATACTTATGACAAAAAAACGTATCACAAAAATTAATACAATAAAGACGAAGTACATTTAATAGGCCTAAGTTAATCAAAACTGTCTCAGAGATAAACTTTAAAACATCAGTAGTGTATTCTACATATTTCACAAATTATACGTTACCTTTTAAATTTAGTCGACTTTTATGCAAAATACTATTGTGTTAATTGAATGAGTTTTTAAATTTTGAAAAAATTTAGTCATGAATAGGTTTAAAATTTTATCACTATAAATTGCAAATACTAAATGGATTTTAATGTAATGCTGTGTAAATTACTAGAAAGTCTGGGTTAAAGTTGATACTTAATCTTAGAATAATTAAGGATGAAATAGTGTAGCTTAATAAGATTTAAGTACCCATTTACACCCAGCTTACATTGTGAAGATAAACTTTAAAACCAAGGACAATCGATATTTTGAATTAAGTAACAAATTTCATAGCTGTAAACATATGTGGCTTAATACTCATAAATATTTTTTTAATAGCTTACTTTTAAATTGAGTAAGAAAATAGCAATCAGCTATTATCACTTACCTCTATAGGAATGAAAACTCTTCCACTTGATCTTAAAGTTATACTGTTTGGCTGCAAAACAAGAATATTAGGTGTAGTTACATTGATTGTTAGTAGTTTGGTAACAGTAAACTTTCCATCCATTACCTTAAGTTTCACTTGACCAACTGGAAGCCCCATATGTTTGAAGCTAATAAGACTATTAGTTACTTCAGAATATTTGAAACGACGTCTGATAGTCATATCAAGATTTTGAATGAAATATCCCAAACTTGGATAAATGATGTCATTTCTGTGGAATTGTTTGTTCTCTTCCCAATAAATCCAAAAGTCATCACTTTTATGCGTAAATTCATCGTTATTATGATCAAAATAATCGTCCTGCGAACTTTTATCTTCGTCAGTTATTCTGAGTGATTTGCCTAGTGTGTTATTTGTCATGTTGATTTTAACAAACAGAGG
Source organism: Schistosoma japonicum (assembly GCA_025215515.1). NCBI lineage: Eukaryota > Metazoa > Platyhelminthes > Trematoda > Strigeidida > Schistosomatidae > Schistosoma > Schistosoma japonicum. The sequence continues at coordinate 19,515,864 of CM046064.1, read as the reverse complement.
AGTTGTATATATATTTGGGGGGTTATCATTAACCTGGAATAATATGGATCCGAAAAACAGAAGTAACTGGTTGACCAAACTGTTCATCTGTGAAAGTGCGTGTAAATTCCGTTAATTGTACACCTATATCATTATTACCATCAGATGAATGACTGAAAGGTGTTTGACGACAAAAAAACTGAAATTGAAAACTATCCTTAAATTCTTCGTCACCATTATGCCGATAAATAAGCATGTTGTAACTAATCAATCTGTGGTTATATTCTGCTAGATTGATTAAATTCGTCAAAGAAAAATTATGCGGTGATCTTATTGACAATGTTCCATGTTGAGGCAATGATAAGATTTGAAAATAAAGATCATAGTTGTGAAGTAATTCGTCATACGACCTCTGTACACTAATGTTATTACATTGTATATGATCTGCGTAAAATATTTCAGGTGTTAGAATTAAATCTCCACCTTCCTTTACAATTCCACCCCTGTTCGTAATTGTAGGACTGAATTTCACTCCAGATATTGAAGTGGTAGTAGATATTTTGCTAATAATTATTCTGAAATCATATATTGTTTTAGGCTGAGCTCCTTCTACGTGCACACGGTACTTGAATTCATCTATCAGCCTGAAAGGTTTAGAACTTATATCTGAAATTCTCTCCGAACTATCATCCAGTACACGGCGAAACGTATAAAATAAATTTCCTTCCCGTAAGTCCTCTTGTGTGAATTGTGAACTAACACCGAGATAAATTCTGCCATCGGACATTTTGTTCGTGTGTGCTTGATGGCTACTTGGATCAATAAGAAACAAGTGTCCATGTACTGGAATTTTTGTCAGAGTAAACCATATTAATGAATCTTTCTCCCTTGGTTCAGCTTTCACTTCTAAATACCTTGAGTCCAGTCTTGCTGTGCGACCTTCTATACCAACGGAATGTGGGTTTATTCTATTATTGACTGTATTTGCATAAATCAGAAGAGGTCTGTTGATGCTAATGCTGATGTGAATTCTAATAAAATTAACCGGCAAAACTAATCTTAGGAGGTTAGAATTGTCTGAATTTCTAAAACAGGCTATATGTATGCGATCAATAAACACTGTGTGTAAGCTTTCTGGTTGAGCTACGAGGCTGATATAACGAACTCTTTGCTCAACTACTTGCAGACCAGTGAATTCAGTTGTTTGTTTCCATTCCAAGTGATCATTATCTACATTCACTTGTATAATACCATATTTAATTTGTACAACATGGAACCGGTAATACAAAAGTGTTTCCTGATTAAATTCGTTCATAATATCACCACCCCATAATGGAATCAAATTAGACGAATGTATAGATATCGCCCTAACAGGAACAGTATGTAATCCTGGAAGCGTAAATGTGGGTATCATATTTGTCGTTTTATTAAATAAAAACATTTTATCTTTAGTTTTTGAAATAGAACGTGCGGAGCGTAGTGAAAGCTTTCTAAAATTAAATGAAAAGGAAGAGATTAGTACAAGATTTATAAACTTATTAGTTTTGGAAATATTGTTGACTCTAAATTTAACATGAAACAAACCTTTCTAGTGCATTGTTAATCACAATCCTAGAAAGGTGAAATATTATAATCTAAAACCATGTAATTCCCTATGCATCAACCTTTCATAGACTAAATATGAACACGTCAAAAATATTACCCTTTAGCTCATTTTAATGACTTGCTACCTTAATTTTTAATAAAATGTTAAGTGACTTATGACATGAGTTATCAGACAGGTAAAAATAAGTATAAATAAATTGTTTGGCAAGTAATCAATTTATGTGCAGCTTAAAACTTTGATTTCTAGAAAAATTAGCTAGGACTGCTGTTACGTTATAAGAAAATACACTTGATCTGCAATCAACGTAACTGGGTTTCAACCATTGTGTTTCAAGACTCACTTCATATAGTTATAACAAGTAATACTTGATAATTCAGCCGCAAACCACGGACTTAAATTCATTAAAAGTATTACAGCCAAAAACTAGCAAAAGTTTTCTTATCAAAACCACCTGTGATTTTAAGTATTTTACAATCTCTTATCAAGTGTTTTTTATTTTCAGCAGGGAAAAAATTATAGTGGTTAATGAATTTGAAATTACCATATAAAACACTTTAAGTATTCAATTATTCATAACAAATATGTAGGTAACCTAAATTTTTAAAAGATTATTTACAATAAATAAATAAACCAGTAACCTCAAGAGCAAATGACACAATCATTAATTACTATTAATAACATTATATTTTTTATATAAGTATCAAACTTACTGAAAAAATATCAGATTTAGATTTTCTTCGGCATTTATTCCAGATGTTATTGATGCTTGTAGCATGTGTTTGTCGATACAGTACGAACAAGCGAGTTCATTGTTTTCATTGTTAAAGAATTCACGTCTTTTAACTTTTAAGTTTGGATAACGTTGTATATTTAGGCGTCTTGTAGAATTCGTAAACATTTTTGGCAAATTTGGATTCTATAAATATATGATTGTTGTGATCATGTCAGTAAATAAAAAAACGTTACGTATAACATTGCTGTCGTCAAATTAAATTTACGATTTTGATTCTTATAACACAAAGTCACTTTTGTAACAGACTTTTATATTAGGATTACGTTGTAAATTTCGTGGTTTTCAATTAAAAATATAAGTTAAGTTTTTGGTAGACTTTAGATGTATTGTAGTACTGTATATACTATTATAAGCTATTTTAATCTGTTTAACTGCTAATCGACTTGATGGTTAAAATAATTAATAAAAAATGTTTTTCGAAAATGTCCTTTAATCAGAGAGTTAATTTAAGGCAAAAAGAGACTACCAACAAACATTTTGTATTACAACTTGTATTGTCAAAAATATTACTTACTACTACATTCCCTTACTACATTCCCTTTTTTCATAATTAACATCTAGCTAGACATTTAAAATAACCGACTAAATTGTCAAGTCGAGCTGTTTCCCTGTCATCGGTATATGTAGGATATTAACTATTAGCGTTATTTTCAATAACAAAATATAACATTATGAAACAAATATTACTGGATCTTTCTCAGCAAATCCTTTTGAACTCAGTGCTTGCGCTTACACAAACACACTCAGAAAGTAAATTTAAAATAGTTCAATTTAAAACTATCTGTAGTTATTTTATAAAGTTACTTTTATGATAATCAAATGCAACTAAAAGGACTCAATGGCTAAAGAGACCTTTATTAACTCACAATACAAGAATATAAACTCAAATTTTCTTAATTAAGGTAAATAGGTATCTTTGCATGATCATACAGTGAATCGGAAAAAATTGCACTAAGTGTGAATTATTAATCCAAAACAACTAGCCGAATTTAAAATTGACTGCAATCCATTCCAACTTATTAGATATCCTAAAGCTATGAATGTTTTATAAACACTGTTACTAAAAACAATGCAGATACCCAAAAATATGTTTAAAATGCTTGTCATCAAAGCATTGAAGATGAGTCAATACACAAAAATAAAATATGGTGACAAGGTTGTCAAATAGTAAAGTTTATGCTAGCACAAAAGGGGATTTCAATTGTAAAGCAGTTAGTTGTTATTTAAATTATCTCAGTTATATAAATTTGTCACTTTTAGTCCGAACCACCATCTACTCCATTTATCAAGGCTTAAAGTGCTGTGGTAGTTTAGCTGATATTAGCTGAAACAACAAGCGTATTAACACATTGATGCAGCAAGTTAACAGTTATGCAGAATTCCTAGATGTGTAGTGATAAGCAATAACATAATACTTCGCGTTTTAAGTAGATAAAAGCCAGACAGATAAATAAAAAATTGTTTGTTTGTGTAAGCAAATGCTTCAAATAGCGGCAGAAAACATAAATAAAAAATCCTACAAAATAATTATTAAACTCGCGTGCATACCTTGAATAAATTATCAGCATGTGAAACGACAATAGATCTATGGTAAATGCAATGGACTCTTAATTCAAGTAAAAATGCATTTCAAATAAGTTAATTCATTCTTTTATTTGCATCATACTCGTGTATTATTTTAATTAGGCCATCTGTGCAGTATAGAATTGATTAACCGCTTCAAAAAACTGAATTCATAATAAAATGAAAAGTAAGACATGAAAAATATATGCAGTGCTTTCAGATAGATGCCTTATTTCGATAAACTGTACGAGCCACTAAATTTTAAATCGAAGCACATCAACTAAATTGTTTTTTTCCTCCCATGTAAGGCAACAGTTTAGTCAATACCTTTGGTAATCAATGATACAAAGATAGAAAAGCATTTGGCCAAATAACATTTGGTACGAAACAGAAAATAAAAAAGGCCAGTCAATAACATGAAATTTAAATTTATTCTTTTACATTATTTTTAAAAATTGGTACAATAGGTAAACTAAGCAGTCAATTACCTTAAATCTACTTTCAGTTACTGAAAAAGACACTTAAGGAAATACAACAAATATCTAGTAAGAAACTGAGACAATTGCTAAACATGCCTAAAAATCAAGAGCCAACGTGAATATATATTAGATTTTTTGTTTCGAAAAATTTGTTATTTGAAATATTGCATAAACATGACTTGCCAACTGACCTTACAGATATGTCCTAAAATAATTCCAAATATTTATCAGTTCCTCCACGTTGTCAACAACATGTCGGACTTCTTTCGGCAAATTACCATATGTTCTAGCTTGCTGATCACAACATAAAAAGTAGCACTCAATAAGACTAATTTGGTTTTGTGGGCTAACTAAGGCTTCTTTATTCGAAAATGATTTATTAGATAGAAGCATAATTGTTAGTAGATAGAAACACGTACGTAGCATCATGCAACTCTCTCGCCAAAAGCAATCATTTTTTCATTAGCAAGAAACGTTATAATCCAATCAACTGAGAAACCACGGTAAAAAATCCTCATGTTAAATAAGTAACGTTAGTTTATACTCTAAGTAGCTTATTTAAACAAGAATAGTTTCATAGCAGTTAGCATTATTAAACTAACATTTTATATATAGCGGTAAATAGTCTCCTAAATGATAAGTTGCATATGTTATCGTCATTAATGCTTGCTATATTTGTTTTAGAGGACACGATTAGTTGAAGGCACCCAGTCAAGCATCACCAACCTGTCACGATAAAAGACTACATGGGGAGCAAATCGCTCTCTGGTTAACTTACCCCTATTAGCGCTACACTTCTTCTCGCTGTCCTCTGATTTATTCTTATTTGAGTGTGTGGATTCAATAGTTAGAAGTTGCTCTGGTTATGCGACAAACGTAACTTAGTCATGAATCGAATACACTTCAAATGTTTTCCATCTTGTTGCCTAGTGTTAATATTTTCATAGACAATCGTGAAAGTTTTTTTATTGGCATACTTTTAGAGTTTGATGAGGGTAGCATAAAACGACTACAATACTCATGGTTAGTTACTTTGCCTTTTACAGAAGAGGTTCATTTCAAAAAATGTGATTTATTGTCCAAAGAAATTCGAGTTGATAGAACGAGTCATTTTATTTAATCACCAGTTCATGGCAAACAGTCACATTCAAGAATCTAACTGGATCCCTGCTATTAACCACGGCTCATATATGTGCTGCATTCGTGACGTATATGGGAACATTTATGTCTGAGAAGTGGCAGATCAATATGCAGCAGAATGACTGACTCAATCTTGCGTGTAAAATCCATTAAACCTTTACCTAGGATATGAACTGCTTTGGGTATCTCTGGTATAAGTATATCATATGACAATTATAATTTCTGTTAGATTGATAAACAATATCAACGTAGTTAAAGTTGTATGATATATGTCAATTCAAAGCTAAACTTTCTACTGTGTAATATTTCGGGGATAAATATAACACAAGACTCTGCTTGGATTGTCTTGGAACTCACTAGGTCTGTATCTATCTCATACAATTGTGTGCTTCAGCCTTAAAACGTTTCATTATATGATATAGATTTGTCATACAGTATTTTCCCATTATAATTCTGTCTACCTTCAATATTTAAGTTTTTTGCTTAGATATTAATACACATGAAATCTCATAATCTTTACTTAAAACACCAAAATTTTGGGATTCATTTATAGAAGATTCGAAAATAATAGGATACATTCAGTGTGTGCCTAATCCCACTAGATTTCAAAATATCTTGAAACTGGTGTTTGCTAACGGCTTTTCTCATACAATGCACATGCTACAAAAGTTCCTTATTGACAACCACAATATTGTAATAATCATCTTTGACGTAAAAGTCGATCATAATGAAGAAAGTGTGTAATAATTTAAACGATGCATATACAAAGAATGGTTGTGATAGAAAAACGAACTATTATTATATACTGACATTGTTTACGGAATTAACGCCAGTTTATAGACGTGGTCATCACAATACATGGCTATTACTTAAACCAATACATATAATGCTGAGAATAAAAGTCCATGAATAATAGTAAAATGAACAATAAGTATGATTTAGACATAGTCGATTCATTCGAAATAATAAACGTCATTTTAAATCAATATTTATGTAGTGTCCATTAGGAACGAGATCTTGGAACGACCTTGCGATATCGGGAAAGAAAAGACAAAGTAGATTCAAATCACCCAATCAAGAGGTCACATGACCGGGGATGTGGATTTTCACTGTTTTTCGTAGTACAAAGTGACACTGTAAGTTCTGAAGCACTGTAGCACTTCAGTAGTTAGACACTGGGTCCAATGGACTCCTACTGTGAGGCATTGGGGTCTATGCAACGTTGATATTCGAGTAAACGGGCAATATATGCTGTAACAAGAAGATATGTATACATAGCATAAAAAAATAGCAGCTTATGGAAAAAACTTGTAATATACAGGCATTAAGATGGTCTAAGGTATAATGTGACTGATGAGAAGTCGTTTTGTTTCTGGCAGGTAAAGTATAGATAATGTTACAATGGTCCATTAAATCATTTACCCAGAAATTTCATCGCGTTGTATGTCCACAATATCTAACCAATTTCATCTATTAAGGGGACCTGTTATTTCCAGTTTGCATGAAAAGATGGCTATATTAAGTAGCTTGCAAAATAGTGGAAGATTGTCCTTCATGGATACTTCTACTGGCAGTTTGTTCTATATTTGACCATTCCTAATCAAAAAAGTTGGCGCGAACTATTACTTTTCAATCTCTGCTTGAAAAATTTCGTTACTTAGGTAACAGTCTCTTAAACAAAAGAAATTCTTCTGCACCTTCTAGAACTTTTCGGGGCAAATGTAGAGGCTCTGAAAATGATGGAAATATCAGGTACAATCAGGCACACAACAACTTGAAACCTATTATTTATGGAGCACTTCAGTGCAACAATAACAAACTAGAACTTTGTAGGCGACTATGAATCCACCATAACACTATCATGCAAACTCAAAATCTAAACGGTTATGACTAACAAAGTACAATTGTGACTAATAACAGAGTACCGAAATATCCCCATATCACATAAAAGAATGAAGTGACTAATGAAATCCGACGGATATCGTTAAACCCTAAGCGTCAATAACCGTCTTTCAGTAATATTACAAATGAGTTTAGGTTAATCATCGACCATAACAAGATTGTCTGGTTAGTATGAAAGTAATTTTGCATACATAAATTTAATAACGTCTTTCAAAATCATAAACCCTAACGTTGTCACTACATTACGAAGCATCAAGAGGGAGTTTATTCTTCAATTTGACTTGCTCGACGTAATGCTATGCAGCTTGTCTAAATACTACAAAACCCCAATGATTAGACCACTTAAATTTTCCCATATAAGATTTGAAATGAGTGGCTGAATAAGAGGCAGTAGTTTTATGCTGAAGTAAGTCATCTACGATATAATAAAAAAATTTGCATGTTGTATATCAGGTGTTTATGTCCGTAAAACCTTTCACGCTCCCGGTAAAAATTACCTTAAGCCTCTCCAACATTTCTTAAATATCGCAAGTACATCCACTGACGTAATACAATGCCCAACCATAATAATAAGTTATGGAAATTGAAACTAAGAGTTAAGAATTAAGCTTCCTCATCAATAAGTACCTAACACAACATTGCTGTAAGTTCTTTATTGTATTCTGCAGCGAATTCTAGAATAAAATACCATAAAATATTCGCGCTACTAATTCTATCCTGAAGTTCAGACAACTGATCACCCCTTATCTATAATCTAAAGAGTTGCACTAAATTTTTGACGACTTACCACTTAACCTAGAACCAATCGGCAATCGCATATTAGGGTTTCAGAGCTGCAAACACTACAATCACGTAGGTTGTAAAAAACAAAAAAAGATTCTGGTTTCAAATTGATTATTTTGCTACCCTTATTTAGTTTCTTTCCATTTAATATATTCTTTAATATCACTGTCTGGTTAGGAGCGTAATTAATGCATCAATAACTCACCTCTCAAGAAGAAACCTCATAGATTGACTCTTTTAACCTCACTTAAAATACTCAGCCTAATCCCGTTTTTGGATAGTCTCTATAGTTCATTCTGCTTAATCACAACCATTTCCTGGAATTACAGCGCCACAGACGCGGTTGTTTGTCGGAAGTGCTCTACAAAACATAACACATCTCTAGCACTCTAGTACTGTAAACTGTGAACCTTGTTACCGTTGGCTTTGTAATTAATTAATATTTTGAATTAGCTTAACTCTTTATCAAAACCCTATAAAAACAAACCATATCATTCTGATCATGCCTGTAAACTGGTATGCTGTCATGTACGAAATACTACTTAAGAATAAACTATTATTATTACTATGATATTGGTAGCGAATTGGTCTTCGTTGTCTAACCTGACTGCAAGTCATATGTATAAGCTGATTTCACCTTATATGTATAGAGTAATTAAAACTCTCGTTATGAAAAATTGCTTGAAATGGAAATTTAATGTCTTCATGATTAATAAGAAAATGAAGAATACTACTGGAAGAGAGATTTCTGAGTGAAACGGAAATAACCAATCATGTTTGGATAAGATAAATGTAAGTTGCAGATAGATAAAATAAAGATTACATTTACATTAGCCCAGGTCATTCTATAACTAAGGTGAATAGTAGTTTACTATGTGTTAGGCTACACAGCAAAGGCTAGAAGATATTGCTTCTGTATACTAAATGTTTACTCGATAAGCTGACCCAGAGTTCAACTATTGTTTGCAGATAACCACTGAGATCAACTAAGACAGAACTGTGGGTTCCTTTACAACGCCGTTTCTTAACTCTGCTTATAGATTCCCAAAGAAACTGTGCAGCGATTCCCTAGAGAACCTGTTAAAGCACTTTAAAGTACATAAATAGTTGAATCGATATACACAAAATGTGGCAAGATTTAGTAGCTGTCCTTTAATTTTCACGATAATGATCAGCTACCAAACCATTTATTGTTATTTATCATCGTAGATTTTGACATTTTAGACGGAATTCACACCACTTTGTAGGCAATCTTTAATCGTGAAAAAGTATAAATTACTTCACTTCTGAACATAAATCTAGCACGAATAAGTGTACGGGCGACATCTTCAATACACAGGAGACAGGCATGTAGAGATTACCTGAGAGTATAAAACGGTTTATCTATAGCTAGGGGACACTTTTACTTATAGGAGTTCAAGGATATGTGTGTAATCAAATAACTATAAGTAAAACCAATTAATTGAAGTAAGAAATAACATAAGTGCGTAGAAAGAGAATTCTGACGGCGGAAACTTAGTTTATAGTGTCATCCGTGACATTATGTATTAATGCGTCGTTACGTGAACAGCGTTTTTTTAGAGAAACGATGAGGATCAAAAAACTATGTTAGGGAACTTTATTAGGATAGTAAATACGCGCTTCATTTTTGAGCATAGACATTTACTGCTAATCTCGATATCTTATAATGTCTGGGCTTTGAAAATGAAGGGAAAGGAAAAACAGATGAATGATGAAATCTGTCATTAAAGTGCTACAGGTTGAGACATGCCGGTCGGGATGAATAAATTTAATTGCTTTCACAAAAAGATGGTAAACCCTGAAGATGACGAAGAACGTTAACAGAATAGAAATGCCAGGAAAATAAAGCTTAACAATTAGCATGTTTAAAAAATAAAAATATGGTGTTCAAATGAGATGGCTATCAGTTAACTTTATATTACAACATCAACTATGTTATATAATAAAAATTTGTATTATTTTAGATTTTAGGTTTGTCAGGTATCAACGTCATAATTTATAGCATATAAGTCTGTTTGAACTTGCAGCATGATAACTCGCTAGAAAGTCATATCCAACTAAATGTTATTTGGACAGGCTAGAGTGACAGATATAAATGTAAATCAAAAATCACTTTTACCAGATTATAACAATTAGCCTCTGATAAAAAGTAATTTATGGCAAAATTGTAGGATGCACACACTCTTTAAAGATCACTTTATAATCTTTAACAATTCATGTAAACCAAGGTAAGCACCAAAGTGCAAATGTATGGCAATAAAAATTACGCTACTGACAGTTAGAGCATTATTTTTTAATGTCAATATATATGTATTCCAGATTTCATCACCTTGATTAGGTTTGAATAGATTAGGCAATAATAAGTCATGATATTTGCTCCACCACTGTTCTGGTATTCTCCTCTTCATTCTAATACATTTGAGGATGTTTTTTTATTTTTTTATTAGTAAATTTGACACATCTGACACATGCAGCTGCCTAATTAAGATAGTAGCTCAGTTTCATTAAAGATCTTATACCTTGAGGGACATATCGTTTAAGTCAAATTGTGCATTTCGAAATAGGGAAATGATAAAAGACAAAGTAATCACATGTTTTCCTTACTTGATTGATTTTCCCAAAGTAAATATTAATATCATTTGTCGATTACTTGCGTTTATTGCCCCTATGTGACCACAAATTTGATTTGTGTGTGCTTGTTGAGCTCATCTGCAGATTACCCACATTTTTTCCAACTATGAAATTTGCTGTGGTGTTGGCGAAAAGTTTGTAAGGTCAGTGAAATAGGAATGAACCTCAACAAACATGTTATCTTACTTCATATAACTCTAAAATAAAGATGATCACTTAACACTGCATTAGAAGTGAGAGAAGACTGTGAACAACGTTCGTGGCCGGATAGTCAATCAGTGCCGTGGAGCACTCGTGCGTGATAGTTGAGACAGGATCAGTGTGTACCTGACTTCACGATTGTTATCTTAAATATAACTTTTCAATAAATGTAGTCATGTACATCAGCAATTCGTGATGGAGTGGTCAGTCATTCGATCTCTGTCAGCACCGTCTGATCGCACTTTAGAAATAAGTAATTAATTATATCCTGAAAGTGTACAGACTTCATACCAGTTTACAGGCATGACCATGGTGATGCATAAAAGAAAACGATTAGGATAAACAAAAAATATGGCGAATTACATAAATATACACAAGTTCGCTATATATTAGCTTCTCGCAGAGGCAATAATAGCAATAGTAAACGAGTGGATTGCGGGACCGGAGCTCCAGCTAGAAATCTGAAAGCATGGATTATGAATCAATTTCAATGAAATTATGGAAGTTAGAACACCTATGTAGCGGTGAGTGGATCCTTTCGAAATGACAATATGAATAAGGGTACTAGTAGCATCTGATGAAATAGATCCCTATTTCACTGGTATGGATAATAGGTTGAGTGACCTGTATATACTCTTCCTGTGTGTTTTTCAATGTAGATTCATTCTTTTCTCCAAGGTAGTCACTAATAATACTGATAGCAGTTGTCCTTGTAGGGCATTTTAATCGTTGACCACTCAATGTGAGAAGTGGAGGGTCAACTTAAGTTTCATTCGACCGTGATCATAAGAACTTTCTATGATGGCCTCAGAGTTGATTCGTCCTTGGAAAGGCAAAAATATAAGACAAGTTGCCACCCACGTCGTAATTCAGAATGCTAGCTATAGGTTACTTTCTTTCTACGGTATGATGAAAGAAATTAATCTAATTGATTTAATGGCACCTTGTACTGGAAGCTGGAGAGTCTTATTACTAACTTGGTGACTACTTTCTGAAGCGCTCGACAGCATTCGCATCTTTGACTAAACACCGACTTGAACTCTATACCCCAGAAAAGGTCTTATGTCGGTATCTTAAAGAGTGCTGGACATATTTACATCGAAACGCATGGAAGCTATATGATGTGACTAAACAACACGGAGTCATTCGGCTGCAACTAAGTTTCAATGTGTTGACATCTTTAGACAGTTACTTATTATCTACAAATTACTTTATTATATAATTAATTGAAGTGGTGTTTCATCCATTGTGTACTGAAAGCGGTTTCGTGTCCGATTCACATTAGTGCACTTTCAGTAGTGTTTATTTTAAAGTCCTAACATTTGAACTATCTGGCTAATTCATCTAGACCATTTTAAAGCCAAAGTCCTCCCTCTTTCCTGCGTATTGCTCCCCGAGGGTTGACGTCATCAGAAAATCATAATGTAGGGACTCAAAACGTTTGGTAACCAGATTACATATAACAGGGGACCCAGTACTCCTCAATCAACAGTTTTCCACTCCAGTAGAGTATCATTCGTTCTAACTCTCTGGCATCTACCACACAGAAAAGTTCGAAAGCAAGTTTTCGATTTCTTATTTATACTAAAACCAGAGAGTTTGTGCAGGAGTCGTAAACGATGCGTTTCATCAGAAGCTTTGTTAAAATCCATAAATATAACATCTAGAGTTACTCCGTTATCGCTTGCAGTCACCTAGTTCTCTACTGAACTCAAGCGGTTCACCAAGGTGAATCAACTTGTGCAATATCTATGTTACGGATCTCCATGTTCTGGAACAGTTAATCTCGAATGAATCTCTCGAAACGTCGACAGTAACGGTAGTTCGATTGACAAGTCTGTTGTTTGATGTAAATTAAATTTCCCCCATTCTTAAAAAAATAGGACTGATTACAGCATTCTTACTTGACCAAGGAACAAAGGATTGTGTGACGGCGTCGAACGTTGTCTTGAAAGTATGCCATACTTCTACTGGCTAGCCATTATTAGTCAACCAATCAGTTGAAAAAGTGAAATCATAAATCACTGGATTGTTCGCTCACCACACACCTTAATGAGAAGAAGCAGGTGTTTTGTGTTCAAAAGATATGAAGTTTAATAGCATATGATCGGTGTTCACTAATCGAGACAGAAATCGAAAATTCAAGACGACATAACAATTATGTGAGAAAACTAGGTCCATCACTGATGGTTTGTGTTCCGAATCAAAACATATCGGTTTCTCTATTCATTGTGTAAATTATACTGAGGATTAGTTAGTGACAGGTAGCTATCGAGATTCGCATCCTTAGCTTTAAGATTTGTCCAGTTGATAAGAGGCGCATTAAATTTCCCGACTATAAAACACATTTCAGCTATCTCTATATGACGAAATGATCTACGATGAATTCATCTCCAAGAAAACTGAAACTGAGGCAAATTGTCCTTACGATGACCAAACCGACTAAAATTAAGTGCTAGCCACCTCTTGTGCACCACTGTCATGTGTCTCTGAATGTAAGTGCAGGCGGTCACTGATACATATGATCACTCTACGCTCTTGGATATTCAAATCCCATAACTTCTAACAGACAACCTGAAAGGTAGTCAATATCTAGTATGAATCAAGTTTTCGTTAGAGCAAATATATGAGGTTTGCTTTCCGATACTAGGAGACTCGATTCAGACAATCTATTCCCTAGGCTCCAGACGTCAGAATAGAATGCTTTCAGAGTATCTGAGTACTATCATCTCTGCGCACATGGGTCTTGGGAGCATCAGTTTCCAAGACCTTCCTTCCCAGAAATTCTGAATTTTCAGATATTTCTCTCCATTCGGCAACCCTACTTTAAGATTGGTTAAAAGCTCCTCTTCCCTTAAAACAATATTCGAGCGGCCAGCCAGACCTTATACGTGTCTCATTCACGAATTTTGAGAACAGCACGTTTTTTACATCCTTGATCCTCAGGTTTATTATCACAATGCGTTCAGTTCGTGATTCACCTACCTACCTTATTTAGTCGCCTTCCAAGTATGGACTCCCTGTACTATATCAAATAAAACATGTCGGATAACTGGTGCAGCTAAATGAAAGTCATGAACATAGCGTTTGGCAGACCGTGGATATTTCAACTCTTTCGGATTCCAAATAATTAGGCTAGTAAGGGAATCTTTGGAGTTCGTGTTAACTTTGTAGCAGTAAATAACCTCCCAAAATAAATAGTTGCATAGGCTCTCGACATTGATGCTGACCACGTTCGTTTTAGCGGACACTACTAGTTGAAGGCGCGTGGTCACGCATCACCACCAGATCACGACTCAAACGCTCGTGGGTAGCATCTCTCTCTAGTTTGCCAGCCTAGACGTTGCTATCTCATTGACGCTCTGTTTACGATCAAGTATAATTTCTCTTCCATCTTTCAGTGCCTTCTGATTTCTTCTCATTCGTAAGAGTGGGTCCAATCGATAGAAGTGGCTCTGGCTGTACGACAAGCGTAACTCGGTTATATACCCGAGTACACTTGTAACTTTCATCGCGATCGTATTAATCATCTCCTTCAAAGTAGTTACCAGAGACTTCCTTTCGCTTGTTTCAACCTTTGTGTGCACCTAGTCTAGCATAGTATCACTCCTTTCCTATGAAGGACACCATATGACTTTACATTCTAGTTCCAGGTTTATATTCTCAACCACAATTACACCTTATGAGTGTGATGTTTTATTTTTTGTAGCCAGTATTTACTCACTCATTCAAACTTCTACCATGGGTTAACACAGTAATATTTTGTCCATGTGTTTAAAATCAACTTCGGCGATGACCTCTAAGGATTTAATTGAGTTAACTGGATGATGCTGAAGTGTACCCGGGTATATAACCGAGTTACGCTTGTCGTACAGCCAGAGCCACTTCTATCGATTGGACCCACTCTTACGAATGAGAAGAAATCAGAAGGCACTGAAAGATGGAAGAGAAATTATACTTGATCGTAAACAGAGCGTCAATGAGATAGCAACGTCTAGGCTGGCAAACTAGAGAGAGATGCTACCCACGGTGGTTCGAGTCGTGATCTGGTGGTAATGCGTGACCACGCGCCTTCAACTAGTAGTGTCCGCTAAAACGAACGTGGTCAGCATCAATGTCGAGAGCCTATGCAACTATTTACATTGGGGTTTATTTACCGCTACAGCTCACTCCCGCCTTATGGGTTCGTGCGGACCATAAGACGTACCAGCCAAAGGATAAAACCCAATGCGTTAGACATTGGTAAACGTTCCTTCGATGGCTTGTGATGTTGTGCAGCTTCTGGACATCAGTCCTTACACTATAGTGTCGTTGCATAAAATATTTATACATAATAAATCCTTTTTCCTTACACGTTCTTCTGTTTGTTTACAGACGACCTGGAAGTCGAGAAGAAAAAAATTTAAATCTGTGCATTTTGTATACGAAAGAATAAGTGTTAGCTCAATGCATCTATGAAAAAACGTGTTGAACAATGACAACAAATAATCAAACGCTCTTTTTAACACGAAAATTTATAAAATGCACATGGTAAATTCGCAAGAATAATAATGAGTTTATCGTCTTTTGTTTATTTCTGTTTGTTATTACTTCTTTTAAGACAACAAAAATAAATTATTAAACGTACGTAGGTAGTGGGAATCGGGAGAAAATTAGTAGACATGATATTCGTTTAGGTGTTCTGGAAATCGTACTCTTCTACCAGAACGCGTAGCTCTCGGCGTTATGGAGCTCTTTGATATTTCTACTTGCGTGTTAGTCATTGCTTTAGGCGTAATGAATTCGTTCATGTCAAGTTTCAAGGGTGTTGTGGCGAATTCGACACTAAAAGGTTTACCTTCCTAGGTTGGCTGCTTTGAGGCGATCATTGCTGACCTTATCTTCGTGGCCATTCTTGTCAATCGTATAGGTACTTTGTTTCACGTTTCAGGACCTTGTATGGCCCTTCGTAAGTTGTGTCGAGAGATCGGCGTACGGCATCACGACGTACAAAACTTGTGTACTATATTTTAAGGCAGGTTGGATGAAGGTGTCTGTCGATTGTTGTCGAGTTTGAACTGGCTTAACTGAACTCATAGCATTTGTAAGCCGGTTCACGTAAGAATTGATATCCAGGTTTGCCGGTTTCCACAAACTCACCTGGTAGTCGAAGAGTCGTTCCGTAGACTAATTTAGCAACAATGCATCCCAACATCTTGTTTTACTGTGCTGCGAATCCTGAGTAAAACTAGTGGTAAAGCGTCGATCCACTGAGGGATGTTTGTAGCGGAAAGTGATGCTTTCAGTTGTCGATGGAATCTTTTTACCAAACCGTTAGATTGTGGGTGGTTGGCGATCGTCCTGAAGCGCGTAGTTCCAATAACTTTGGTCAGAGCGTGGAACAAGTCCAGATTCAAACTGACGTCCACGGTCTGTTGTTACTGTGGATGGACAACCAAAGTTGACTACCCATCGTTCGACGAAAGCGCGAGCAATCGTTTCACTAGTGATGTTTTTGAGTGGAATCGCTTCTGGCCAGCGTGTGAATCGGTCCACGCATGTCAGAAGATAAGAAAATCCATTTGAATCTGGTAAAGGTCCTACCAAATGATGGTGGACGTGATCAAATCGAGCGTCAGGGGTTGGGAAAGTGCCAAGAGGGCATTTACTGTGCTAAATAACTTTGTTCTCCTGGCAGGCCATGCAAGTGCGCGCCCATTCATTGATATCCTTATTCATCTTAGGCCAGCAGAATCTCTCAGTAATCAGTTTATTCGAAGCACGAATTCCAGGATGAGAAAGGTTGTGCAATGTTTCGAAGACAACTCGTCGATAACTCCTAGGGGACGACTGGACGGGCTATACCTGTAGAAGAATCACAAATTAAAGTGTTCTCACCTTTCTAGATCGTTTTAGTTTGGAGTTGGAGCGTTGTTGTAGCTAACTCGTGATAAAAGTCAATGTCTTCACTTTGAAGTCAAGCTAGTTCAACATGATCGATGCCTTGGATAAGATTCAAGGAATGTATTCTAGATAAGGCGTCAGCAACTACATTTTCAGTTTTCGATATATGTCGTATGTCAGTAGAGAATTGGGAGATATAGTCTAGATGACACGACTCTCATATTGAGTACTTATCTGAAGATGACTTCATCGAAAATGTCAGTGGTTTATGGTCAGTGAATATTGTAAATTCTCGGCCTTCGATGGAACTGTTGAAAATGTCGTACAGCACAGTACATGGCTAGTAATTCACGTCCAAAAGTGCTGTACCTCGATTCAGTGTCGTTTAATCGTCTTGAGAAAAGTGATAAAGGCTGCTAAGCTTGACCAGTCCATTGTTGCAGAACTGCGTCAATGGCTAAGTCTGAAGCGTCGACCGCAATGCTGACGAGAGCTTCAGTATTGTGGTGTGCCAGCATAGTTACATTGGCTATTGCCTCTTTAGTTGTAGCGAAAGCTTTCTTTGATTCTGAATCCATTGTGACCACCTTTTTATTCCCCCGAATCTGATCCATTAGTGGTTTCATAATAGATGCACAGTTGGGGATAAATCGTCTGTAGAAACTTACCAACTCGTTGAAAGCTCGTAACTGCTTAATAGTGGTTGGTTCTGGATACTTCAGAATTGCCGCCACATTGTGTTTTTGAGTCTGTATACCATTAGCATCAATGGTATGTCCCAGGAAGTCTAACGAGGTTGTTTCGATTTGGCATTTTTGTATAGTAATGGTAACTCAGTATTGCTGCAGTCTTTTAAAAGCTGTCTAGATAAATCATATGCATTTCCTCGTCTGAACTTGCTATCAAGCAGTCGTCGACATATGCATGGACATAGTCAAGCCCGCGGAACACGTAGTCGATGAAACGCTGAAATGTTTGTGCTGCATTCCTCAAGCCAAAAGGCATTCGGAGGAATTCGTAAAGACCGAATGGGGTTACAATAGCCGTTTTCGGTATATCATTTTCGGCCATTGGTATTTGATTGTACGTCTTTACTAGGTCAATTTTTGGAAATACTGTCATTTCCTTCAACGTGGCCGTTAGGTCGTGAATGTGTGGTAAAGGGTAACGAACAGGCATAGTTTGCGCGTTAAGACGTCGGTAATCACCAGTGGGACGCCAATCATTGCTATCTTTCTTCAGGACTTTATGTAATGGAGACGACCATGGGCTACTGAATGGGCGGATTATTCCCAGGTATATCATATGATCGAATTCGTTCTTCGCGATCCTTAATTTTTCGGGTGCTAGTCGGTGTGCTTTGGAGAATGCAGGTGAACCTGTAGTCGTGACATTGCTGGTTACATATGATTACTTCGACGTCGCCTTATTCAGGTCCGGATACTTGTCAAGTATTGGCTGAAAATAAGAGTTAATTAAATTTTTAAAGCGAAGAGGACATAGGCTACAACCTGTAGCAGTGGTTCCACGTACGTACAGCTCTGTGTTGTCGTCGGCTAGCCTCTTTTTGCTAGCGTCCACAAGCAAGTTGTGGTGGCTTAGTAAACCTATGCCTATGAGAGGTATTTTCACATCGGCGGTAGTAAAAATCCAGTGTATGGGTTTTCGCAACCCCACGTTCAAGCAGACATATTTTATCCATACGTGGTTACTTGTTTTCCGTCGGCTGCCTGTAGATCAAATGCAGCTTCATGTTGGCGATCAGATGAAGTTGCAGGAAGGACTCTGACTTCTGCACCAGTATCGACGAGGTAGCGAACCTTCGTTATCACACCAGTGATGAATAGCAGGTGACTATTTTCATTGGCTACGGTTACCGCTAACGCATGCCGGCGGGATAGTTTCCCGACGCATCAACAGTGGGTTTAAGGCTAAGGAAACAACAGGGGTCTCTACACTTCCTTGAGTCCTTGCCATAAGTGTTGTACTACCAAAACCAATGTGAATTTTCCCATCGTCGCGGTCAACATGAGAATCTTTTGCATGATGAACTTCGTCGTCGAGGACTACTTGGTCGGCGTTGTTCCTGTAGATCGAGGAAACGAAAAAGAGTATTGCATAATTCGGTTATTTCATTTTGGCGAGTTCTGGTGATCTCCAGAATTCGATCAGCAAATGAAGCTAGTTCATCTACTGGGTTGTTGTTAAATGTTACCAATACCGCTTGCACTTGTTTTGGCAGTTTTGATAGGAAGAGTTGATGGAAAAGACCTTAATCAAAAGTGCGTTGACAAATTACCTCTTTCATAGGCGATAACATTTCGGTTGCTGAGCCGCTACCAAGCTCAATAGTGTGAAACAACTCATCAAGACGTTGACTGTCATACAAGTCTCCTTGTTTGAGAATCGATCTTTTGAGCTGTTTGCACGGTTCTAGGCAGTTGGGACTGAATAAAGAAGGGGTGACCTACCTGCTCAATTCACGCGGAAGTGACCTTACAACCGCCAGAAATTGAACGCTTGGATCTGTCACACATTGGTCTCGAAATTCTGCTTCTACATTATCTGCCCAAAAAGGAATGAGCTGAAAGTTTGGGGGAGTAGGGGTTTTAATCCTAATTAGCTAAGGAGTCTGGTCTGACATCATAAAAATAGTAATGTATGCAAATACAAAGATACTGTGAAAAATATGCAGTAAAAAATAAACAACACCAATAATATTCTGTCAAAAACTATAAAAAGGAGCGGACTCACAGTAATGATCGTGTCCAGATAACGTTGGGCTGACCAGTAAAGTGTACCAGGGTATATAACCGAGTTACGCTTGTCGTACAGCCAGAGCCACTTCTATCGATTGGACCCACTCTTACGAATGAGAAGAAATCAGAAGGCACTGAAAGATGGAAGAGAAATTATACTTGATCGTAAACAGAGCGTCAATGAGATAGCAACGTCTAGGCTGGCAAACTAGAGAGAGATGCTACCCACGAGCGTTTGAGTCGTGATCTGGTGGTGATGCGTGACCACGCGCCTTCAACTAGTAGTGTCCGCTAAAACGAACGTGGTCAGCATCAATGTCGAGAGCCTATGCAACTATTTATATTGGGGTTTATTTACCGCTACACTGCTATGCTTTTCCAGGCCTACATCATTTGTTTGCAGATGGTGTTAAGTTGGTACACAACTCATGATAATAAGCTTGGGAATCATCACAGTGTATTCCAGTTTCATCAGTCAGTGACAGCCCGGGTGTTGTCAAGCACAACTTTTGAAGTCACCTGTAATTGATAAACAGCAGTAACCAACAACATTGTTGCTCTTTTATTGCTATGACCGTTTTAAGTAATACAAGAGAGATGGTCAAAAGCGATTTAAAAAACAAACGATTGTACACAGAAAAAGACTTTTGATGAAAGCAAATGGAAAACAAGTACTTCACGAGTAAAAGAAAAAATTCACGCAATCTTAGTTAATGGCATGGTGCCTTAAGTGAGTTGAGTCTTATTTCAAACCGAAACTTATAGTATTTGTGACATCAAACAACCAAAACTAGACAGTTTACTCAAATAAAGTACTCGACTAAAGTACCGCTGTTATTTTTGAAATCTGCACTGTGAATACCATCAATACCCTATTTTGCAATATTTGCATTCAGTTAGTGGAACAAAATTGACTTTATTTTTGGTAAGTAGCTTGTATAAGTGAATTGGATAACAATCGAGTTGTACACATTACTTACCTTAGTGACATCGTTTTCCATCTGGCAATATTTTAATTATGCGTTACAATGTTCCATTCCCACTCTTAAGAAAATATGGTGCTTTTCTAAACTACTTTCACGTTCCGTTCAGTTTTTGTTCTTTTTGCAACAATCATTTCTCAAAAATCGGATTTACAAAGCTTTATTGCACAGATTCATTGTCTGGTGCTGAATATGAGCGTGTGTCAACTAGGACACTGGAGTCACTGGCGGAAACATTTGAACAACTTCCAGAACAATTTCCACTGACCAAAGAGTATGATGTCGAACATGCGTATGGAGTTTTAAAAGTTACATTCGGTCCCAGCATTGGGACTTATATTATAAATCGTCAAGCTCCAAATAAGCAGTTATGGCTTTCTTCTCCTATAAGTGGTCCTAAACGTTACGATTATGTTCCGTCAGTGTGTTTGTGGATCTACAAACATGATGGAAAATCTCTACATTCTCTTCTCAGTGAAGAGATCTCTACTATTGTTGGCGGCCGTGTAGAGTTTCAATCTTGAATGTCTATTTCCACCACATTGCATCGTGTAGTATCCTGTTATCTTTACTGCATCATGCCTTGGTAAATGTTTCATATTCAGTAATAGAGTAGCTTTATGTATTGGGAAATTGTTTTGCTCTAAAATTACTTTCAGTGATTGGAGCTTCATTTATGAGTTTAATCAATACACCGAATCTGACAAGCTAGTTGACTGATGAGTATTGTGTT
This sequence comes from Schistosoma japonicum, assembly GCA_025215515.1. Classification (NCBI taxonomy): domain Eukaryota; kingdom Metazoa; phylum Platyhelminthes; class Trematoda; order Strigeidida; family Schistosomatidae; genus Schistosoma; species Schistosoma japonicum. The sequence continues at coordinate 19,494,408 of CM046064.1, read as the reverse complement.
GTGCGCACAGTTTACAACATTCTTTCGTGGTATTGCGATTTCGAGACTTGTTTTCATATATTTGTATATATCGGGATTGTGACAACTTACCAGTGATAAGTGTGTATTCATAAAAGTATTTAAATTAAAATCGTTGTTTTTGGGGTCTTTAACAGTAGATGTAATTAAAAAGTTCTGTAAGGGATTGTGTTTTGTTATTCCTACGGATCCATGTGGGTAAAGGTGTCTAGGTCGTCGAAACATTCGACTAGTACGTATACATTAGTCCAATATTATTGTATCTAATGTATACAGGGGATCTCACAAAATTTTAATAAGTTTACTAGCTGCGAATTATCTTATTTGAGTAAGTTTAGCGAATATTTTACCGTCTCTAGAAGTGTGACCCTATTTATTTTCTATGTATCAGAGGGCAACACATTGCAGTCAGTGTGTTGACACGAAAAATGTTGATACATACATACATACTTGGAAGTGGCATTCTCGCGTGTATCTTTTTATTTTAATAAACCATCCTCTAATCCAGCTTTTAAGTGACAGGGAAAATTACCAAGTAGCACCGTTAGTATTATATTAGGTTTTCATCTGTGTAAATGACAAAAGGATGGTCTCTTTCCAATCTTCGATGAGCATAAATTACAGCCTCCCAAATATTTGTTCCTATGAGAAATATGCTCCATTTGTTGGAACAAAGTTAACCAGTTTACGTTTAGTGACTTTCATGTTAGTTAATTGGCTAGTAAAAGGACTAGTTCATTTGCACATCACTAATGTAGTTCAAATCGCTAAGTCATCGGTTGTTCTTTAAAGAAGTCTGCGTAACTGTTGGTTGTTAGTCGATCTTTGTCCTGACCGTTTTACGATACATTATTGTTGCTTCCTATGTGTTTATTTTATGTTAAAGGTTGCAGTATTATGTCTTCGTTTTTTTTTAATTTTTCTGTGAACAACATATTATCCATAGTGGCTTGTAGAAAGTGCATTACTGTTAACTTGCAACAAACACTTGCAACGTCATAAACAGAAAACAGTTGTCACAATATTCATCAATTTAGTGCTTCGATTGTCATCATCGTCGCATCGTTGTAACCACTTTTAGCGAAATTTTAATATAAGTGGACATAGACAGTTTGTTGTTTAACCCGACTGGTATCTTGAAAACGCCAAATACAGCCAAGAACGCTTTCCGCCTTGTGATTAAAGCGTCCACAAGAAATAGCTAAATAATTCAAAATCCTAAGAAATAATCGTATCGGTTCATCGTATTCCTCAAGTAGTTACTACACTACATTTATGGAGCACTATGTACACCTGTATGCCGAGATATTAAAGTTTTAAATGGAAAATTTTACTCATACTAAACACTTTATTAATAAACAGCTTGGGTGTGAATTGAGGCGTGTAACTCTAGAAAGCCTGACAAGGTTGTTTGCCGGAAATCTTTGTAAAATAAAATAGATAGAAATGCTCAGTATCAGAAGTCTTACTCCAGGGAACTACCATATCGATCATATCTTTTATAAACGTTTACAATTTGCCAAATGTAGGGGAAAATATCAAGGTGGGGTAACTTTATCAGAAAGCGCTGGTGGTGTGAATGATACTTGGTTTTTCAGGTGTGCTGTATAAAGTCTGTCGGACCAGACCCAACTAGTATCAAGCTTTAGTGATTGTCTCACACGCGTACGGTCCTTTTACATGCACGCAATGAGTAATTGGACAATCAGTCTATCATATCTCTTTAGACAGTTCATTTTGGAAAATCGATTCAAGCGTCTTTCGTTACTAGTATTGAGCTTACCATGTGCACCATAGATTACACTATGCTAAACATTTTCCTCGGCAGTTCAAATAGACTAAAGTAGGTGATGTCCGCGACAGTATCGACAACTTTACGTATTATCTACTAGAATTGACAGGGGCAGGAGTCCAAAGAGAACCCGATGTTCTTAAGTGGTATCTCTTTTTCAGCTACAGACGTTTTCATTTCACTTGTAAACGAAGCGCTCCAGTGAGCTGGTATCAAAAATTATTTCTAGGTTCAGCCATATCAGTCAGATTAGTGCAATAAGGTTAATCCCATTTTCCACTACGCTCATGGCTACAAGGTACGCCCACTATCTTTTGGCATTAGAAAAAGTAATTCTTACTGTCTGCTCAGCTGGATTCTTTGTGACTAAATTCTAAATTTTCGATTCAGGTCCGTGGCTGATACGATGTTGTTCATTGTGCAGTGTTTGTCGATTAACTGTTAGAATTTGGATACACAATGTGATCGTGAAGGGCATTCCCACTAATCAAGTTTAAGAAATGAGTATATACTGTAAATTACTGCCACTTGCAGTAATCTACTATTCTAGCACTGTAGTTGCAAATGTTTTACACGTTAGCATCAACTAGTACCAGATCAGTTTATTTTTGAACTTCCCTCTTGTCGTTTTCAAAGTATAAAGCAAAACTTAACATGGCCCTTTGCCAATCGGGTAACCAATAAGTTGAAGTATTTACAGGACTTGGATGTAAAGAAGCTTAAATTTGAATCCATTTCCTAAAATCTAAAATGTTTGGAGCCCATTTTTATTGAGATGTGTTCATGGTCTAAATGCACATTCCAACTTAATCTCAAAGTCAATAAATGATTTTGAGGACTTCATACATTCAGATAAGAAGAGTGCTAATAAAAGTATGCTGTATAAATTATAGATCGCGCCAGAATAATCCACAACCAAGTAGCATGCGCTTTCTTGTAATTTATTACACTAAGTTCTTATGGTCATAAATAGGAACGTCGAGTGTGATTTTAGGCCATTACAATATATTTTAATGAGACTGATATAGTCAACTACCACTGAAGATAATATTAGTAAGAAGTAGATTTTGTTGATAATTATAAAGGTGATTTCAAAAGCTTATCAGTAATCAAATTAACATGATTTCGATTCAAACACATTGAATGGATTTACCGGCAAGCAATTAGTAAATATAGATGAGTCACTTTCGAACATAGTTAAGAACTTTGCATCCCTATTCGTCTTTTTCAATAAGGCCTCATTATACTACGTTGTCTATTTTAATAAATATATTAAGGAAATCAAGCTTTCAACCATACCAAGTTTAATGGTATGTTTATTAGATATCCATTCATGTGATACGAATCGTTTGTAAGTGATTACTTGGTTGGGATAACTGACTCAACAAAGCAGTGTAGAAGTTTGAAACTTCCACTTGTGTACATAAGTTCCCTCCAAGATAAATAATTTGAATTGCCAAAATGAGTGTAAAGAAGGTTATATCTCTATTCCACATGAATTGTCTACTTTTATGTCACCGATTTTTGTCTGTCATCTCAAATTTAATTGTCATGCTAAAATTTACAGTGTAAAGCAACTCTACAAAAATTCCAATTATTAATCATTCGGATTTCAAGCGACACGTTACTTGTAAACCAACTTCTTGTTTTCTCAGAAGTAGTTGTACTACTTTTTCGTATATTTTCAATGAAAGTACAAAACTACAAGTATTTACCTTCAATGAAAACACCCAATAGCATATTATATAAAGTCATGTATAATAATTGGACAAATAACAGTTCCTTAGTAGACAGTTCATGGTTATAGACTCAACAGTAGCGAAGTCATCTCTTTTTTTAAATTGGAAAGTGCACATTTAATCCGAGTTGTAGAAGTGATTTATTGTTAGAAGTACTTACATTAGTCATTTATTATGTAACTATCTTTAGCAGTACTATGATCATCATGTACCTATATATACATTTCGATTATTTATGTGAAAAATATGTTATTTTTAATAGAATAAATCCATCTACAAAAATGTTGGTTAAAACAATAATTGAACAACAAACCATGACTGCTTTTTCCAGTGTTTTTATCTATACTGTGTAAAGTGAATTGTTAAGCTTCGATATGCATTCAGTTTAGCCACTGCATTATTCATCTAAGATCAGTGCATCAATGTAAAACTATTAGTAATTGATCATGAATTGCTAGTTCGGTAGCTTAATGTAGAAGTTTTTTTTTATTATGAAAGCTATAAAATCGAAGAATTAGTATTGAAACAAATTCATGAGCATAAGAAGAATTAGAATCGTATATGCTTGTATCTTTTTTATTTATACGTATATATGTGTATATAGATATATTCATACATCATAATTTGTAAACCTAATGTATACAACTGATTTAAATTTTAGAAAAAATAATAAAGTTTATTAAGATAACTGGATGAAGTTTATCATCATAGTAATTGATTAAGATGAAAACAGTAAAACTAGTAATAATAATAATAATAGTCGACTGGAGTTGTAGATAAGTAGTTGATGAAGTAAAAGTAATTTGTAAATCACACAGTTCATATAATAAAAGGAAATAAACAAATTTAATGAATATTACTGTTCATATTTGTTTTAAATATCATTAACTCAATAAGATAAAAAATATGAATAAAACTTTAAAAAAATCACAATGAATTTAGATAAAGTGAATGACAAAGAGAAATATGCCAATATTTTCATACATGCACATATACGTACAATCTGTACGCAGAATATTAGTGTGTATGATAATGTTATTTAACTAATGATGTATTTAAACAACAAGAGTAAAATGATTCCCTCAATATTTGAAATCACTTTTGTTTCTTTTTCTTTTTTGTTTAAAAAAGAAAACGAAAATCTAATTACCATTTTAGAAACAAAAAAGAGATATTGATAGGAGGAAATTTAAAATATGTGCTTACAATTGCATTAACTTGGAGTTGATTTTCATTGAATTTTGAAAATTATTCATATTCCTAATAATTTTTCACTTGATATAAATTATTACCAATCTATGCATTGACATCAATTCAACTAATTTGTTTAACCTTACTATTCTCCAAGTTCATTATAATGAAATGTATGTAAAATTGTGTAAGTTTGTACTTATGAAGTGTTTTGTTAGGCAATATAAAAAACAAAATTAGTTAGTTTTATTTTAAAGAAATTCTACAACTCTATATCTAAATTAATAACTGTCATGTAGTAAATTCATAACTAATATTACTAACTCTAATTTAGTAAGTAATAAATAATTACTGCCAAATATATGTTAATATATATGATTCATTTATAATGAATTCACAGAAGAATTACAGAAATCGAAGAGAAAGTTCATCTGATATAGTTGTTTATACTATGGAAAAATACGGATGCTAATATATGTATAACTTCACACAGCCTTATCCTGTCGTTTTATTTATAGAGTAATATCTATGAAAAGTAGAGAAGTTCATAAGGAAAATTTGTATAAATTCATGCAAGTATACTTGCTAGATAAATAATGGTAATTTTAAATTATACTTTAAAATTATAGAATTTTGAGCTCATGTGTTAAATGTCTCTTCTCTGTATTAATTGGTTCAGACAGTGCACCTTCTCACATAATGTTGTATACACATATTCGAATAATTCTTCTGGAAACTAGACTATATCACAGTCGTTTAGACACTATATATATGATGAGAATAAAGGTCGAGTAAAAATATTAAATGGTAGCAGTTTTAGTTGACATTCAATAGTAGTAATAATAATTATAATCAGTTATGAAGTCACTGAAAGGCAAAATATAGATGGGAATAATAAATAAAGTACAAAATGACAGTACTCTGTAAGTACACATCCAATGAAATTTCACACTATCTGATATATATATATATATATATATATATATATATATATATATATATAGAGAGAGAGAGAGAGAGAGAGAGAGATGTATGTGATTATATGTAAATAATTGGAATAGTAATAATAAGGATATCTCTCTTATCAGCTGTCTAAATTATTTTCTTTATGAAGTTATGAATAGTGTTAAAAGTTATTTGTAAATTTATTTCTCTTCACTCACATTATTACCATGATTATCATGATTATTATTACTATTATTTTCATTATCATTTCCAACATCTTTGCTGCTATTATTTGTAGTTTTATCATTATCTGATTGAAACTGTGTTTCATGTTCTTGATTAGCGTTATTTTTTAAAATACTCGTTGGTTTATAATAAATTATTTTATATGGACATGAGCTATTTGGTTGATGCCTATACCTCTTTGACAGACTGCCTTTTTCTGTTAATGTCGACCGATTACCTGAATAACCGCCACGAAATGCATTGATAACACGAAGCTGTATGTTCCAATCCAATCCGCAAGATATATGCATACATATATTTCATTATATTGTTTTGAATATAAAAGAATTGAAAAAGAAAAGGGAAATAAAATTAATCATGATGCAAATAACATTTTTATGTTTAATGCATGCTTTGAACATATTAAATAAGGAAAGTAATACTATAAATAAATAGATACATGTGCAAATAGATATAGAACATGAACTCAAAATTATGTGTATATCATGCAAAATATATTCAAAACAAAATGTGTAATTATAAATGCTGATATCTTTCATTTATTTATATTAAAAATAAATGAGATAACAATTAAATATCATGTTATTCCCATTATTATATCATAACAAAAGTCGAAAAAGAAAACAAAACTTCAAATACACTGAAATAACGTGCTTATAAGTGAATGGGTTAACTCTCATGCCAGGAGAAACTGCCTACGTGCAAAATGTAAATTTAGTTATAGTATCAAGTAAAAAGTCAAATAATAGGAGAAGAAACTAGCTATAAAGTATATATATATGTATATATATATATATATATATATATATATATATATATATATATATACGATTATGCAAGCATGCTTGTGTACTGTGACGCCAAATACAATTTCTAATTTTAAGGTTGAATTTATGGTTTGAAAAAGTAAATAATGTAATTTAACGAAAGTGTGAACATCACTTCTTTTGACTTGGTTAATTCGTAGTTACTGATGAATTACATCGGCGATAAAAATTGACAGTAAACTAAAAATATTACTCCTAAATATCTATATACATATGTATCAGTGCTGTTCAATAAATATGAAATGCTCTTCATATAAAAATGACGTTAATAAGCAGTAGAAAGAATACACAATAAAAGTATGCTAAGTATAGATAGCTGAAATGTATGTGTTATTTAAAAATAAGCACAAAGGATGAAAAACGAGTAGGGATTGTGAATATTAACAAAGCTAAACAGTGTAAGATTCTATTTAATCATTAATAATTGTTCACAAGTTAAACACATTGAAACTGCATTTAACTAGTACACTGTTACTATTCTTGAAAAAAAGTGGCAAAAATAAACAAAATCAAACAGTATAGGAAAATAGTTTCACTACTGTTTAAAATTTGCTTTCATTAATAACATTTGAGTTAAATTATTTTCATTTTAATTGGTTGTTTTTTCAATTGACTTTAACCCATAGAGTGGATATTTACTAATTTAACTTTATACAGCTTAGAGTATTACGTTGATACTGTTGTTAGTAACCACTTGTTCGAATGATCTATTTTTAACAAACAGTTAATTAAATCAGTGGCAGTTTATATTTATATGCGTTGCTTATAAAGTATTCCTCTGTATCCATATAGTCAACTTGAATGTAATGTAGAACTAAAATGTTAACGTTAAGTAATTATCGTATTGTTAAAACGGAGACTGAAAAACTTACAATACGGATTCATTGAATAAAATAAAGAAATAGGAAAAAAAAATTCTAATTACACAATTATTACTTGTAACATTTTGTTCATTGCTATAATAACCTCATGTCTAAACAACAATTGTATATCCATAGGAAAGAGGTTTTACATATATAAATGTACACACAACATAACATGAACGACAGTTAATACAAAAGTAGTGTATAACGTAGGTGCACATTTACTATTTTCGAGTAAATAATGAACTCAAATCAAATAAAATTAGTCAAATCTCTAAGCATCAAATAAAACCAACGTGATGATAATGATAAGATGAAACGGTTAGTTATAATAATAATGATAATAATAATTACAATGATGACAACGTTGACTAATAAATAAATACAGTTAAGTAAGTTAAGATAACATCGAATATAAGAATAACCTACCCGATAATAAATTACGATACAGTTGATTTTTTGTTTTGCATACAGATATTACATAATTTCATCATGATAATAAAACTGGTTTCAAGCACTCCATAAACACACACGTCACAACCATGCAACTAATAGTAGTAAAATTAATCGATTTATTAGATAATATATATATATATATATATGCTTGTTTCTATTTCAATAGTTGTATGTGTTTATCTTTTTGTTATGTAAAATAAAAGAGGAAAATGTGCTCATAAATCTATGGTGACATATATATGCATGTATATATACTTGAAAATTTCATAAAAATAACTGAAACTATGATGTCATAATATAATTCAAATAGAGAAAGGATAAATGTATGAATAGGATGTATGTGAAGAAGTGACAGAGAAACTATTTCAT